>OX638366.1:3356572-3687677 GCA_951812935.1 Hermaeophaga mercurialis | reverse complement strand
GCCCTTACGTCAATTTTTGAATTGATATTCCAACTGAATGCAATTCAGTTGCTAAAGACGAATTTGTTTTTGTATTAGTTTGTATTAACGAATCATGGAAGTCAGTAGTAGTGGGGGACACGTGATTGTGGGAACTTTTTCTGTCGATCCTTATGGACGGACGCGCCCCCGCACGCGACCTACCCCCACTCCTCCGGCGGCAGCAAGTAGATGTGGAGAAGAATGGCCTGAACGTTGGGGCACTTCAGCAAGACCTTCAACGTGTAGGCAGTTCAGCCGAGAAGAAGAATTCCCGAAACTGTCAGTTGACGGCATCGGAGAGCGTCGGCGGCGGCCATTTTTGGTGCGGTCTTGGTAGTTCAGCTAGAAGAAGAATGGAGCTCGTTCAGTCACCTATAGAAAAGAAGAAGAAATTACTATAGTCGAGTCGGCGCGCGCGATTCACGGCGGTGGCGTACGAATGCCGGCCCGGTGATCCAAGATGGCGCGATTCACGGTGTGGCGTACGGACCAAGTCGAGGTGCCGGTCCGAGTCGGGGCGATTCACGGCGGCGACGTACGAATGCCGGCCCGGTGATCCAAGATGGCGCGATTCATGATGCGGCGCACACAAGCGGTGGCAGGCATGCCTGTGTGTGTGTGTGACGTAGTCGGACTGATTCGAATCGAAGATAACGGATGGATATAATGTTGCTTTTTATTATTATTTATACAATGTTGCCATATCGGGTGAAACATGGTGGCGCTGCACACAAGCGTCGGCCGGCCACCTGTCGAACAAATTACTATAGTTTACCTTGTTTATGAGAGAGAGAGAGAGAGAGCACGAGCAATTCAGGGCGCTATGGTATTGAGATAACCCATGAGGCCTTTTATACAATGTTGCCATTTTGGTATAATATCAAAGTATGATTTAAAAGGTTTTTGAATTCATTAGCGCTGATGGAGTACACAAAAAAAATGTTTATCAAAAATCGTATCGGATATGTCTAATTAAAAATTTAAAACCCGTAATGGCTGCTGCTGTTGTTTCTAAAACGGGTCTAAAAAACTCCGTTTTCCCTACTACCACTAGTTAAAATACACCCTTATATATTACAAATTGTTAAAACTTACCAAAAAGTCGAATCTGCATGTGTATCTGGTCGTGAATAATACGTGTGTGTTTGTGTGTGAACAAAGGTTTCAGCATGGTCATCGCGAAATATGATGTCGTTCTTGATTTTAACCTGAAACTGGAGCGGCGGGTGAGAATCTCAATATGTGGTTAACACTCCAGACGATTCGATACATATAATATACTCTTTATCACCCTGTACAATAGCCTGTCTCGCCAAAGAGGTTGGTTACTCAATCTTGAAAACAGACTCAAGGTAACTGTCTCGTACGCCAAAGGGGGTTGGCTACCCCAATCTTGAACGAGACGCAAGTGCATATTATACATAGCGACTCATTGAAAAAATGTAAAATTTCAAAAAGTAGTGACAAATAACAAATAAAATTTAATCAAATAAGCTATTCAAACATTGTATTGTATCGGGTCGAGTTATAATGGAAGGAGAAAATTGCGCGCTAAGCTTTTGTAGCACGAAACCCTTTATACTTCATTACCCTTTCTTCGCAATAAATGGATAGTAGATAAAATAAAATAGCATTTGACTATTATCTAAATTGTCTGAAAATTTCTAGCCAAGTACATTTTATAGAGGCCTATACTTATATACATATATTAAGCTCTTTTAAGGAATAAAATCGTGTTATACCCATATTATTATTCCGATGGTGTTAAGAGAATTTCGACCGATCGTTAGGATAGCGCAATATAAAAGCGCCTCATATTGAGAAGATGAAAGAAAGGAGAAAATTGCGCGCTAATTTTTGGGCGAGCGAACCTTATATTTTGACACAGATTCGGTCGTCTATTCTTCACAAGCCGGTACTCCTGACCTACCCTTTTGTAAAAACATATGTGGTGCTTTTAGTTAAAATTAAAAAGTACAGTGCATAAGATATAAGATGGACCCAAAATGTAGGCCTTCAAGATCACCCAACTTAAACCCTAGCGATTTTATCTGGGGCTACATGAAAAAGAATACACTCTGCATTATCGCAATTTGAAGCAAGCCCTTGAACACGGTTTAAAATTGATCAAAATTCACAAAGTATTAAAATTTAAACAATCCGTTTGGTTAAAGCCCTATATTGAGCTGAATGCACTTTTAAGGACTGTAGCCGCTAGTAATTTTAAAAAATCAATTCAAACTTGCCAATAATGCCGTATTCGGTAAGACGATCGAGAACATTAGGTTTCACAAGGAAGTGAATCACCTGTCACAGGCCGCATGACTGTACGAGTTGGTAGAAAACAAACCGTATAAAATATTCCGACATTATATTTGTTGAAAAAAGATGAAATTCGAGCACGAAAACAATACTCGGTCAACAACTGGCTTGAAAATTTTTATTCAACTACATGGTAGTAGGTACTTGTAAGTGTTTAGATATACCTACAGCACAATGTTTCAGGAAATAATAAGCCTATACAAAGGCATGCAGAAAATACTTCTCGAGATAACCAAGAACCCTTTTTAAAATAGAAATTAGGTGAGTCATGAATTTCGCACACGTTTTTAAAAAATCGAAGACCTTCTTAAAACAACCAAGCATAATATTTCGACATATTCTGATCAAAATAAATGGTTATCACTAATCAGCACCCACCTAAGGAAATGTAATTTAGCTATAAAAAATGCAATTTCACGGTAGGGGAAAAAAGAAAAATTTACACCAAAATGGGGCAGTTGAAAAGGTTACGGTGTATCATTAAATTAGCGTCTTCCCATGTAGTAGGGGAGGGCATTAGACAGGGGGCGCGGCACTAAAGGGGAGCGTTAAATGGTAAGACGTCAACGCGATTTTTAATAATCGAATTAGAACTGGGGTCATTATAAATTTAAAGTATAAAGAAATTAAAGATTTTTGTAGGCCGCATTTAAATTATTTAAATCAAAAATTATGCATGATGTTTTTCGACATTTGAGTGAAAGAACGATATTCACACAGCTGATAGAGGTGAAATTCAACCGCGAAAACAATATCTGACTAGCAAAATGACTTTTCATTCAATTACATGGTAGTAGGTACTTGTAAGTGTTTAGATATACCTACAGCACAATGTTTCAGGATCCTGTACAAAAGGCCTGCAGAAAATACTTCTCGAAATAGCCAAGGACCCTTTTTAAAATAGAAATTAGGCTGGTTTCAAGCATGAATTTCGCACTCGTTTTTAAACAAATTGAACAAATTCTTAAAACCAAGCACAATATTTCGACATATTCAGATAAAAACAAATGGCTAGCACTAATCAGTACTCACCTCCGAAAATGTTCTTTAGCAATAAAAAAATGCAATTTCACGGTAGGGGAAAAAAGAAAAATTTACACCAAAATGGGGCAGTTGAAAAGGTTACGGTGTATCATTAAATTAGCGTCTTCCCATGTAGTAGGGGAGGGTATTAGACAGGGGCGCGGCACTAAAGGGGGCGTTAAATGGGAAGACGTCAACGCGATTTTTAATAATCGAATTAGAACTGGGGTCATTATAAATTTAAAGTATAAAGAAATTAAAGATTTTTGAAGGCTTCATTCAATTTATTCAAGTCAAAATGACTTTTCATTCAACTACATGGTAGTAGGTACTTGTAATTGTTTAGATATACCTACAGTACAATTTTGTACCCCAACGTCTCAACCAATGTATAAAAGACGTAGAAGCTTTCCTAGCAATTTAAAAAGAATTTCGCTCAACCGCCAGGATAGCGCAATATAAACACGAGAGAAGACGAAAGGAGGGAGAAAATTGTGCGCTATTTTTTGTACCCCAACGTCTCAACCAATGTATAAAAGACATAGAAGATTTCCTAGCAGTTTAAAAAATTGTGCGCTAATTTTTTTGTACCCCAACGTCTCAACCAATGTATAAAAGGCGTAGAAGATTTCCTATCAATTTAAAAAGAATTTCGCTCAACCGCCAGGATAGCGCAATATAAACACGGCTCGTCTAGAGAAGACGAAAGGAGGGAGAAAATTGTGCGCTATTTTTTTGTACCCAACGTCGCAACCAATGTATAAAAGACGTAAGTACAGGTGTGCGCGAAGATTTCCTAGCTGTAGTAAAGGGAATCTCACTAAACTATAGTGCTTCTCAGTTGCTAAATTTTGAAAAAATCATGGAGATGGTTTGTAAAGTTGTAAAGAAATCAATGTAGTCAAAATAAAATCACATTTGATGCTTATGTAAATTTTTATAGAGGTCTATACCTATATTATTATTCCGATGGTGTTAAGAGAATTTCGACCGATCGTTAGGATAGCGCAATATAAAAGCGCCTCATATAGAGAAGATGAAAGAAAGGAGAAAATTGCGCGCTAATTTTGTAGCACGATTCCTTTAGTTAAAAAAATACCAGGCCTAATGAAGGATTACTATGGGAATCAACCACCACAAAGTTTGGCTTTACCATCCGCTTCGCAAAGTTTGCCTACGAGTCTGCCAGCGTCTGGAGGTTTTGTGGCACCGCCTAGGCAATAAGAATTTCGTCCACCCGTCAGGATAGCGCAATATAAAGGCGTCTCATCTAGAGAGGGCGAAGGAAAAGGAGAAATCGCGCTAATTTTTTTGTAGCACGATTCCTTTAGTTAATAAAAAATATCAGGCTTAACGAAGGATAATTGCAACGCTAAAATAACGGCACATTTTGTAGGCTCGCTTTGTAAGTACAGGTGGGCGTGAAGATTTCCTAACAGTTTAAAAATAATTTCACACATCTAAAGAGGATGAAAGAAAGGAGAAAATTGTGCGCTAATTTTTTGTACACAATGTCTCAATCATAGAATTTCTACCCCGTTTATCAGGGAGTTTTCTACAGAGAAGTACAGCAATATGTATGTCGAAAAAGGTGAAATTCGACCACGAAAACAAAAGGGCTTGAAAATTTCTATTCAGCTACATTTATAGAGGTTGGTACTTGTACAAAGTTGTGAATGCGGGGTAGTTTCCACGCTGCGATCTATTGAGGCTCGCCCTTAGCTTAGGGTTCGTAAAATTTCGACCACGAAAAACAATATTGCCCTAACAAAATGGGGGTGAAAATTTTTATTCAAATACATTTTATAGAGACCGGAGACAGAAAATAAAAATGTGTAAAATCTTATACAAATAATATAATAAAAACCACATACCTGTTACGACTTTTGAATATTTTCAGGTACTGTCTTAAGTCTAAATATGAGGTTCCTCGGAGCTGAAAATAATAAAAATATGAGGTTTATTTTTTTTGGAAAAGTGTATAAAAACGCAAAAACCCTAGCATCCTGTGATAAATACGCCAATGTGACCTTAAAAACAATTTGTGATCGTGTAATCAAAACCACAGAAAAAAATAAGGATTGTACATATATATATATAAGCATGTGGGTGTATCTAAATTTAAAAAGAAGAAAATGAGCGAGTAAGTTATACTATTTTACATTTTATATTGAATTTTGCTAAATTAATCTGATTTTAGCGTGCTAGAAATACAGGGTAACCCTGAATTATACAGGTAATTCAACTGAAACAAATATTTTACAATTATTATATTTAATCATGTTTTAGGGTAGATGCTTACGAATCGGGGGAGTAAGATATACTTTCACTTTTAAATGTCGATGTTACTAATATTTCAATTTTAGGGACCTAGAATTTGAGGGGGAGCCCCCCTTAATAGGGTAAGTTACTAAAAAAATATACATTTTACATTTTTATCATATTTAATTATGTTACAGGTTTAGCGACAATGATGCGGACGAGTAAGATTTACTTTGCCGATATTAAATATCGAGATACTAATAATTTGATTTTAGCGTGCTGGAAATACAGGGTCCCCCTGAATTATACAGGTGATTTCGGGTGAAACAATTATTTTACTTTTATTATATTTAATTATGTTCTAGGCTCGATGTTGAGGATGAGGAGGAAGAGGAGCAGGAGGAGGGGGAGGTGGAGGAGGAGGAGGAGTTGGAGGTTGAGGAGTACGAGTAAGATTTACTTTTACCCATAATTACTGTATTGCTAATAATTCGATTTTAGGGAACTACAATATAAATCAGCACCCCCGCCGACAACAGGTAACTTTCCGTAAATATATTTTTACATATTACAATTTATTAAATTTAAATATGTCATAGGGTAAAAATGAAGAGTAAGGACCCAAAATAAAAATTTTAAAAAACTCCCGCTTGTTTTCTTTAACCCCCATTCCTATCTTTTTTCTGACAGAAGCAGTTGCTAACTTCTCACTGTTTCTGCTGTTAAGTATAAAAAATATTGTGTTCTGTACAAAAAAATAATGTTTATACAGACGAAACAACTAACTCACCGATTCCTTACTCAGCCATGGACAAAATACAAAAAATCCGCTGATACGGACCCGGCCGTAAAAAGAGTGTCTTCCTCTCCTGTCCACTCTGCTTCATCCTCATTGATGTAAAAATTCATAGCTGAATAAAGTATGCCATTCTTTGAAAACTGAATTTGAAACAGATCACCCTCAGCATAGTCATTTCTTAACAATATCAACTCGGTGTACTGCACATTGTTTACGAAAAACATCACATACACGTACTCGCCCACTTGTAGGGGTTTAAAAAAAGTAAAAACGGTACACACTTCACAACAGATAAAATTAAATTTAAGCAGATACTCACACTCAGACATTTTTAAAAGTAATAAAAACCAATATAAAAGGTATCAGCTATATATAACAATCACAACATCTACAGTTGGTAAAAGTCTCACGTTTTTCATAAACAACAATGTAAAACCTAGATATTCTAGAAACCACACTTTTCAAACATTATCTACCCCTTCTTGATATTGGTTAAGAAAGGATGAATTTAACGATAACTAATGAAAAAGTTCCACGCTTTTCATAAACAACATTGTAAAACTTAGATATTCTAGAAACCACACACTTTCAAACATTATCTATCCTTTTGATACTGGTTAAGAAAAAAGATTATAATTTAATGAAAAAGCCACACACACACACACTCTCTCTCTCATAAGTAATACAAACCCTAGAAAATATATTTAAAACTTTCATCCGTACTAGCAAATCCTATAAAAAACATAAATCGAACCCTAGCTATCTCTCTCTCTCTCTCTCTCTCTTTCGAAAGTGTCTTTATTGAGAATACACAGGGTAAGAACGAATAAAAGAATATAGGCATAAGAAGATGAATTGTGATAACACCGAAAAATATTATACAGGGTTAATATGATTTCATGTATTTTTTTATTTTTAGGTATAAAGGTTACACAGTTGGTAATACTTTTTTGAAAAAAGCCTCATGTAAAGGTGGCGTAACGTCAAAAAACGTCAAAACGTGACACGCGTGGCGCAAAGCGTGACGTTTTTGACGTAAACGTCACGCGTATGACGTTTCTGCGTCACGCGTATGACGTTTTTGCGTCACGCGTGTCACGTTTACGTATCGCATGTCACGTAAACGTCAAATGTTTAACCTATTTTTAGGGGTACACTGTGAATTATCATTAGCGATGTAATATAATTAAATAAGGTGTAAATGGATACCTAATTTGTGCAACTTATAAAATTATTGCATAAGACTTTCCACAGACACGTTGTTACACACATCACCCCCACGAGCGTAGCCATGTTGAAATTTGAAAAAACTTGAAAACAATACGAAATTATTTTACTGCTAGCACCCCTTTTTTAATAATGAACTCGTCCGTTGTTTTCTCTACCGCCTTTCTGGCTAATCGGGAATTTTTGATAAATTTTAGAAAATCTACAATACAAAATCGTAATTATCAAACCATGAATGAAGTGATAACCTGGAAACGTGTTTTCGTTCAGTATTATCTAATTTTATCGGGGAGGCTTCATCCGGTATGCCAGTTAAAAGTATCTCTAAAGGAGTATTATATTTGTGTTTATTATAACAGCTGTTTATAGTATTTCTTAAAACATAGCGAAAAAGCTCTTTTTTTTCACGTGAACATATCGTGATTATTTGATTTAAAAATATTTCTGAATAAAGTCTGTCTAGTTTACGAAAAATGCAATTTCACCTGTTGGATAATTAGGGAACGTGACCCCTTTTGCACACGGCCCTACAAAATGGCGATAAGAATTATTCTTTATTTTTCATAATCTACAACCGGAATGTCTGAAATACATTGTTTTTAGATATAAAATGAATTTTAGTTTTAATTTTTTAAATATTTCCGAATAAAGTCTGTCTAGTTTACGAAAAATGCAATTTCACCTGTTGGATAATTAAGGAACGTGACCCTTTTGCACACTGCCCTACAAAAAAATGCCGATAAGAGTTATCCTTTATTTTTCATAATCTACAACCGGAATGTCTGAAATTCATTGTTTTTTCGATATAAAATGAATTTTAGTTTTAATTTTTAAAATATTTTCGAATAAAGTCTGTCTAGTTTACGAAAAATGCAATTTCACCTGTTGGATAATTAGGGAACGTGACCCCTTTTGCACACGGTACTACAAAATTTAAAAAGTATAAAAGGCGTAAGTACAGGTGTGCGTGATCATTCCTATCAGTTACTGATTAGCTATCCTACACTGATAAGTAACAATTTAGAATATTTCTGAAAAATGGCGAATTTTGAAATTATCAAGGATGTTACAAAACAAATCCGTAAATTTGGGGTCCAGGGCCGAACTTTGGAATTTAAAATTAAAGCTATTCCTGAGGGGGCTGATCCTATAAGCTGGGTGAAAAATGCAATCGAGGATATTGTTTTGAAGGGGACAGAAAACGTGGACTTGGAGGATTATGTTGGATTTACTTTCTGTTCCAAAGATTTTTCAAGGGGCCAAGGATGGGTGGTTTTTAAACCTGCATCTCAGGTGACAGTTGGTGACGTGTGGAAGAAAATTTCATCCATATACCAATCAAATTCGACGGGGCTGAATACAGAAACCTTCTGTTTGGGTGTTACTACGGTAAAAATGCCCGTAGGAAAAGGCAGGGGGCGTAATTATAATACCTTTAACGAGGAGTGTAAAAAACGTAGAGGTATTATTTCAAAAAATAACAAAGACAACCTATGCTTACCTCGCGCTCTACTAGTCAGTATGGCATTCCGAAGTAAGGATCCAAACTACGCAAAAATTAGGGATGGTCGTAGACTTCAGACAGCCAAAGCTCTTGAACTGGTAAAATCCAGCGGTGTGTTGATTACTCCAGAGGGATGCGGGATCCTCGAACTTCAGCACTTTCAACAACATCTAAAAAATTATAAGATCGTCGTTTATCAATATGGCGGCAAAGGGCGGGATGTTATTTTTGAAGGAGGAAATGACGGTCCCTCATTAAATCTAATTTTCCATGAAGGCCATTATAACGTAATTACTTCGCTAACAGCCGCATTTATGTGCGGATATTTTTGTGAAGTCTGCCACACACCCTACAACAACAGAAACGAACATCGTTGTGATCAGGTGTGTTTTGCATGCAAAAAATCACCTGCATGCAATAAAGATGTTGTAAAAAGAGGCTGTATCGAGTGCCGAAGAGATTTTTACGGAAATGAGTGCTATGAAGCACATTTGAATACTGTTTGCAAACAAATAAAAAGCTGTGAGAAATGTTTTAAAATATGCACTAGTCGCAATCATATCTGTGGCGAAATTTACTGCAAGATTTGTAAATCGAAACAACCCGAAGACCATTTGTGTTATATGCAACCGGACAAAAAATCTCCTCAAATTAAAGATTTTTTGTTTGTTTTCTATGACTTGGAGACAACACAAGAAAAAGTTGTCAATGGGGTCATACAGCAGGAACCAAATTTGTGTGTATACAGAAAAGTATGCCACAAGTGTATAAACGAGACAAGATTGTTATTTTGTCAGAGTTGCGGATTCAGAGAAAAAGTTCTAACAGAGGATGTAATTACGAAATTTCTGACTGAAGTACTAGAAATACGAAAAAAATTTAAACAGATTGTCGTTATAGCCCATAACGGTGGCGGTTTCGATCATCAATTCGTATTAAATTACATTCTCACTAAAACCGATTTGAATCCGGACCTGATTATGCGCGGGACAAAGCTAATTATGATGAACGTCGGAAACGTTAAATTTCTGGATTCACTCAACTATTTCCCGATGGCAGTATCTACATTACCGAAAGCTTTTGGGTTTTCCGAATTGAAAAAGGGGTATTTTCCACATCTCTTTAACAGGCTGGAAAATCAGAACTATGTCGGAGGTATACCTGCATTGAAATTCTACGACCCTGACAACTTAAAAGATGATGCGCGCGAAAAAATAATTAAATGGCACAACGAGAAAATTGCTGAAAATTACGTATTCGATTTTCAAAAGGAGATTGTAGAGTATTGTGTTTCTGATGTACAGATTCTAACGCAGGCCTGTCTCAAATTTCGTCAGCAGCTATTGGATACGTCAAATGTGTGTCCATTCACAGATGCAAGCACAATTGCGTCAGCCTGTAACAAGGTATTTCGGCGAAACTTTTTAAAACCAAACACGATCGGAATAATCCCTAAAGGTGGCTACAGATTCAGAGATAATCAATCGAAAATAGCTTTACAATGGTTGATATGGGAAGAGCATCAAAGAAGTATCGAGATACATCATGCGGCCAGAGGTCAAGAGGCTAGAGTTGCCGGGGTTAAAGTTGATGGGGTACATGGAGATACCGTCTTTGAATTCGAGGGTTGTTATTTTCACGGTTGTCCGAAATGCTATACAAATAACCGTGATAAAGCATTAAAAGACGATCCCTCTGATTGTATGGAGAATCGGTTCCAACGAACTGTAAATAAAAATAAACATTTGGAGAAAAATGGGTATAAAGTTGTACAAATGTGGGAATGCGATTTTCGAAAAATGTTAAATAAAGAAATTGAAGAATACACAGAAAACCATTCTTACATGAAATATTTACCTCTAAACCCTAGAGATTCTCTGTACGGGGGCCGAACGGGGAATACAGTGGAATATTACAAGGCGAAAGAAAATGAGAAAATTAAATATGTCGATGTCTGTTCGCTTTACCCTTATGTGTGTAAATTTGGTAAATTTCCTATTGGCCACCCGAAAAAAATTTATGTGGGGGACGAATGCAAATTGGCTGATATTTCCCAAATGTCAGGTGTGATAAAATGTAAAATATTACCTCCTACAAACCTGTATCACCCTGTACTGCCTTATAGAATGAATGATAAATGTATGTTTGTCCTTTGTCGTAAATGCGGCGATGGGATGAACCAAGACGACGATTGTACTCACGATGACGAGCAAAGAGCTTTAAATGGTACATGGGTGATTGAAGAAGTCGTTAAAGCTATTGAGAAAGGGTACAAAATGATGGAAATCTACGAAATATGGAGTTACAACACCATACAACTCAGCCGGGAGCAGGAGGGTTTATTCTCAGGCATGATGAATAAGTTTATAAAAATCAAACAGCAAGCCAGCGGCTGGCCAAAGAATTGTGCGACAGACGCTGAGAAAGATAGATATATTGAGGAATTTTTACATAGAGAAGACATTTTACTGGAGTTTTCTGAAATAACTGAGAATCCTGGTTTAAGATCATTGGCAAAACTGATGTTAAACTCTTTCTGGGGCAAGCTGGGACAGAGACAAAACATGCCTAAAACATCTATAATTAGAAATTCTGCTGAATTTTATTTAATGATGTCGAACCCCGCAATAGTTGTAAACACCATTTTACCGGTAAATGAGGAAACGTTAATTGTAACGTGGGAATACAAAGAGGAGGCCTACGATATTTCCCCAACAGTAAATGTTATATTAGCTGCCTATGTTACAGCTTTAGCTAGATTAAAATTATATAGTTACCTGGATCAGGTGGGTGAGAGAGCCTTATATTACGATACCGATTCAATTATCTATTCTTCGCAAGTTGGTCTTCCTGACCTTTCCACGGCGACTGCATTGGAGATCTTACGGACGAGCTAAACGGGGGATTTATTACAGAATTCGTTTCAGGGGGCCCTAAAAATTATGCCTATAAATACAGCTGTAATGGTAGTGAATATGTTGTCTGTAAAGTGAAAGGAATTTCACTAAACTATAGTGCTTCGCGGTTATTGAATTTTGAAAAAATCAGGGAGATGGTCTTGACAAAAAGTGAGCCTATTTTTATCATTTCGAGGCAGATCAGAAGAACTAAGGATCATGAGGTGATAACCGTAACATCAGAGAAAAGATATCAACCTATGTCAACAAAAAGAAAATTTCTTCCGGATCATAGTTCTTTGCCTTACGGCTTTAAAAAATTAAAAAATGAGTTATATATATAAAGCACCAAATAAATTTTTTTAAAACTTACCGGTCTTTTTTTCATCCATATGGTTATTATTATAGGAAAAGCTTCCTACCCAAAATATCCTCGTTAATGTATAGACAACGGCACAGATCGAATAACTCAGCATCCTACGGTAATAATAAATATTCTGCTCACTCTCACTAAGAATTAAGTTTATAATTACACCCCGTTCTAATTCGATTATTAAAATCGCGTTTACGTCTTACCATTTAGTAAAATATTTTCAAACTATCGGTGAACTCTCACTAAGAATTACACCCGTTCTAATTCGATTATTAAAATCGCGTTTACGTCTTACCATTTACAAAAATATTTTCAAACTGCCGGTACAGAATAACTTGCCACTTTTATCGACGAGCTGAATGGTGCGAACGCGGCTATTGTATACACGATGTGGGTTTTACCAGCAGAAATATTTTCAAACAGCCGGCACAGATTAACTTGCTACTTTTTCGACGAAATGGTATGAATACTGTGATTGTATACCGGATGTGGGGTTTGCAATCAGAAAAATTTTATAATATCGCCAACTTATTTGAAGTATTTCGATTTTAAAAAAAATACGTTATATTTTCTCAATATAAATATTTACCTATGAGTGATTTAAAACTTTTTTCACAAACACTATTCGTCCTAAGGGTCCTCGTACGAACGCTAGTTCACGGTTCACACCGCGCAACCCCGTTCTTAGAGCTAACTCTAAGATGGATATACGGTGTGAACCGCGCGGGATTTCATCTACATAGACTATGTGTAGAGGAGCCCGTAACCAGCGTCTTTCCTAAAAAATGTATTTTTCATATATATATATATATATAACATCACTTTAAAAAAACTTACATTACGTTCTCTAAATAACAAATATTTAGCTACAAGATCGTGCTTCATTTTTTTCACTGAACTTTTTTAAAGTAGATTGTGGTTTTTAGATAAAATAAGGGATCTAGCATTAGCCTATATACAAATATCATTGGAAGACAATCTAATTATCAATTATGTGCGTATATGGCTGCATAAGTATTATTTAATATGATTATTTTTATAATAAAACACAAATACATGGGTGAAGAAATTTATTTTCTGAAAAAAGAAAAAATACATGGTATAACAATTGAATTCATTTTCCTTCGAGCTATTTACCTTAACGCCCACACAGTTATCATGGCTGACACCTCCATGAATAGGAGGTAGGGCCCCACAGACCCCAGGGGAATGATGTTGGGTGGAGGTGACCCTCCCGCCCACGCCCCGTATAAAATGATGACCATTTTTGTCTGTAAAGAAAATCATATTATAATTTAAGAATTTAAAATTTCTATAAACTAGAAAAATAAAAGATAATATTTTTAAAAATTGCTTACCCTATCCGCAGGCTTCAGGTTGGCCCCCACCCTCTTTTTAATTTTTTCTTCAAAGCTTTCTACAGTAAACAAAAACTTTTTTATAAAACAAATTTTTTTTCGTAAACAGAAAGTACTTACCCATTTTTTCTTTTTATAAAAATGCTATTAAGGAATCGAAAATTTCTTATTATATGCAAATACCCCGCCGGTTTGGGTTTTTTAGATAAAGATATCGATAGTTCTTTTCACACGGGAACTTTATTATATTTCTATTCTGTTTACTACATTATGATTTTTAAAATGATTAGATTATACCTTTTTAAAATTTTAAAATCGAGTTTTTTCTCTTTAACCCCAGTAAAACACACATTTTGGTATGTAAAAATATTGTTTTGCTATGAATGGGTGTACTTTAACAAAAGGTAAGGTCTCGAACCACCCCGCTTTAGAAAGTTTTAACAATTGGGGTGTATTTTTTGCCTGGTTGGAAAACGGGGTTTTTAGAATTGTTTTAAAAAACAACAACTCGGGATATTTTTTAAAATTTGTGTACTCCATCAGTGTTAATGAAAACAAAATCCCTAAATTATAGTCTGATAGTATACCCTATTCTATACCAAAATGGCAACACGGTATAAGATATGGCAACATGGCTTATCTCAACGCCGAATACAGTTTAACGTTGTGCAAATTTGAAACGCAAGTTTGAGGTTAAAACAACCATGCTGCAGCCTAATGAATCGACTTTAGTAAGTTTTTATCAATTTGGGTAATTATTTGACAACGCTTGTTTTATTTTAGATATACCTACAGCACAATGTTTCAGGATCCTGTACAAAAGGCCTGCAGAAAATACTTCTCGAAATAGCCAAGGACCCTTTTTAAAATAGAAATTAGGCTGGTTTCAAGCATGAATTTCGCACCTGCAGATTCGACTTTTTGGTAAGTTTTAACAATTTGTAATATATACGGGTGTATTTTAACTAGTGGTAGTAGGGAAAACGGAGTTTTTTAGACCCGTTTTAGAAACAACAGCAGCAGCCATTACGGGTTTTAAATTTTTAATTAGACATATCCGATACGATTTTTGATAAACAACATTTTTTTTGTGTACTCCATCAGCGCTAATGAATTCAAAAACCTTTTAAATCATACTTTGATATTATACCAAAATGGCAACATTGTATAAAAGGCCTCATGGGTTATCTCAATACCATAGCGCCCTGAATTGCTCGTGCTCTCTCTCTCTCTCTCTCATAAACAAGGTAAACTATAGTAATTTGTTCGACAGGTGGCCGGCCGACGCTTGTGTGCAGCGCCACCATGTTTCACCCGATATGGCAACATTGTATAAATAATAATAAAAAGCAACATTATATCCATCCGTTATCTTCGATTCGAATCAGTCCGACTACGTCACACACACACACAGGCATGCCTGCCACCGCTTGTGTGCGCCGCATCATGAATCGCGCCATCTTGGATCACCGGGCCGGCATTCGTACGTCGCCGCCGTGAATCGCCCCGACTCGGACCGGCACCTCGACTTGGTCCGTACGCCACACCGTGAATCGCGCCATCTTGGATCACCGGGCCGGCATTCGTACGCCACCGCTGTGAATCGCGCGCGCCGACTCGACTATAGTAATTTCTTCTTCTTTTCTATAGGTGACTGAACGAGCTCCATTCTTCTTCTAGCTGAACTACCAAGACCGCACCAAAAATGGCCGCCGCCGACGCTCTCCGATGCCGTCAACTGACAGTTTCGGGAATTCTTCTTCTCGGCTGAACTGCCTACACGTTGAAGGTCTTGCTGAAGTGCCCCAACGTTCAGGCCATTCTTCTCCACATCTACATGCTGCCGCCGGAGGAGTGGGGGTAGGTCGCGTGCGGGGGCGTGTCCGTCCATAAGGATCGACAGAAAAAGTTCCCACAATCACGTGTCCCCCACTACTACTGACTTCCATGATTCGTTAATACAAACTAATACAAAAACAAATTCGTCTTTAGCAACTGAATTGCATTCAGTTGGAATATCAATTCAAAAATTGACGTAGCCGTAGTATCCCACTGTACATGCTGACGAATGGCCAATTACACACAAGCTTACATTTTGATTTTTCTACTAAGTATTCTCTTCATAAAACCCCCTGCTGGTTGAAGGTCTTACATAATCTTCACGAAAATGTGTTCTTTTTGAACTACCGCTAGTATTTAACTTCTGGACAAAACATCGAAGTATAAAATTGTCATAGCAAATGTTAAAAACATTACAGAGTCACTTAATAAATATGATACTGAAAAGGTTAAAATACCTTTATCTTAATTTTCTTAAAGGTAGATTTATTTATGGAGTACTACATACTGAAATTAAAAAATCTATAACCAAATGTAAGGATTAAAGCAAACTTTTATTCGTAAAAAAATAGTTGGTATAGTTGGTGGCGCCAAAGTTCCAGAAACTACCAATAGGTGGCGTTGGTGCTGTCAAAGTTCCAGAAACTACTACTAGATGGCGTTGGTGGCGCCAAAGTTCCAGAAACTACTACTAGATGGCGTTGGTGGCGCCAAAGTTCCACAAACTGTCACTAGATGGTGTGGGAGAGCGGCGGCGGCCATTTTTAGTCCAAGAATACTGGTCTTGAACGTGATGGCAGTTCAGCCAAAAAAAAAACCTGTCACCTGTCATCTGTCACTTGTTAGCTGTCACTTGTCATCTATCACTTGTCACAGGTCATATGTCACTTGTCAGCTGTCACATGTAACCTGTCATCTGTCCCGGAACTGTCACTAGATGGCGTTGGAGAGCGGCGGCGGCGGCGGCCATTTTTAGTCCAATTATGTCAAAGTTCCACAAACTGCCACCAGATGATGCAATGAACGTTGCCATAAGGGCACAAAGCGCTTAACTTCTTGTTATTGGTCCAATTGAATAGCGAAAAAGACCACGTGGTTGTTGGTAGAGGTTAAAACTCGGATCAATGCTTTCGGTACGGGGACGTTTCCCATAGTCCCTCGCTTGTACGTATTGATGATGATTTGCCATATTTTGTTTTTAGTGTTAATCCAAGCGATTGAAGAAACAATTTATTTGCGGGTGTTAGCTCTCGTTGACGACCCGGAGGAGGTCTAGCAGTGAATGGTGTTATTGAACTGACCGCGTTGTTCTTATAATCTATCACCAAACCCATTTATTATCGTCCTACTAACTCTAGATGAAGGACACTTTGTTCTCCTCGAAAATTTATGGGCTTAAAGTTTTGGTCTACAGCCAGCACTGTGATGTTGCTAATTTCCCCGGTATTCGTAACAGGTAGATATATTAGGTTATTAGGTCTTTCCACAATAGCGTAGCCCGCGTCAACTGTAATCGGAAATTCAAAGATGGTGTGGACAGGCCTGTTTCCGTAGAAGGCACCCTCGGTAATGTTGGACTCAAAGCGAATGTTTGATACTTTTATAATGTTGACGGGGAGATCTGAAGAGTGTACAACACCGGGGGCCAGTACCCTGTTGTTGGAAAATCCCAAAATCTGTCCAAGACTGCTGTTGTAGTGACGACTTTCAAAAGTAATTGCGTGACGTTTGCTGTATATTTCACACTTGAGAGTGTTGTTGTTTGGCTTCAACGAAAATAGTGTATCACCCGTATTTGGAGCAATAGAATTTTGAATTAGCTTCTCAATGTCAGTTATTTCGTAGCAACCGGTAGGAATCGCGACTTCTCTCAACTTCCCACTATCGTTGTTTTCGTAGTAGAAAAATTTCTCACCGTCAATATTGGGTATCGAGTTGTATGAGTGGAATCCGAGTACTGCTAGGAAATATCTCTTTTCAGAATCGAGCGCAATTGGGGGCTGAGGTGTGAACGAAAACACGTGAGTTTGACTCGTTAGCGTCAAAAGCAAAGACATGACTAATGTATATCAACGGGGAGGTAGTACTTAAATAAAAAAAACTGCTTCAAAAAAAAAATTAAGTAATTCCACAAAATAAACATGTTGGTATCTCATTACCGCAAACATCACTCCATCGATGATGATGTTGCTGCTCCATTATATAGGAATTGTAGACAGAGGTGTCCGCAGTTGATTTGTTGATAGTTTTGATATTGGTCGTTGTTGTAACAGATTCGAACATTCTTCCCCACATAGTCCACGAGTTCTTTCGGCGGCTTCAAGTCACCAAATGAATCGAAATATTCAACAACATTGATTATCTTTCTATAATCTACCCAATGAGTCCCCGGATTATTAGAGTCATCCAAATTTATGATGGCACATTCTCGTTGCCAGGGCTGCTGCTGATGTGGTAGAGAGTCGCGCATGAAAACCCCTCTAAAATGAGGAATTTTTAAACGTTTGACATATCGCAAAAGGTCCACATCATATAGCGATCTATTGGGTAGCTTTATTGGTAGTTTTTTTGTTTCTTCATGTACAATCCAAAGCCTCCGCGAGCGTTCTTTTTCATATACAAGCCGGATCCTTTTGCTCCAATAACTTCCATAGCTTTATTGTGACGTTGATCTTCTTCCAATTTCTTTTGTGCATTCTTAGCATCGATTACGGTTTTAGCTATTCCTGCTGCCCCGCCACTGAGGGCTCCAATTGCCGAAAGACCCGCAAACATCAATGGTAGAAATCCTCCAGATTTTTTTCCTTCAAAAGGTATCGTCCTGGGTAGTCGAATTTGCTTTTTACCACCTGCTTTCCTTACGGCGATTTTCGCAGCTATCAAAGCTTGCGAGGCGGCCTTCTGTAGAGTTGTGGAAGGACTTTTTTTCATAGCCTTTTTAACCTTGCTGATTACGTGATTTCTAAAGGAACTCTTCTTCTGCCCCACCCCCATTCCAAGTTTACGTTTGATCTTCATGCCACCGGTCACCGCCAAAGCAGCTGCTCTTTCTCCAAGCGTTGCGTCCTTTGATTTGACACGGGTCCAAGCTTTGTTTTCGAGTATTTGATCTGCCTTATGTCGATCGTTCAAGGACTTGTGTTGAGCGTAAGCAATGTCGTGCTCCTTACAGGCAACGTCTAAAGGATTAATGCCCGAATCACCGCGTGCTAAGCGTTTTTGTAGCTTTGTGCCCGGACCACAGTATTGATAGGTCGGAATGTGGAGCTCAAAGGGTAGATTGTTTATGAGTGAATTTAAGACACCTTTACCTAAGTAAAGACTCATTTGAACTGATGACATATCATCACGTTATATATATTTATATACACAACAACAACTTGCTCCTCAAGCTTGTCACACACACACACAAACGTTTTACGTCACGCACGTCACGTTTTACGTCACGCACGTCACGTTTTACGTCACGCACGCAAACATGATGGCGACGGTCGTGGTCGTGGTGACATATCATCACGTTATATATTTAAAAACAACGACTTGACTAAAAATGTCATACAATGAAGGTCATTCAACAGAAACAAACGCTTCCGATTGAAAACTTGGACTTTACCTACAAGCATGAGAAAAGTAAACATGGCGAGTTATTACCAAACTCGTTTCGTGCAATCATATGTGGACCAAGTGGGTGTGGTAAAACAAACGTAATGCTGTCATTACTGTTTCATCCGAATGGCGCGAAATTTAAAAACGTTTACGTTTACTCCAAATCTTTGTATCAACCGAAATACGAGTTGCTTCAAGAGGTGCTAAGTAAGACGAAAGGAGTAGGCTATTTCCCGTTCAAAGATAATCAGGAAATAATAAGTCCCGCTGAAGCTAAATCAAATTCCATATTCATATTTGACGATGTGGCTTGCGATGGGCAACAAAAAATTCGGGAATATTACTCAATGGGCCGTCATAAGGATATTGATTCTGCTTATCTATGCCAAACGTACTCAAAAATACCCAAACAGCTGATTCTAGACAATTGTAATTTAATTGTACTCTTCAAGCAGGATGAAATAAACCTGAGACACGTATTCGATGAGCACGTGTCACCTGACATGAGTTTTGATCGCTTTAAAAAACTCTGTTCTGAATGTTGGAGTGATCAATATGGTTCTATTGTTGTTGTAAAAGATTTTGCTCTCAACAACGGAAGGTATCGCAAAGGATTCGACTTGTATATAAAAATGTAATTCCATGTGGTGTATGATTAATATGCAGCAAGATGTTAAACCAGCAGGATGCTCGTAAACGTAAAGTTCTACAACTCTCACGTGATATACGTCGAAAATATCTAGCTCTCAAGTTGAGTAGATCTGAGCAGGATCGAACATTAAATACATTATTTAAACCCCTAATAAAACCTCTAAAAGAAATTGTTACAACGTCCCATGAATCTGCGCAAGTTTTAAAAAATATAAAGAAAGAAGAAGAATCCAAAGAGGAAGAACTCGAAGTAGAAGAACCATTAAAAACAGAATATACTAGCCATCCCACTGATTTTATTCCGATGGAAGATGTAGCTCAGACTGGGGGTGATGATGATGATGATGATGATGATGATGATGAGAGTGTATATTCCAACGCTTCAGAGCCAACCCCAGAACATATTTCGGATGAGGCCTTCAGAGAGTATCTGGAGCAATATCCCGAAATATCACATAAGTATATGCTTGATTACTGGAATAAGAGTCCAAATATAGACCTAGTTTACGGTCCAGTTTACGATTTGATTCACTCTAAATGGCTTCTCGGTGGGAAAAATATCGATTTTGATCGGAATACTGGAGCTATTATAACGGAGGGGGAACATGTTAAATGGACACCTGGTCTCTACCAACTGATATTTTATGATGAGCCTGAAGATTATACTGATGATGATAAATTGGCATACAAGGCGATTTTAAATTTAACTAACGCTCACAGAAACACAGCTGGACGTCTAAAAGGTACATCGAGATCAAAATATCTAGATATTATTAAACCCATGTTTCCTCCGCCATCGAGAAAGCCATCGAAATCGACTAGCAGTATATCATCGAAATCTGGAGTTGGACTTGCAATGGTCTACAATGAGAACCCTATTGATTACGTGTACTGGGACGATGTCAATGAACTTGTGGAACGGCTTAAACTGCTAGTAGCTTCCAAACACGCTGGAAATACATCACACAACAACGAAATAGTTGCAATCATCAATGAGCTGAGAGAAGCCAACATTATATACTAATGTAACACATCGTTTTAATGTTATTTGCATGATGAGTCTCGACAAATTCGGACGTCCGTAATACGTTATTAAAGTTTCCGCAAACGGCTGAAGGTAACGTTGATATTGGTAATGTGAGGATAAGCAATGTGTTACCACCTTCAGTTAGTTCTGAAACTGCCAGTAAAGAATACGTTGACTCACAGTTAAATCAATTGGCGAATACTGTGAAAGTTTTAGATAAAAAACTGACGGGAACCAATTCAAATTTTGTTCAGTTAACTCAACTTTATACTAATTTAAAAATAGATAGACCCAAACAAATTGCTAGTGTGATAGGCACACAGTTTGCTGAAATCGAGCGAAAAATAACTGTTGATGAAGTATTGTGAAAGATTTGGTTAAATCTCACCAAGAAACGGCTGAGTTAACAAATAATTTGAAAAAAGAAATGACTGCTAATGGAGATATTTTGAGTGATTTATTTAAAGCTCACCATGAAACCACCAAGTTAGCAAAGAATTTGGAAATAGAACTAAACCAATTTCATGATACTGTTGTTTATCAAATATTTGAACTGGGACTGGATATAAAAAATCTGGAAGATGATGTAAAAAAATTGAAGCGAAATACTCCTTAAATACTTCAACACACTTGCTCTCGCTTTAGAGCTCTTCAAGATGTCTAAAGAAAAAATTCAAGTTGTTAATGAACTC
This sequence comes from Hermaeophaga mercurialis, assembly GCA_951812935.1. NCBI lineage: Eukaryota > Metazoa > Arthropoda > Insecta > Coleoptera > Chrysomelidae > Hermaeophaga > Hermaeophaga mercurialis. The sequence goes on along the minus strand of OX638366.1, from coordinate 3,666,076 downwards.
CATGCTCCAGCACGTAGGAATTATCCGCGACGTAGAACAATCATTAAGGGTCTCGATAATTTATGGCAAATGGACTTGGCTGAAATGCGACCCTATGCACATCAAAATAAAGGTTACAAAATGATTATGGTTGTTATTGATTGTTTCTCAAAGTACGTGTGGACGATGCCTCTAAAGACAAAGACTGGAGTTGAAATTACCAAAGCTTTCTCCAACATATTAAAACACAGCAGACGACGACATCCTAAAAATCTTCAAACCGATCAGGGTACAGAGTTTTTCAATGCAGATTTCCAAAAATTAATGACGCAATGCAACATTAATCATTACAATACGTTTAGCGTTAAAAAGGCTGCGATAGCCGAGAGATGTATTAGAACTTTAAAGACAAAACTATACAAGTACTTTAGTTTGCAAGGCACCTACCGATGGATCGACATTTTACCGAAAATTGTGGAAGAGTACAATAACACGAAACATTCGAAAATACGATGTAAGCCTTCGGAGGTCAACAAGTCAAACGAGAAGGAAATTTCTCGAAAATTTTACTCACATTTGAAGATTGCTGGACCACGCAAACTTAACGTTGGCGACATTGTGCACTTAAGCAAAGCTAAGCATATTTTTCAAAAGGGATACACCCCTAATTGGAGTACCGAGCTCTTTAAAATTACTAAAGTCAAAATAACCAATCCCGTGACTTATCTGCTTGAAGACATGTTGAGTACACCAATCAACGGAGCTTTCTACGAGGAGGAATTGCAAAAGACGAAAGGACCCGATGTCTACCTCGTAGAAAAGGTGCTTAGAAGAAAGGGGAAGAAGGTGTACGTGAAATGGTTGGGTCTTGATAACAAGCATAACAGTTGGATTGAAAACACCGATTTTGTATAGAATCTTATGGAAAATACGAACAAATTTAGCAAGCCTTTTTTGAATAACCTTCAAACTTATCGTTTCCTCTCATAGTGGGGGTATATAAATACAAGTGTATGCGAACCTACATTTTATTCAACCGTGTGCACTTGTAATTTAAATCAACCAACAACATGAGTAGTCAAGATAGTGGTTATAGTTCTTGTGAAATTGTTTTTGAAAGTGACTCGGCATCGTCATCGTCGTCGCCAACACCTTCTTCACCTTCTGCAGTGTCGCTTAATGATTGTGTTATCGACCAAGCTTTAATTTCATACGAGTATGCTGCTAAATTGGAGCGATACCATCTACTGGAAACGAACTTTTCCCTGAGAAGTTATGCACTTTTGTGTGGAATAAGTCCAACCAGAACCTTTAATCCCGCAATAACGCTAACACCTTTACTTCGACCCGGAAGAATTTCGTTTGGTACATTTGAGTGGACTACTTTTATTGAATTGCTGCGTCAGAGATACGATGACTTTTTTCATGAGAATCTATCATCACCTCCTGACGAATACGATCCTGTAGTTTTCCCTTGTGGAGACTTTTGCAAAGTCACTCAATTAGTGTATGACGATACCAAGTTTCTACTTGCAAACAAACATGGAGTCGAGTTCTATCTGGACGAGAATGATGTTTCCGACATCCTTGAAGCAAATTGCAATTTGGTGAAGAACTACATTTCGTTGCTGGAAGACTTGAACTTTAATACATTTTACCGTAATTTAATAGATTCTACACGAGCTTATTTTGCTGTTAATTTCAATAGTATTTGTGACGATGACACTAGTAGATTTAATACTTTAATTTTAATTTGTGCTGTTATGCGAAATTGTTTAGAAAAAAATGCTCTACAAGAGTACATGTATTACTATAAAGATGATGTTATTAATGATATATATAATCACTGTTCAAATTAAAAAATGTATCAAGTTTTTTTTAAATAAAACACTTCTTTTTTTTATATTTTATTTTTTATTACCCAAGCAAACATACATAAAAAACTACAAATAATACAGTAAGCAAACATACATAACTAATACATAAAAAACTATAAATAATTCATTAGGTACATAGTTCAGTCTGAAAATCGCACTCGTTTATTTTCATATAAATCATATCGAAACCAAGCACAATATTTCTGCATATTCAGTAAATATTTCAAAATTATGGCAAGCTAATAATCAGTAATCACATCTTAATTTATTAAAATTTTGAAAAACTTTCCCCGCACGGTAGGGCAAAAAAGAAAAATTAACTTTTATATCCCCACGGAAGGGTGTCATGTGACTGGGGGAGTAATTGACGCTTATCATCATAGGGGCTAAGTCCAATTTTAGTCTGACTGATGCTGTATACATCGTGTAAATAAGACCGAATGGTATGCTGAGTAATATATTTTTTGGTAATATTTTTCAAACAGCTGACATAATCGTCAAATGTAATTTTATTTTTGACTACATTGAATTTAACCCCCTTTGATTTTTTTCACAACTTTACCGCCTTGAACTTTATAACTGTACATTTTCGAGCGCAAGCCTACAAAATGTGTCATGATTTTACCATTACATTCATCCTTCATTAAGCCAGGTATTTTTTTATTAACTAAAGGAATGGTATACGCGTTATTGGAGGGGTAATCGGAAGTGTCAAATTTTTCTAAATGATCTCCAACAAGACTTTTGTAAACGTCATCGCAATTTAATTCATAAATAAAACTATCGGTGTCTGTATACATTAATTTTAAATTTTCCACCCCCATAGTTGGTAACATGAAATTATAGTGAAAGTCATAGGTACAGGTTTTAGAAATGTCCAGGATAGCCATGCCGATATACAGGGGTTTGTTGAAGAGTAGGTCGGCGTTTTTTAATTCGATAGCCATGAGTTTGTCATCAAAAACTCTTCGATTATGAAATCGGAGGCTGGCTATCAAATTTTTTGCGCCATAACGACCCTCGTAAGAAGTAAGTAATTTCACTACCCTATGAAGCCTAATGTTTTCCATAGTCTTACCGAAGACAGCATTATTGGCAAGTTTAAATTGATTTTTCTTAAAATTACTTGTGGCCACAGTCCTTAAACGAGTATTCAGCTCGATATAGGACTTTAGCCAAGCCGATTGTTTAAATTTTAATATTTTGTGGATTTTGGTTAATTTTAAGCCATGTTCGAGAGCTTGTTTCAAATTGCGATAATGCAGAGTGTATTCTTTTTTTGGGTAAAGGGTGGTCATTAATTTGGACAAATGGGAAATCCTTGTGCTCGTCATGTAAACTTTCGGGATACTCTAAATCCACTTGTAAAATATATCCGACGGGTGAATCGTCGGGAATCTCAGTAATGTCGATGTTTGTATTGGGCTCCCATTCAAACCCCCATAGGGGAGGAACTGTGACATAGCCCACCCATATAAATTGTTTACGTCAAAGTACATAAGGTACTTGGACGGTTTAGAAGAATCATATTCAGGCATGTATTTATTGTTAGCTTCAGAATATCGATTTGAACAAACAGATATTCCTCCACGTATTGATGACTCAACAAACAACAACATGTCGACATCTTTTAAAATTTGTAATTTACATTTCGTGTACTTGAGCATGCAATCCCAAGTATATCCGGGCATAGTATAGTATCATGCCGGATCTAGCTGATAAGTTTCCAGAGCAGTTGTTCGAAAGTTTTCCATAACGTCACAAAGAAGTAGAATGTCCGTTCGCATATACAAATCTGCATATTCGCCTAAATTTTGAATTTGGAAAGCTTGCCAAACGTTTTGCGCATGAGTGTAATCATCCGTAGAAATATGACAATCATTTAATTTGTTGTAAAAACTCTCAATTGCTGGAAGACTAGTGGTATCATTTAGTTAATCAATACTATCAATGTAATCGTATGGAAAAACACCTTTCCTCGTCAACAGTTTGAACATTTCATTAGTCAAGTTACCAAATTCCCCTTTTAATGTAACCAACTCCTCTATTTTTAGTGTAGACACCAACTCATCGAGACTGGTACCCAAAAATCTAAAGGAGTCTATATAGCGAAATTTAATTTTAGTTTTTGGTTCATACTGCGTAAAAGAAATGTATTTTTCCATGTTCACAGGTAGTACACTCAAAGGTCCACGTTTAGCAAGATCTCTAATAATAAAATGGCTGTCGTATCCGCTAAGATTATGGAACACAATAGGCACTACAAATAGTTTTTTGAAGTTCAGATTGCACGATTGGTGTGCGAACCCTCTAAATAATCCCGTAAAATGATCGTGGTCTTTAACGATAATGTCTTTTTCTCTAAATTTATTGTCACAAATGTGACAGCAGACACCGTTTGCGAGAGTAGGCTTATGAATAGGAACAATATTTAATAATTTTGATTCAATAAATTTCGCGACTTCTAGCATTTGATTCGCAAACCAATCCATGCAATCTTCCCCTCTATAACTATTGTAGTATGAAATTCGATTATCGTAGCTGCATTTTAAGTAGAAGCCTGCACTAAATGTTTTGTGATGTTGATACTTGGTAGTTGTATGAGATATCTTTTTATCACACTTTTCTAAAATTGACTCGAAATCGGCATAAACGACAAATGGGCATTTCTGCTTGTATACATGATTTTTAAATTCAACGCTATCATATGGGCGGAAAGAAATTTTACAATCGTTACTATTTATACACAAAATTTCGTGGTCCGTTAGTTTTTTTCGCTTTGAAAATAATTTAAACACCTATCACAAATAAACTTTTTAGGATGGCTCTTGTTAAGTTGGCTTGAAACTAGCCTAGACATATTTTTAATCCAACAATAATGATATTTAATGGTGTCGGTAGTAGTGTCCTCATTGTTGACGGGAGGAGCCTCGTAGTCGTTTAATTTTGGAAAATATTCATCTTGAATTAAAAGTAAATTTACATGACGCGACAGTTTATTTTTAGTTAAACGTGCAGGTACCACTACGTAAAATGATCTTTTATTAGTTTGATTTAGTTCTAAAGCGTAAACGTTTACAGAGATATCATTTAACTTTTCAAATTTAGATATTTGCGTTAATTTCATAGGCAATTCTAAACCATCTGTATTCAAAACTGTACTATAATGAGGGTAATTATATGTATATTCAGAGTGTTTTTTAGCAGGAAACAAAAAACTCGTTACGGCCCAGTAAAAACACGCCAGGTCCGTATTTTGGACGTTTATGCATGCCCTTTTTGTTAATATTTCTTTTGGTAGTGGAATGAAGGATGAACCGTTCCCAATTTCAAATTTGTTAATAGCTACTTCTAATAAATTTATTTTTGACACTGTCTTTTTCTTGAAATTCCGAAAGTTTATTTAAAATAAAATCTACGATACTTTTATACTCTTGCGCTAAATCCGTCCCCAAATCAACAACGAAATTTGGGGATCCAAAGTATTTAATGTCGATTACTTCCCCACCATCGCTATCATTTTTCAAAAAATCGCCACAAAATGTGACATTTACTTTGAGTGACGGTGTATCATTTAAAATTTGTAAAATTTTTGATTTAAATAAATTGAAAGAAGCCTTCAAAAAATTTTTAATTCCTTTGTACTTCAAATTTACAATGACCCCCGTTCTTATTCTACTATTAAAAATCGCGTTCTTCCCATTTAACGCCCCCTTTAGTGCTGCGCCCCTGTCTAATGCCCTCCCCTACTACATGGGAAGACGCTAATTTAATGATACACCGTAACCTTTTCAACTGTCCCATTTTGGCGTAAATACATAATAATACGATAATAAATGGGTTTGGTGATAGATTATAAGAACAACAGGAAGAAACCATGAAGTCCTCCACTGTGGACGTGAGACTCGAACTCGAAACGGATATTGGATTTCCAGCAGGCAGCAAAGCCTACTGCATCATAATTCACGACTGTCTTATGGAGCATCGTCCACTAAGTGAAGTGGTTAAAAGTTTAAATTGAAAAAAAATATAATTTCTTTATTGTTAATAATAATAATAATTTTTTTGTTTTAATGAAACACCCTGTATATTTTCTTAGTTGTTTATTGCAACATTACATGAGGATAGAAACCTTCTTTGAATGCATTTATAAAGAAATTTTAGTAACAAAATACATATAGCAGATAACGTGAGGCACGATATTGTAAATGTCTTGTTAATTTCACCATTTAATTGTCCATCCTTGATGTCGTAAGAACTGGTGTTGGTTGAATTCGTCTTAAGGGGTAACAACATAGTACTTTTTTCGGTATTCTTGTATTGTCTAAGTTTAAATTTCCCAACTGCTTTATAACGTTTTCTTTGTCTTCGTACAGTTTAATATCCTTACGAAGTTGCTTGAGTCTTTCTTCAAATTTAAGGACTTTTTCCCAAATATGTTTGTCTTGACGCATATCTTAAAGCACTAATGCCCCCACAGCGTTATTAATAAATATTATATAATAACCCCCTCTAGATATAGATCACGTGACATAATTATCCAATCATGATCAAGCAATTTTTTTCTTTAAATTTGACATCTACGTCACTTATAGATAATTCCTGTTTTTTCCGCGATTCAATTGGACCAATAACAAGGAAGTTGAGCGCTTTGTGCCCTTATGGCAACGTTCATTGCGCATGTTTTTCTTTAAATTTGACATCTACGTCGCTTATAGATAATGCCTGTTTTTTCCGCGATTCAATTGGACCCATAACAGCGAAGTTAAGCGCTTTGTGCCCTTATGGCAACGTTCATTGCGCATGCTTTTCTTTAAATTTGACATCTACGTCACTTCTAGATCATACTGGTCTTTTTCGCTATTCAATTGGACCAATAACAAGGAAGTTAAGCGCTTTGTGCCCTTATGGCAACAATCATTGCATCATCTGGTGGCAGTTTGTGGAACTTTGACATAATTGGACTAAAAATGGCCGCCGCCGCCGCTCTCCAACGCCATCTAGTGACAGTTCCGGGACAGACGACATGTGACAGATGACCGCTGACAAGTGACAGATGACAGCTGACAAATGACAGGGTAACAGATGACAGGGTGACTTCTTCTTTTTTTTTGGCTGAACTGCCATCACGTTCAAGACCAGTATTCTTGGACTAAAAATGGCCGCCGCCGCTCTCCCACACCATCTAGTGACAGTTTGTGGAACTTTGGCGCCACCAACGCCATCTAGTAGTAGTTTCTGGAACTTTGACACCACCAACGCCACCTATTGGTAGTTTCTGGAACTTTGGCGCCACCAACGCCACCTAGCGGCAGTTTCTGGAACTTTTCCATGCGCGCATGCGCACAACAGCGCGACACCATCGCCTCTGGTGGCCGAAACGGGTACTCGGGGTAGAACGAACTTTGCTACACTACTTTGTGATTATTTCCATATTTTTTGAAAACGGGAAGTGTGCAAGAAGAACAGCGAATTTATTTAATCGCCCTTTTTATTTATACAGAATAATGGATTGGTCTTGAAACCTTTTTTCTTTCCTCAAGCCTGGGTAGAAGTATCGGTTTGACTTTCGAAGCATAAACACGTCTGATAAGCGAATAAAGTGCTTCGAGAATCCCATTTACATTTAAATTTAAATCATAGTGTTTTTGTTATCTTCCTAAAATGATAAATAGTTTGCGGCAAAAAAAAAGTCGCAAAGAAAAATAAACGAACAACAAAAAGGGGGGAGTAATTGACGCTTATCATCATAGGGGCTAAGTCCAATTTTAGTCTGACTGATGCTGTATACATCGTGTAAATAAGACCGAATGGTATGCTGAGTAATATATTTTTTGGTAATATTTTTCAAACAGCTGACATAATCGTCAAATGTAATTTTATTTTTGACTACACTGAATTTAACCCCCTTTGATTTTTTTCACAACTTTACCGCCTTGAACTTTATAACTGTACATTTTCGAGCGCAAGCCTACAAAATGTGTCATGATTTTACCATTACATTCATCCTTCATTAAGCCAGGTATTTTTTTATTAACTAAAGGAATGGTATACGCGTTATTGGAGGGGTAATCGGAAGTGTCAAATTTTTCTAAATGATCTCCAACAAGTCTTTTGTAAACGTCATCGCAATTTAATTCATAAATAAAACTATCGGTGTCTGTATACATTAATTTTACATTTTCCACCCCCATAGTTGGTAACATGAAATTATAGTGAAAGTCATACATACAGGTTTTAGAAATGTCCAGGATAGCCATGCCGATATACAGGGGTTTGTTGAAGAGTAGTTCGGCCTTTTTTAATTCGATAGCCATAAGTTTGTCATCAAAAACTCTTCTATTATGAAATCGGGGGCTGGCTATCAAATTTTTTGCACCATAACGACCCTCGTAAGAAGTAAGTAATTTCACTACCCTATGGAGCCTGATGTTTTCCATAGTCTTACCGAAGACAGCATTATTGGCAAGTTTAAATTGGTTTTTTTTAAAATTACTTGTGGCCACAGTCCTTAAACGAGTATTCAGCTCGATATAGGACTTTAGCCAAGCCGATTGTTTGAATTTTGGTTAATTTTAAGCCCTGTTCGAGGGCTTGCTTCAAATTGCGATAATGCAGAGTGTATTCTTTTTTTGGATAAAGGGTAGTCATTAATTTGGACAATTTGGAACCTGGAGGTGTGCGGTGTTCTGGACAAAATGGGAAATCTTTGTGCTCGTCATGCAATCTTTCGGGATACTCTAAATCCACTTGTAAAATATATCCGACGGGTGAATCGTCGGGAATCTCAGTAATGTCGATGTTTGTATTGGGCTCCCATTCAAACCCCCATAGGGGAGGAACTGTGACATAGCCCACCCATATAAATTGTTTACGTCAAAGTACATAAGGTACTTGGACGGTTTAGAAGAATCATATTCAGGCATGTATTTATTGTTAGCTTCAGAATATCGATTTGAACAAACAGATATTCCTCCACGTATTGATGACTCAACAAACAACAACATGTCGACATCTTTTAAAATTTGTAATTTACATTTCGTGTACTTGAGCATGCAATCCCAAGTATATCCGGGCATAGTATAGTATCATGCCGGATCTAGCTGATAAGTTTCCAGAGCAGTTGTTCGAAAGTTTTCCATAACGTCACAAAGAAGTAGAATGTCCGTTCGCATATACAAATCTGCATATTCGCCTAAATTTTGAATTTGGAAAGCTTGCCAAACGTTTTGCGCATGAGTGTAATCATCCGTAGAAATATGACAATCATTTAATTTGTTGTAAAAACTCTCAATTGCTGGAAGACTAGTGGTATCATTTAGTTAATCAATACTATCAATGTAATCGTATGGAAAAACACCTTTCCTCGTCAACAGTTTGAACATTTCATTAGTCAAGTTACCAAATTCCCCTTTTAATGTAACCAACTCCTCTATTTTTAGTGTAGACACCAACTCATCGAGACTGGTACCCAAAAATCTAAAGGAGTCTATATAGCGAAATTTAATTTTAGTTTTTGGTTCATACTGCGTAAAAGAAATGTATTTTTCCATGTTCACAGGTAGTACACTCAAAGGTCCACGTTTAGCAAGATCTCTAATAATAAAATGGCTGTCGTATCCGCTAAGATTATGGAACACAATAGGCACTACAAATAGTTTTTTGAAGTTCAGATTGCACGATTGGTGTGCGAACCCTCTAAATAATCCCGTAAAATGATCGTGGTCTTTAACGATAATGTCTTTTTCTCTAAATTTATTGTCACAAATGTGACAGCAGACACCGTTTGCGAGAGTAGGCTTATGAATAGGAACAATATTTAATAATTTTGATTCAATAAATTTCGCGACTTCTAGCATTTGATTCGCAAACCAATCCATGCAATCTTCCCCTCTATAACTATTGTAGTATGAAATTCGATTATCGTAGCTGCATTTTAAGTAGAAGCCTGCACTAAATGTTTTGTGATGTTGATACTTGGTAGTTGTATGAGATATCTTTTTATCACACTTTTCTAAAATTGACTCGAAATCGGCATAAACGACAAATGGGCATTTCTGCTTGTATACATGATTTTTAAATTCAACGCTATCATATGGGCGGAAAGAAATTTTACAATCGTTACTATTTATACACAAAATTTCGTGGTCCGTTAGTTTTTTTCGCTTTGAAAATAATTTAAACACCTATCACAAATAAACTTTTTAGGATGGCTCTTGTTAAGTTGGCTTGAAACTAGCCTAGACATATTTTTAATCCAACAATAATGATATTTAATGGTGTCGGTAGTAGTGTCCTCATTGTTGACGGGAGGAGCCTCGTAGTCGTTTAATTTTGGAAAATATTCATCTTGAATTAAAAGTAAATTTACATGACGCGACAGTTTATTTTTAGTTAAACGTGCAGGTACCACTACGTAAAATGATCTTTTATTAGTTTGATTTAGTTCTAAAGCGTAAACGTTTACAGAGATATCATTTAACTTTTCAAATTTAGATATTTGCGTTAATTTCATAGGCAATTCTAAACCATCTGTATTCAAAACTGTACTATAATGAGGGTAATTATATGTATATTCAGAGTGTTTTTTAGCAGGAAACAAAAAACTCGTTACGGCCCAGTAAAAACACGCCAGGTCCGTATTTTGGACGTTTATGCATGCCCTTTTTGTTAATATTTCTTTTGGTAGTGGAATGAAGGATGAACCGTTCCCAATTTCAAATTTGTTAATAGCTACTTCTAATAAATTTATTTTTGACACTGTCTTTTTCTTGAAATTCCGAAAGTTTATTTAAAATAAAATCTACGATACTTTTATACTCTTGCGCTAAATCCGTCCCCAAATCAACAACGAAATTTGGGGATCCAAAGTATTTAATGTCGATTACTTCCCCACCATCGCTATCATTTTTCAAAAAATCGCCACAAAATGTGACATTTACTTTGAGTGACGGTGTATCATTTAAAATTTGTAAAATTTTTGATTTAAATAAATTGAAAGAAGCCTTCAAAAAATTTTTAATTCCTTTGTACTTCAAATTTACAATGACCCCCGTTCTTATTCTACTATTAAAAATCGCGTTCTTCCCATTTAACGCCCCCTTTAGTGCTGCGCCCCTGTCTAATGCCCTCCCCTACTACATGGGAAGACGCTAATTTAATGATACACCGTAACCTTTTCAACTGTCCCATTTTGGCGTAAATACATAATAATACGATAATAAATGGGTTTGGTGATAGATTATAAGAACAACAGGAAGAAACCATGAAGTCCTCCACTGTGGACGTGAGACTCGAACTCGAAACGGATATTGGATTTCCAGCAGGCAGCAAAGCCTACTGCATCATAATTCACGACTGTCTTATGGAGCATCGTCCACTAAGTGAAGTGGTTAAAAGTTTAAATTGAAAAAAAATATAATTTCTTTATTGTTAATAATAATAATAATTTTTTTGTTTTAATGAAACACCCTGTATATTTTCTTAGTTGTTTATTGCAACATTACATGAGGATAGAAACCTTCTTTGAATGCATTTATAAAGAAATTTTAGTAACAAAATACATATAGCAGATAACGTGAGGCACGATATTGTAAATGTCTTGTTAATTTCACCATTTAATTGTCCATCCTTGATGTCGTAAGAACTGGTGTTGGTTGAATTCGTCTTAAGGGGTAACAACATAGTACTTTTTTCGGTATTCTTGTATTGTCTAAGTTTAAATTTCCCAACTGCTTTATAACGTTTTCTTTGTCTTCGTACAGTTTAATATCCTTACGAAGTTGCTTGAGTCTTTCTTCAAATTTAAGGACTTTTTCCCAAATATGTTTGTCTTGACGCATATCTTAAAGCACTAATGCCCCCACAGCGTTATTAATAAATATTATATAATAACCCCCTCTAGATATAGATCACGTGACATAATTATCCAATCATGATCAAGCAATTTTTTTCTTTAAATTTGACATCTACGTCACTTATAGATAATTCCTGTTTTTTCCGCGATTCAATTGGACCAATAACAAGGAAGTTGAGCGCTTTGTGCCCTTATGGCAACGTTCATTGCGCATGTTTTTCTTTAAATTTGACATCTACGTCGCTTATAGATAATGCCTGTTTTTTCCGCGATTCAATTGGACCCATAACAGCGAAGTTAAGCGCTTTGTGCCCTTATGGCAACGTTCATTGCGCATGCTTTTCTTTAAATTTGACATCTACGTCACTTCTAGATCATACTGGTCTTTTTCGCTATTCAATTGGACCAATAACAAGGAAGTTAAGCGCTTTGTGCCCTTATGGCAACAATCATTGCATCATCTGGTGGCAGTTTGTGGAACTTTGACATAATTGGACTAAAAATGGCCGCCGCCGCCGCTCTCCAACGCCATCTAGTGACAGTTCCGGGACAGACGACATGTGACAGATGACCGCTGACAAGTGACAGATGACAGCTGACAAATGACAGGGTAACAGATGACAGGGTGACTTCTTCTTTTTTTTTGGCTGAACTGCCATCACGTTCAAGACCAGTATTCTTGGACTAAAAATGGCCGCCGCCGCTCTCCCACACCATCTAGTGACAGTTTGTGGAACTTTGGCGCCACCAACGCCATCTAGTAGTAGTTTCTGGAACTTTGACACCACCAACGCCACCTATTGGTAGTTTCTGGAACTTTGGCGCCACCAACGCCACCTAGCGGCAGTTTCTGGAACTTTTCCATGCGCGCATGCGCACAACAGCGCGACACCAGCGCCTCTGGTGGCCGAAACGGGTACTCGGGGTAGAACGAACTTTGCTACACTACTTTGTGATTATTTCCATATTTTTTGAAAACGGGAAGTGTGCAAGAAGAACAGCGAATTTATTTAATCGCCCTTTTTATTTATACAGAATAATGGATTGGTCTTGAAACCTTTTTTCTTTCCTCAAGCCTGGGTAGAAGTATCGGTTTGACTTTCGAAGCATAAACACGTCTGATAAGCGAATAAAGTGCTTCGAGAATCCCATTTACATTTAAATTTAAATCATAGTGTTTTTGTTATCTTCCTAAAATGATAAATAGTTTGCGGCAAAAAAAAAGTCGCAAAGAAAAATAAACGAACAACAAAAAGGGGGGAGTAATTGACGCTTATCATCATAGGGGCTAAGTCCAATTTTAGTCTGACTGATGCTGTATACATCGTGTAAATAAGACCGAATGGTATGCTGAGTAATATATTTTTTGGTAATATTTTTCAAACAGCTGACATAATCGTCAAATGTAATTTTATTTTTGACTACATTGAATTTAACCCCCTTTGATTTTTTTCACAACTTTACCGCCTTGAACTTTATAACTGTACATTTTCGAGCGCAAGCCTACAAAATGTGTCATGATTTTACCATTACATTCATCCTTCATTAAGCCAGGTATTTTTTTATTAACTAAAGGAATGGTATACGCGTTATTGGAGGGGTAATCGGAAGTGTCAAATTTTTCTAAATGATCTCCAACAAGTCTTTTGTAAACGTCATCGCAATTTAATTCATAAATAAAACTATCGGTGTCTGTATACATTAATTTTACATTTTCCACCCCCATAGTTGGTAACATGAAATTATAGTGAAAGTCATACATACAGGTTTTAGAAATGTCCAGGATAGCCATGCCGATATACAGGGGTTTGTTGAAGAGTAGTTCGGCCTTTTTTAATTCGATAGCCATAAGTTTGTCATCAAAAACTCTTCTATTATGAAATCGGGGGCTGGCTATCAAATTTTTTGCACCATAACGACCCTCGTAAGAAGTAAGTAATTTCACTACCCTATGGAGCCTGATGTTTTCCATAGTCTTACCGAAGACAGCATTATTGGCAAGTTTAAATTGGTTTTTTTTAAAATTACTTGTGGCCACAGTCCTTAAACGAGTATTCAGCTCGATATAGGACTTTAGCCAAGCCGATTGTTTGAATTTTGGTTAATTTTAAGCCCTGTTCGAGGGCTTGCTTCAAATTGCGATAATGCAGAGTGTATTCTTTTTTTGGATAAAGGGTAGTCATTAATTTGGACAATTTGGAACCTGGAGGTGTGCGGTGTTCTGGACAAAATGGGAAATCTTTGTGCTCGTCATGCAATCTTTCGGGATACTCTAAATCCACTTGTAAAATATATCCGACGGGTGAATCGTCGGGAATCTCAGTAATGTCGATGTTTGTATTGGGCTCCCATTCAAACCCCCATAGGGGAGGAACTGTGACATAGCCCACCCATATAAATTGTTTACGTCAAAGTACATAAGGTACTTGGACGGTTTAGAAGAATCATATTCAGGCATGTATTTATTGTTAGCTTCAGAATATCGATTTGAACAAACAGATATTCCTCCACGTATTGATGACTCAACAAACAACAACATGTCGACATCTTTTAAAATTTGTAATTTACATTTCGTGTACTTGAGCATGCAATCCCAAGTATATCCGGGCATAGTATAGTATCATGCCGGATCTAGCTGATAAGTTTCCAGAGCAGTTGTTCGAAAGTTTTCCATAACGTCACAAAGAAGTAGAATGTCCGTTCGCATATACAAATCTGCATATTCGCCTAAATTTTGAATTTGGAAAGCTTGCCAAACGTTTTGCGCATGAGTGTAATCATCCGTAGAAATATGACAATCATTTAATTTGTTGTAAAAACTCTCAATTGCTGGAAGACTAGTGGTATCATTTAGTTAATCAATACTATCAATGTAAACGTATGGAAAAACACCTTTCCTCGTCAACAGTTTGAACATTTCATTAGTCAAGTTACCAAATTCCCCTTTTAATGTAACCAACTCCTCTATTTTTAGTGTAGACACCAACTCATCGAGACTGGTACCCAAAAATCTAAAGGAGTCTATATAGCGAAATTTAATTTTAGTTTTTGGTTCATACTGCGTAAAAGAAATGTATTTTTCCATGTTCACAGGTAGTACACTCAAAGGTCCACGTTTAGCAAGATCTCTAATAATAAAATGGCTGTCGTATCCGCTAAGATTATGGAACACAATAGGCACTACAAATAGTTTTTTGAAGTTCAGATTGCACGATTGGTGTGCGAACCCTCTAAATAATCCCGTAAAATGATCGTGGTCTTTAACGATAATGTCTTTTTCTCTAAATTTATTGTCACAAATGTGACAGCAGACACCGTTTGCGAGAGTAGGCTTATGAATAGGAACAATATTTAATAATTTTGATTCAATAAATTTCGCGACTTCTAGCATTTGATTCGCAAACCAATCCATGCAATCTTCCCCTCTATAACTATTGTAGTATGAAATTCGATTATCGTAGCTGCATTTTAAGTAGAAGCCTGCACTAAATGTTTTGTGATGTTGATACTTGGTAGTTGTATGAGATATCTTTTTATCACACTTTTCTAAAATTGACTCGAAATCGGCATAAACGACAAATGGGCATTTCTGCTTGTATACATGATTTTTAAATTCAACGCTATCATATGGGCGGAAAGAAATTTTACAATCGTTACTATTTATACACAAAATTTCGTGGTCCGTTAGTTTTTTTCGCTTTGAAAATAATTTAAACACCTATCACAAATAAACTTTTTAGGATGGCTCTTGTTAAGTTGGCTTGAAACTAGCCTAGACATATTTTTAATCCAACAATAATGATATTTAATGGTGTCGGTAGTAGTGTCCTCATTGTTGACGGGAGGAGCCTCGTAGTCGTTTAATTTTGGAAAATATTCATCTTGAATTAAAAGTAAATTTACATGACGCGACAGTTTATTTTTAGTTAAACGTGCAGGTACCACTACGTAAAATGATCTTTTATTAGTTTGATTTAGTTCTAAAGCGTAAACGTTTACAGAGATATCATTTAACTTTTCAAATTTAGATATTTGCGTTAATTTCATAGGCAATTCTAAACCATCTGTATTCAAAACTGTACTATAATGAGGGTAATTATATGTATATTCAGAGTGTTTTTTAGCAGGAAACAAAAAACTCGTTACGGCCCAGTAAAAACACGCCAGGTCCGTATTTTGGACGTTTATGCATGCCCTTTTTGTTAATATTTCTTTTGGTAGTGGAATGAAGGATGAACCGTTCCCAATTTCAAATTTGTTAATAGCTACTTCTAATAAATTTATTTTTGACACTGTCTTTTTCTTGAAATTCCGAAAGTTTATTTAAAATAAAATCTACGATACTTTTATACTCTTGCGCTAAATCCGTCCCCAAATCAACAACGAAATTTGGGGATCCAAAGTATTTAATGTCGATTACTTCCCCACCATCGCTATCATTTTTCAAAAAATCGCCACAAAATGTGACATTTACTTTGAGTGACGGTGTATCATTTAAAATTTGTAAAATTTTTGATTTAAATAAATTGAAAGAAGCCTTCAAAAAATTTTTAATTCCTTTGTACTTCAAATTTACAATGACCCCCGTTCTTATTCTACTATTAAAAATCGCGTTCTTCCCATTTAACGCCCCCTTTAGTGCTGCGCCCCTGTCTAATGCCCTCCCCTACTACATGGGAAGACGCTAATTTAATGATACACCGTAACCTTTTCAACTGTCCCATTTTGGCGTAAATACATAATAATACGATAATAAATGGGTTTGGTGATAGATTATAAGAACAACAGGAAGAAACCATGAAGTCCTCCACTGTGGACGTGAGACTCGAACTCGAAACGGATATTGGATTTCCAGCAGGCAGCAAAGCCTACTGCATCATAATTCACGACTGTCTTATGGAGCATCGTCCACTAAGTGAAGTGGTTAAAAGTTTAAATTGAAAAAAAATATAATTTCTTTATTGTTAATAATAATAATAATTTTTTTATTTTAATGAAACACCCTGTATATTTTCTTAGTTGTTTATTGCAACATTACATGAGGATAGAAACCTTCTTTGAATGCATTTATAAAGAAATTTTAGTAACAAAATACATATAGCAGATAACGTGAGGCACGATATTGTAAATGTCTTGTTAATTTCACCATTTAATTGTCCATCCTTGATGTCGTAAGAACTGGTGTTGGTTGAATTCGTCTTAAGGGGTAACAACATAGTACTTTTTTCGGTATTCTTGTATTGTCTAAGTTTAAATTTCCCAACTGCTTTATAACGTTTTCTTTGTCTTCGTACAGTTTAATATCCTTACGAAGTTGCTTGAGTCTTTCTTCAAATTTAAGGACTTTTTCCCAAATATGTTTGTCTTGACGCATATCTTAAAGCACTAATGCCCCCACAGCGTTATTAATAAATATTATATAATAACCCCCTCTAGATATAGATCACGTGACATAATTATCCAATCATGATCAAGCAATTTTTTTCTTTAAATTTGACATCTACGTCACTTATAGATAATTCCTGTTTTTTCCGCGATTCAATTGGACCAATAACAAGGAAGTTGAGCGCTTTGTGCCCTTATGGCAACGTTCATTGCGCATGTTTTTCTTTAAATTTGACATCTACGTCGCTTATAGATAATGCCTGTTTTTTCCGCGATTCAATTGGACCCATAACAGCGAAGTTAAGCGCTTTGTGCCCTTATGGCAACGTTCATTGCGCATGCTTTTCTTTAAATTTGACATCTACGTCACTTCTAGATCATACTGGTCTTTTTCGCTATTCAATTGGACCAATAACAAGGAAGTTAAGCGCTTTGTGCCCTTATGGCAACAATCATTGCATCATCTGGTGGCAGTTTGTGGAACTTTGACATAATTGGACTAAAAATGGCCGCCGCCGCCGCTCTCCAACGCCATCTAGTGACAGTTCCGGGACAGACGACATGTGACAGATGACCGCTGACAAGTGACAGATGACAGCTGACAAATGACCGGGTAACAGATGACAGGGTGACTTCTTCTTTTTTTTTGGCTGAACTGCCATCACGTTCAAGACCAGTATTCTTGGACTAAAAATGGCCGCCGCCGCTCTCCCACACCATCTAGTGACAGTTTGTGGAACTTTGGCGCCACCAACGCCATCTAGTAGTAGTTTCTGGAACTTTGACACCACCAACGCCACCTAGCGGCAGTTTCTGGAACTTTTCCATGCGCGCATGCGCACAACAGCGCGACACCAGCGCCTCTGGTGGCCGAAACGGGTACTCGGGGTAGAACGAACTTTGCTACACTACTTTGTGATTATTTCCATATTTTTTGAAAACGGGAAGTGTGCAAGAAGAACAGCGAATTTATTTAATCGCCCTTTTTATTTATACAGAATAATGGATTGGTCTTGAAACCTTTTTTCTTTCCTCAAGCCTGGGTAGAAGTATCGGTTTGACTTTCGAAGCATAAACACGTCTGATAAGCGAATAAAGTGCTTCGAGAATCCCATTTACATTTAAATTTAAATCATAGT
The DNA here is from genome assembly GCA_951812935.1 of Hermaeophaga mercurialis. NCBI lineage: Eukaryota > Metazoa > Arthropoda > Insecta > Coleoptera > Chrysomelidae > Hermaeophaga > Hermaeophaga mercurialis. Next base: position 3,647,840 of record OX638366.1, on the reverse strand, counting down.
GTTTTTGTTATCTTCCTAAAATGATAAATAGTTTGCGGCAAAAAAAAAGTCGCAAAGAAAAATAAACGAACAACAAAAAGGGGGGAGTAATTGACGCTTATCATCATAGGGGCTAAGTCCAATTTTAGTCTGACTGATGCTGTATACATCGTGTAAATAAGACCGAATGGTATGCTGAGTAATATATTTTTTGGTAATATTTTTCAAACAGCTGACATAATCGTCAAATGTAATTTTATTTTTGACTACATTGAATTTAACCCCCTTTGATTTTTTTCACAACTTTACCGCCTTGAACTTTATAACTGTACATTTTCGAGCGCAAGCCTACAAAATGTGTCATGATTTTACCATTACATTCATCCTTCATTAAGCCAGGTATTTTTTTATTAACTAAAGGAATGGTATACGCGTTATTGGAGGGGTAATCGGAAGTGTCAAATTTTTCTAAATGATCTCCAACAAGACTTTTGTAAACGTCATCGCAATTTAATTCATAAATAAAACTATCGGTGTCTGTATACATTAATTTTACATTTTCCACCCCCATAGTTGGTAACATGAAATTATAGTGAAAGTCATACATACAGGTTTTAGAAATGTCCAGGATAGCCATGCCGATATACAGGGGTTTGTTGAAGAGTAGTTCGGCCTTTTTTAATTCGATAGCCATAAGTTTGTCATCAAAAACTCTTCTATTATGAAATCGGGGGCTGGCTATCAAATTTTTTGCACCATAACGACCCTCGTAAGAAGTAAGTAATTTCACTACCCTATGGAGCCTGATGTTTTCCATAGTCTTACCGAAGACAGCATTATTGGCAAGTTTAAATTGGTTTTTTTTAAAATTACTTGTGGCCACAGTCCTTAAACGAGTATTCAGCTCGATATAGGACTTTAGCCAAGCCGATTGTTTGAATTTTGGTTAATTTTAAGCCCTGTTCGAGGGCTTGCTTCAAATTGCGATAATGCAGAGTGTATTCTTTTTTTGGATAAAGGGTAGTCATTAATTTGGACAATTTGGAACCTGGAGGTGTGCGGTGTTCTGGACAAAATGGGAAATCTTTGTGCTCGTCATGCAATCTTTCGGGATACTCTAAATCCACTTGTAAAATATATCCGACGGGTGAATCGTCGGGAATCTCAGTAATGTCGATGTTTGTATTGGGCTCCCATTCAAACCCCCATAGGGGAGGAACTGTGACATAGCCCACCCATATAAATTGTTTACGTCAAAGTACATAAGGTACTTGGACGGTTTAGAAGAATCATATTCAGGCATGTATTTATTGTTAGCTTCAGAATATCGATTTGAACAAACAGATATTCCTCCACGTATTGATGACTCAACAAACAACATGTCGACATCTTTTAAAATTTGTAATTTACATTTCGTGTACTTGAGCATGCAATCCCAAGTATATCCGGGCATAGTATAGTATCATGCCGGATCTAGCTGATAAGTTTCCAGAGCAGTTGTTCGAAAGTTTTCCATAACGTCACAAAGAAGTAGAATGTCCGTTCGCATATACAAATCTGCATATTCGCCTAAATTTTGAATTTGGAAAGCTTGCCAAACGTTTTGCGCATGAGTGTAATCATCCGTAGAAATATGACAATCATTTAATTTGTTGTAAAAACTCTCAATTGCTGGAAGACTAGTGGTATCATTTAGTTAATCAATACTATCAATGTAATCGTATGGAAAAACACCTTTCCTCGTCAACAGTTTGAACATTTCATTAGTCAAGTTACCAAATTCCCCTTTTAATGTAACCAACTCCTCTATTTTTAGTGTAGACACCAACTCATCGAGACTGGTACCCAAAAATCTAAAGGAGTCTATATAGCGAAATTTAATTTTAGTTTTTGGTTCATACTGCGTAAAAGAAATGTATTTTTCCATGTTCACAGGTAGTACACTCAAAGGTCCACGTTTAGCAAGATCTCTAATAATAAAATGGCTGTCGTATCCGCTAAGATTATGGAACACAATAGGCACTACAAATAGTTTTTTGAAGTTCAGATTGCACGATTGGTGTGCGAACCCTCTAAATAATCCCGTAAAATGATCGTGGTCTTTAACGATAATGTCTTTTTCTCTAAATTTATTGTCACAAATGTGACAGCAGACACCGTTTGCGAGAGTAGGCTTATGAATAGGAACAATATTTAATAATTTTGATTCAATAAATTTCGCGACTTCTAGCATTTGATTCGCAAACCAATCCATGCAATCTTCCCCTCTATAACTATTGTAGTATGAAATTCGATTATCGTAGCTGCATTTTAAGTAGAAGCCTGCACTAAATGTTTTGTGATGTTGATACTTGGTAGTTGTATGAGATATCTTTTTATCACACTTTTCTAAAATTGACTCGAAATCGGCATAAACGACAAATGGGCATTTCTGCTTGTATACATGATTTTTAAATTCAACGCTATCATATGGGCGGAAAGAAATTTTACAATCGTTACTATTTATACACAAAATTTCGTGGTCCGTTAGTTTTTTTCGCTTTGAAAATAATTTAAACACCTATCACAAATAAACTTTTTAGGATGGCTCTTGTTAAGTTGGCTTGAAACTAGCCTAGACATATTTTTAATCCAACAATAATGATATTTAATGGTGTCGGTAGTAGTGTCCTCATTGTTGACGGGAGGAGCCTCGTAGTCGTTTAATTTTGGAAAATATTCATCTTGAATTAAAAGTAAATTTACATGACGCGACAGTTTATTTTTAGTTAAACGTGCAGGTACCACTACGTAAAATGATCTTTTATTAGTTTGATTTAGTTCTAAAGCGTAAACGTTTACAGAGATATCATTTAACTTTTCAAATTTAGATATTTGCGTTAATTTCATAGGCAATTCTAAACCATCTGTATTCAAAACTGTACTATAATGAGGGTAATTATATGTATATTCAGAGTGTTTTTTAGCAGGAAACAAAAAACTCGTTACGGCCCAGTAAAAACACGCCAGGTCCGTATTTTGGACGTTTATGCATGCCCTTTTTGTTAATATTTCTTTTGGTAGTGGAATGAAGGATGAACCGTTCCCAATTTCAAATTTGTTAATAGCTACTTCTAATAAATTTATTTTTGACACTGTCTTTTTCTTGAAATTCCGAAAGTTTATTTAAAATAAAATCTACGATACTTTTATACTCTTGCGCTAAATCCGTCCCCAAATCAACAACGAAATTTGGGGATCCAAAGTATTTAATGTCGATTACTTCCCCACCATCGCTATCATTTTTCAAAAAATCGCCACAAAATGTGACATTTACTTTGAGTGACGGTGTATCATTTAAAATTTGTAAAATTTTTGATTTAAATAAATTGAAAGAAGCCTTCAAAAAATTTTTAATTCCTTTGTACTTCAAATTTACAATGACCCCCGTTCTTATTCTACTATTAAAAATCGCGTTCTTCCCATTTAACGCCCCCTTTAGTGCTGCGCCCCTGTCTAATGCCCTCCCCTACTACATGGGAAGACGCTAATTTAATGATACACCGTAACCTTTTCAACTGTCCCATTTTGGCGTAAATACATAATAATACGATAATAAATGGGTTTGGTGATAGATTATAAGAACAACAGGAAGAAACCATGAAGTCCTCCACTGTGGACGTGAGACTCGAACTCGAAACGGATATTGGATTTCCAGCAGGCAGCAAAGCCTACTGCATCATAATTCACGACTGTCTTATGGAGCATCGTCCACTAAGTGAAGTGGTTAAAAGTTTAAATTGAAAAAAAATATAATTTCTTTATTGTTAATAATAATAATAATTTTTTTGTTTTAATGAAACACCCTGTATATTTTCTTAGTTGTTTATTGCAACATTACATGAGGATAGAAACCTTCTTTGAATGCATTTATAAAGAAATTTTAGTAACAAAATACATATAGCAGATAACGTGAGGCACGATATTGTAAATGTCTTGTTAATTTCACCATTTAATTGTCCATCCTTGATGTCGTAAGAACTGGTGTTGGTTGAATTCGTCTTAAGGGGTAACAACATAGTACTTTTTTCGGTATTCTTGTATTGTCTAAGTTTAAATTTCCCAACTGCTTTATAACGTTTTCTTTGTCTTCGTACAGTTTAATATCCTTACGAAGTTGCTTGAGTCTTTCTTCAAATTTAAGGACTTTTTCCCAAATATGTTTGTCTTGACGCATATCTTAAAGCACTAATGCCCCCACAGCGTTATTAATAAATATTATATAATAACCCCCTCTAGATATAGATCACGTGACATAATTATCCAATCATGATCAAGCAATTTTTTTCTTTAAATTTGACATCTACGTCACTTATAGATAATTCCTGTTTTTTCCGCGATTCAATTGGACCAATAACAAGGAAGTTGAGCGCTTTGTGCCCTTATGGCAACGTTCATTGCGCATGTTTTTCTTTAAATTTGACATCTACGTCGCTTATAGATAATGCCTGTTTTTTCCGCGATTCAATTGGACCCATAACAGCGAAGTTAAGCGCTTTGTGCCCTTATGGCAACGTTCATTGCGCATGCTTTTCTTTAAATTTGACATCTACGTCACTTCTAGATCATACTGGTCTTTTTCGCTATTCAATTGGACCAATAACAAGGAAGTTAAGCGCTTTGTGCCCTTATGGCAACAATCATTGCATCATCTGGTGGCAGTTTGTGGAACTTTGACATAATTGGACTAAAAATGGCCGCCGCCGCCGCTCTCCAACGCCATCTAGTGACAGTTCCGGGACAGACGACATGTGACAGATGACCGCTGACAAGTGACAGATGACAGCTGACAAATGACAGGGTAACAGATGACAGGGTGACTTCTTCTTTTTTTTTGGCTGAACTGCCATCACGTTCAAGACCAGTATTCTTGGACTAAAAATGGCCGCCGCCGCTCTCCCACACCATCTAGTGACAGTTTGTGGAACTTTGGCGCCACCAACGCCATCTAGTAGTAGTTTCTGGAACTTTGACACCACCAACGCCACCTATTGGTAGTTTCTGGAACTTTGGCGCCACCAACGCCACCTAGCGGCAGTTTCTGGAACTTTTCCATGCGCGCATGCGCACAACAGCGCGACACCAGCGCCTCTGGTGGCCGAAACGGGTACTCGGGGTAGAACGAACTTTGCTACACTACTTTGTGATTATTTCCATATTTTTTGAAAACGGGAAGTGTGCAAGAAGAACAGCGAATTTATTTAATCGCCCTTTTTATTTATACAGAATAATGGATTGGTCTTGAAACCTTTTTTCTTTCCTCAAGCCTGGGTAGAAGTATCGGTTTGACTTTCGAAGCATAAACACGTCTGATAAGCGAATAAAGTGCTTCGAGAATCCCATTTACATTTAAATTTAAATCATAGTGTTTTTGTTATCTTCCTAAAATGATAAATAGTTTGCGGCAAAAAAAAAGTCGCAAAGAAAAATAAACGAACAACAAAAAGGGGGGAGTAATTGACGCTTATCATCATAGGGGCTAAGTCCAATTTTAGTCTGACTGATGCTGTATACATCGTGTAAATAAGACCGAATGGTATGCTGAGTAATATATTTTTTGGTAATATTTTTCAAACAGCTGACATAATCGTCAAATGTAATTTTATTTTTGACTACATTGAATTTAACCCCCTTTGATTTTTTTCACAACTTTACCGCCTTGAACTTTATAACTGTACATTTTCGAGCGCAAGCCTACAAAATGTGTCATGATTTTACCATTACATTCATCCTTCATTAAGCCAGGTATTTTTTTATTAACTAAAGGAATGGTATACGCGTTATTGGAGGGGTAATCGGAAGTGTCAAATTTTTCTAAATGATCTCCAACAAGACTTTTGTAAACGTCATCGCAATTTAATTCATAAATAAAACTATCGGTGTCTGTATACATTAATTTTACATTTTCCACCCCCATAGTTGGTAACATGAAATTATAGTGAAAGTCATACATACAGGTTTTAGAAATGTCCAGGATAGCCATGCCGATATACAGGGGTTTGTTGAAGAGTAGTTCGGCCTTTTTTAATTCGATAGCCATAAGTTTGTCATCAAAAACTCTTCTATTATGAAATCGGGGGCTGGCTATCAAATTTTTTGCACCATAACGACCCTCGTAAGAAGTAAGTAATTTCACTACCCTATGGAGCCTGATGTTTTCCATAGTCTGCGGCAAAAAAAAAGTCGCAAAGAAAAATAAACGAACAACAAAAAGATGAATCCGACAGGAAACTTAATTGGTTTTGATAACACAGACCAAGCAGTTTATCAACAAGCCAATTATATACAGGGTCACCCAAATACAAACCCACCAATAATGCAACCTGCTCTCACAAATATGCAGTTTCAACAAAGCCAACAAGTTCCAATGCATACAATACCTAGTTATGCAATTCCACCAACACAACAGCAGTCAGTAGCAGCAAGCACGTCACACACAAACAGCGAAGACAGAGGACAACACATACAAAGAATGTTCTCTACTAGCGAGGAGGAAGAAGAAAGGACAACGAATAGTCAAAACGAATGGCAAGAAATAAGAGGGGGCACAAAAAGGAAAAAAACTGCAAAAACAAAAAATACAACGACAAACGAAATCCAAACAAACAATCGGTTCCAAACACTAACAGAAGAGGAAACCACAAATAACTACACTGAAACGCCAAAAATACAAAAACCTCCCCCAATATTCGTCCATGGGGTGATAAATTATAAAGAGATGGAGAAAAGCATAATGGCCGTCGCTGAAAGGAATAAATACTTCACAAAAAGTCTAGCCAATAACGTCGTAAAAATAAATTGCGAAGATGCTGAAACATACCGGAATCTAGTACGAGAATTCAAAAACAAAAATATATATCACCACACATATCAATTGAAAGAAGACAGAGCATACAGAGTTGTTATAAGATACCTGCACCATTCAACAAACTTGGACAACATCAAAGAAGAACTACAACAACTAGGAAACAAAGTACGAAACATCACCAATGTACAACACAGAATCACCAAAGAGCCACTCAACTTATTCTTTGTTGACCTAGAACCAGCCCCAAACAACAAGGACGTCTATAAGATTACAGGACTTCACAACATAATAGTGAACATCGAACCCCCAAGGCCACATGCAAATATAATACAATGCACTAAGTGTCAACAGTATGGACACTCAAAATCGTACTGCAATAAGCCATACATATGCGTAAAGTGTGGAGGAAATCATAATACGACAACATGTAGAAAAACAAAAGAAACCCCTGCAAAATGTGCACTATGCGGAGGAGATCATCCCGCAAACTACCGAGGCTGTGAGCACTATCAAAAAATATACAAAGGAAATAAAGGAACCCACATTCAAGCAATACCGACACCACCAATATATACAAACAATAAATATACAAGAAACATACAACCGATCCCACCACCACTACAAACAAGTTACGCGGAAGCAACCAAAAAAAACACAAGCCAAATAGACAACTCTGTTAATATACTGACCCAATTTTTAAATGAATTCAGAAGCCTCTTTAATCAATTAATACAGCAAAACAGCATGGTGCTCAATTTGATTACAACGCTAATAAACAAAACAAAATAAAAATGGCGAAGTTCACTAGAATAGCACAATGGAATACCAATGGCCTTCCAAGTCATCAAGAAGAAATAAAAATATTCATGGAAACCAACCTAATAGATATATTGCTAATTAGCGAAACACACTTTACCAACAAAAACTACTTTTCAATACCAAAATACAGACTTTACCAAACTAATCACCCAGATGGCACAGCTCACGGAGGCACGGCAATACTCGTAAAGGACACAATAAAATGCCACGAATTACAAAAATACGAAGAACCACACATACAAGCAACATCAGTAAAAATAAGCACACTTCCATATGATCTCACAGTAACAGCAGTATATTGTCCACCTCGACATATCATAAAAAGGGAACAATTTGAGACATTATTTCGCACGCTAGGACCCAAATTCATAGCAGGCGGTGACTACAATAGCAAAAACACAATATGGGGCTCGCGCCTGACCACAACAAAAGGAAGAGAATTGGCACAAGCAATACAAAACAATAATTACTCACACATCTCAACAGGATCACCCACATACTGGCCAACCGACCCAAACAAAACACCAGACCTGCTGGACTTCTTCATAACCAACGGGATATCGACAAATATCGACAACCTATGCAGATATAACACCAAACTATGACCTAACCTCAGACCACAGTTCAATAATAGCTACTCTAAGTACAGCCCCAATAATAAAAAAGCCCAAACCCAGACAACACAACTTCAAGACAAACTGGGACAAATATCGCCAAAACATACAGGACACTATTGAACTATCATCAAGACTCAAGGATCCTCATGAAATAGAAAACGAATGTACGAAATTTATTAGCACACTACAACAAGCGGCCAAAGCAGCAACACCTACAACAAATCCAAAGAAAACTGCAAACAACATACCTGTCGAAATAAAACGACTAATAGCACAGAAAAGAAGAGCTAGAACAACCTGGCAAAAAACCCGTACACCGAATAACAGAGCTGTTTACAACAACCTCAGCAACAAATTAAAAACAAAATTGAGAGACATGAAAAACGAGTCAATTGAAATCTACATCTCCACATTATCAAGAACCGATAACTCAATATGGAAACCAATAAAAAACAGACGGAAACCCACAACAACACCTCCTCCTATACGCAAAAATGTCATTCCACCTGGGCCATGGGCAAAAAGCGACCAAGAAAAAGCTAATCTTTTCGCAGAGCACTTGGCAACTGTGTTCACCCCTCTAAACGACGATCCAGTACAAGTCACATCATACCGTCCAATAAGCCTTCTACCGACAATTTCAAAGCTACTAGAAAGGCTCATTCTTAACAAATTAAACAAAGAGGTAGAACCCCTAAACTGGATTCCAAATCACCAGTTTGGATTTAGAAAATTACACTCAACAACACTACAATGTCATCGTATAGCAAATATAATAAGCGAATCACTGGAAACCAAAAAATACTGCACTTCTGCTTTCTTGGACATAAGTCAGGCTTTCGACAAGGTGTGGCATCCAGGACTACTCTATAAAATAAAAACAGTCCTCCCAAACAAATATTTTAACCTGCTGAAATCATACCTACAGGAACGCCAATTCGAAGTGAAAGTCAATGAAGAAACTTCCATCCGTTTACCAATCCAGTCAGGAGTGCCACAGGGAAGCATACTAGGACCACTACTGTACGTATTATACACAAGCGATCTTCCCACCACAGCATCAACAACAACGGGAACATTTGCAGACGACACCGCCATCTTCGCAAGTCACGAAAATCCCACAATAGCTTCTCACAATCTACAATATCACCTAAACTTGCTATAAAATTGGTTAAACAAATGGAAAATAAAGGTGAATGAATCCAAATCATCACACATAACATTCACTCTACGGAAAGGAACTTGCCCACCAGTCCACATAAACCAAAACAATATCCCACAAAATGATACAGTCAAATATCTAGGACTAACATTTGACAGCAAAACGAACTGGAAACAACACATAAAAAAAAGAGAACCCAACTGGACCAAAAAACAAAAGAAATCTACTGGCTAATTGGAAAGAAATCCTATCTATCCCTGGAAAATAAAATCCTAATCTACAAAACAGTCCTGAAGCCGATCTGGACGTATGGGATCGAACTGTGGGGCTGTGCCAGCATGTCAAACACAGCTATAATACAAAGAGCACAATCTATGATTCTCCGAACTATAACTAACGCACCCTGGTACGTATCAAACCACACCCTACACAGCGATCTCAAAATTCCATATGTGAACGAAGTCATTAGAGAAAACGCTGACAAACACTATGTGAGGCTAGAGGACCACCGTAATCCTCTACTCTACTACTACCCTACGACAACAAAAGATTCAAGAGAAGTTGGCCAATAGACCTAAAAGAAGACTGAGGTAACATCACTGGATGTTAACCTCCACGAGACATTAAATGTACATTATAAATTACTATGTACTATGTACTATGTACAAGCCATCCTATTGGCTTATAGATTATAATTTAATCTGATTGCCAATAAAAAAAAAAAAAAAATTGTGCACCAAATCATTAAGAGCTAAGGCAGAAAAGGTAGTAAGTACCTCCCATGACATATTACTACTAGGGTAATCACCCATAAATACAAACTCGATGGCAGTCAATAAAGCAGGAGGCGCCTTTGTCCCTGATACAACTTTATTTCCCAAATAAATATATGGGAATAATTGCGCACTTATGACGACATCGATATTTCCAGGAACATTCCAAGTCAAGTCCGCGGGGGGTAACCCCTTTAAATAACCCATGTCGCATTTGGCTATATAGTGAGTAGGCAACTGATCGGTAATACAATCAACAACTAATGCGTGAATAGAGTATTTATTATGTGAGAAAATTTATTTCTAGCGTTGCTATTAATTATTATTATTATTATTAGTTTTTTCTGTACGTGACAAATTGCATTAGAAAATGATCATCAGCCCGAAATCGGTTCATCGAATATTGAAAGATGATAAGTTTAATTCTTATAAGGTTCAGTTGGTGCAGCAACTTAATGAAGATGCAATTTCGCGAAGAATTGTCTAGGAAGCAGGATGAGAATCACAATTTGATATATCCTATTTTCTACTGAAGCTAATGTTTGTTTAAATGGAAGCGCCACTAAAGAAGATTGTAGATATTGGGCTTAAGAAAACTCTCACTGAATTATGGAAACTCAGTATTCACAAAAAATGACGCTATGGGCAGGTATTATTAATAACTCAGTAATCTATTACTATTTTAAGAAACAGTAACAGGTCATAGCTATTTACAGATGTTACAAGCATTCTTAATTCCGCAAGTACAACAAATGTTTCCAATTTATTACGAACGTTTACAAATCTGGATGGCGCAAGCGCTCATTGTCATTGTGCCAGAATCGTTAGATTATTTAGACCAAATATTTCCTATGGTTTAGCCGAATAGGATAGAATGGCCTGGACATCCTCATCTATTTTCTATGGGGTTATTTGAAACAAAAAGTTATGCAAACAGATCTAAAACCTTACACGATTTAAAAAACCTAATTAAACAAGATATTCGGCCTATTATTTAAGAGATGGTAAAAAAAATAATTTTATAACTTTTATATACATTTATGTTATTGTCAATATATGCAAGAATATCAGTTTGAACATGTATTGTAATAAGTTGTTTATGAAATTGGTCAATAAAGCAATTTCCTCATACATTTTTTGCAACTATTAGCTAAGTCAATGACTGTTCCGATTTTTTTCTAGTTGCTTAATTTAAACTGGTAATAGCAAGAAACATGAAAAATACTATCTGTTAAAAGACAGTTAGAATGTCTTTCAAATGAAGTATTGCAAGACACCCCTTCCTATTTAAATAAATTGAGGGGGTAGCTACCCCTATGGAGGAGTACACATCAGGGTTAAAATTGTTATATTAAAAAGTTTTTCATTAAAAACAGAAATTGACGATTTTTTGGCATTTTTCTTAAAAATAACGACAGAAATAAATTTATTCGTTACTTATGTCGCTCACTGTACATATAAGGGCATTTGAAAACCTTCCGGCCTTATCGACATAAAAAAACTGTAGAATAATAGTATATTATGTTATTAGGAGTAGAAGGCTAACATTATTTGTTGAGCCCAGTCTGTGCAAACTGGTTGAAGCATATAATGAGTCTTCTACTCAGAGTGACATATACTATTTTTCCTTCAAGGGTTAAAATCAAAAAATAAGTATACAAAAGATTATTTCAACTGTTATACAAATATTTCCTATTTAGCGAAAAAAAAATAACATAAGTATTAATAATTTTATTTATATGAATAATTAAGTTCAATCACATCTTCGAAGCTCCTGTGACTCCAAATAATAGTACCATCTAAAAAAATAAAATATAAAATTAAAAATTATATACCAGCTGGGTATCGAACACTAGGCTAAAGAACCCTATTTCAAAATTATGCAATTACTGATATCATTAAAGAACAACAATAACTTTAATTTTTTTAAATTAATATAAAATTATGTTATACAAATAAAGGATTACATACGAAATTTAAAAAGTACGTACCTTTGTTGATAAATATATATCGTTAGGTGCAATGTTAACGAGAAAACTTTTGACTTTTTTGGAGTGTAATTTTCACCTTGTCGTTTTAAAAAGGCAATTAATTTAGAATAATTTTCAATTTTCACATTGTGTTTAATATTTAATTCAGATATCAGCATTGAATACTGCGACCATAATGTTGAACTTTTAAATTTTTTGGATAATTATGTAAAATATGCTATCATGACATTTTCTGAATAAAAATGTACCTGATTTTCTTGGCCCCATTTCACAAATTTTATGTAAGCATAATTATAATTTTTTTTACATTTTGCAGGAATTAATTCTATTGATGAATTAGCTACTTTAATTAATTCAGATGGTGTGGATCGCATTTCTTCCTACATTTTTTTTTTATAAAACTTCGTGGTAAATTGTTCAAGACTAAATATCCAAATGACAGTAGTAATAAATCAAGGTTACATAGATTTTTCTTTAATCCGTTGCTATGGTTACTTTTTTTAATTAGTAATAAATCAATACTTTTTTGTACTAGCAATAAAATGAAAAATACTTTTTTGTACTAGTACAATCATAGGCTATTTCCACAAAACGTGTTACATGATATAAAGTACCGTAATATTATACGCTTGAAGAAAAAAAATATTTCGTGTCCGATAATGGTCTTGGCATATGCAAATCGTAAAAATTTCAAGTTATTTTAGTCATTACTTTATCTATGGCACTCTTCCAAAGTTATCAACCAAGATTATCTGTCAACAATGGAGAAAATATAGGATCGCGCAGTGATCAAATTCTTTCATTTAAAAGGGAAAAACTCCCAGAAAATAAAGATGAATTAGACTCTGCAAAAAGTGAAGCTTCCCCTTCATTTACAACGGTCAAACATTGAGTAGCCAAGTACAAATGTAGTCGTATGAGCATTTTAATTGAGCCCCAAAACTGCTAGAACTGACGAAATGGTCGATTTAGTGCATAAAACTGTAATGGAAAATCGTCGATTGACTGTTAAGGATATTACTGAGGCTTGTGTAATATCATTTGAATGAATGCACAAGATTTTACATTAAGATTTACATATGAGAAAATTATCGCCACGCTTGTTAACGATCGATCAAAAGCGCATAAAGATGGACATGTCGTGCTAGTATGTTAGCATTTATGAAAAAAATCAGCGGAATTTTTAGGGAGACTATGCCGAGAAATATTTTTTTTTGCTTCGAAATATGTGTTTTTCTTAAAAAGGCCGACAACTTTTCAAATAGCCCTTGTATATACACAATTGGCAATCAATACTTGACAATTTTTTTAAAACTACGCAACGTTTAAAATTAAAATTTAGATATATAAGACAAAACCATAATATTCCAACTAACCCTGTCTTTGTATTTCGAGTATTTTATCAAAAATTTAATGGTAAAATTTAAGTCAATAAAATTGACAAATTATCTTCAAAAATCTGATATCAGATTTAGACCATAAACAAAAAATATCTTCTATCCAATTGGCACAGTAAAAGCATCTGTTAGTTATCAGAACAAAATTTCAGAAGAAGAATTGTATGTTGTTCTTAATAATTTTGTTAGGACGAGTACGGATTCGACAGTTGAACATTAACCTTCAAGATATCGCCAAAGGTTCACTAATAATTAATGAAGTTAATTCTTTGGTACCAAAATTTTTAATTAACCTTATTTTATCAGATAATTTTGAAAAAATGCAACAAACTTTATAATGTTCTTAGATACTAAATCCTGTTTTTCTTGTTTCTTTAATGATCTATTAATTATTTTTGATCCCCTGTGACAAACTCTCATCAAGTTTGTAAAAAAAAAACTAGACAAAAAAATATTCTCTTCGATTTTGAAATATTATTAACCTTTCCCCTAATGATATAAAATATAAAAGAATTTCCTCCCTAGGTAGGGAAGTGGTATGGTACTACATATTATGGTGGAAAGTGTAAACTTTCTATAAAGTTAGAGAAAAAATATAATATTTGCCCCATGAATCTGTACTACATTCTATAAATTAAATTACTTCAATCCTTTTTACTCTACAAGTATAGAGAAGCGAATAAGTTAAAAACATCGTATCGTATTTGACACAAGAATATAATAAATGTGGATAATTCTTATATACGTATATATGTAAAACTATTAACCAGTATTGCTTCGAAATATTAAGTGGATCTTAAGGAGGAAAACGAGCATAAAATGAAATGCTATATTTAGACAGAATTTGGCGTTAAAACCTATAGTAGAAAGTATACAGTAAATACAAATGAAAGAGTACATACATACATTTAAAATGGATATGAAAATCGATAAAATAATCATAATGGAGAAAGGGAACTTTAAACACATAAGATACCTTAAACTCAATAATACCGGTGAGGAAAGAGGTATAATTACAGATATATTATCTTTATCCAGTATAAAACAAAATCGATAATAATGACAATCAGGACTATGACGACACAGAAAGTACCACCACAAAAGTTGTTACGTTATCTTTTTTTGGAGTACTAAGGGAATAATCGATCATCCGATCCACAAACTTTTTTTTAGCTTAAAAACATCTAATGATTACTTTTATTGTACTCGTTACAAGCTCGGTACAAATTATGGTAAAAAAGAATGTGTTTTAAACTTCCATAAATCGGGTAAATTTTAATTGGATAAACTGTAAAGTACGTGATTTCTAAATACGGCGTTTGCATTATAAATAAAATTAAGAAGTTTTCAATAGAATTATTTATTCTCAATTTTTTTTATATAGAACAGATTATATGTAATATGTATAGAGGCCTAATAAATTAATAATTGCAAATATAAAAAGGTAATAAATAACAAACTTAAGTTTAAAATTAGTTTACAAACTTGCTAGAGTAAATATTTTGAAAAGTAAAAATAGATAAAACTTTCACAGCAAAAAAACTATAAGTTAACAGCCTTTTAGAAAAGCAAAAAGTGTATATATTTTTATAAAGATTACTTTTAGATGATTGTAGTAAAATTATTTATTTTAAATTTATATCCAGTTTATTAGACTGTATAGTTAATCATCATATCAGTTTATTTATTTTCTAAACGTATTCAAAACGACCACTCTAGCTAAACGGACACTAGATGAACTTAGTAAAAAATTAAAAAGCTAAGGGCCATCATGTAAGAGATTCTTCGAATTTTGTAAGCATTTTGTTAATATTTAATTTGTTTATTTTTATTTATAAATAAAAGTTACCTAAATGTCCATAAAATGATAGTAGAATATTAAGAATATTTTGAATGTATAACTGATCACATAATTTTAAAAATATATTTAATAATATCCTATAAAATGTGTAAACATATAATTAATATTAGGCAATGATCTAATCTAGACCATCTTTTTCAAATTTTGAGCCAAAATTAAAATTAATTAATATTCAATAAAACAAAGTTTAAATTTAATTGTTCTAAATATTAAATTGCGCTCGAAATATTAAAGCTAAAATTTCAATCTATAGTAAGGCATTCAGAGTGATTTTATTTTATATAATTTACACTAAACATGTCGAAATTTAAATTCGAAATATTTATACTTATTCTTAGAAATTAATGACATGGTAAAAAATTAAAAAAAAACTAGAATAAATGATAAAAACCGATGTTCTAAATAAAAATTTTTCACTACACAGAATATTTACTGAGTAAATATAGGAAGGCGTAAAAGAGCCGCATGAACAGTTTTAAATTAAGGGTAAGAATTTATTCAAAAGATGCCAAATTTAATTCAGAAAAGAAAATCTAAGAGTAAGATGGACACATTTAATTTCTAGAATTTAATAAAACTATTTGGTCAAAATAGGCATAATTTATACCAAGAATTGTTTTTATGAAAAACAAAATTTAAATATTAAATGAAAAAATTTTAACACAGAAATATCAAATTAAAATACAGAAAACCAATATTTTCGAATATATCCAGAATTGAAAAAAAAAAAATTTAAACATGCCAAACTTACTTAATGAAGCATTAACAAAAAACATCAAAATCAATTTCAAATATTATGAATAAAAGAACAAATTTACTGTAATATATATATCAATAACAATTTGTCAAATGACATTAAAATCTAACATTTATCAGTTGGTGACCTCCCAATACTTCTAAATCTTAAAACTTCCGAAAACAAACCTACTACGTATATATCTTAATCTCACAATAATTTTGACTCAAAAGCTAAAATCTCTAATTCTTAATTCATCTCTAGCGTGATGTCCCAACTATCGGTAAAAATATTTACTTTCGTTTAGTAGTTTTGCGGCTTAGCTGTTCCTCAGCTGCTAATTTTTGTTTATAATCTTCAACAATCTCTTGGGCTCGCACCAAAAACGAAAGTGAATTATGGATTAGTTCTTCCCAACTTCTACAGTAAGCTTCCTGATCGTAAGCCACAGTGTCTGCCATTCTGCGAAGTTCTGAAGCTTTTTCTAACGCTGTTTGCATCTCATCAATGGTTTCTTTCTGGTTGTCCAGCATGTTTTCTTCAGCTACAATAGTTTTAATGATCAAATCTCAACATATACAAACATAAAGATTCAAAATTATAATAGAGCATAAGCAGAACTGCAACTAAGACCAGGTGCCCTTATCACAGTGTACAAAAGGAACTTTATAAACAATAAAGTAAATATAATTTTTTCCCAATAGTTACTTCCTAATAATAGCTTTCCTTTTAGGTTTAATTCAAACATGGATAGAATATGTATATAAATGGTCATGAGAGTGTGGGCAAGTGGAAAGTGCAGCAGGCTTTCAAAATGTGGTAAGCACAACAGTGCTGAGACGGCTATACCCTGCAAGTGAATCCGGCACGCAACACATTATATAATAGACAAAAATATTTAATGAAATAATGATTGTATATAATTCAGATCTTTGAACAATGTAATTCTATTATCAAATACAAAAGGCACATATGATCATACCTTGGTAAGAACCTTTTTGTACTCTATATAATGTTTGTCATTATTTGTTGAACCACTTTTTACAGTTATTAAATTGTTATTGCTGTTGAATTTGTCTCCTCTTACTATCTCCCTGTTTAATTAATATACCGTGCCCTTAGGAAGGGATGAGGACATGTGACACTATAATTGAACAGATCTATGTCATTTGAATGAAAATTATTTTTTCTCTTATTTAGGCGCAATATTTTTTGAGTAAATCGGCAATTGTTGCCGCTTGTTATTACAACTGCCCCCGAAATAAATAAGACAATAAAAAAAACAAAAGAGTCTGGTGAAATAAACACCTAGGAAACCTTTGAGTGGAGGTGCGAAAGATATTTAATGAATGCAAATCAATGGAAAACGTGACCCAGCACATCACACAGTACAAAAAAGAGATCCAAAAGGCTACAAAACAGTAGCAGAGGAGATAAACCAAACTATTACATGTTACTATAATTCACAAAGTCCTTGTTAATGAGCAATCAACAACCTAGGATAGTGATATACGTTCCCAGGAAAATCAAGGTCTACCTTCTATCCGATCTTTCCACATCAGACCTAACTGCGATCAAAGTTGAATACCTGGATAAAGGTCAAAAAACAACGTTGATTCTAGCATCTGTATACCTCCCCTCTGATGCAACCACACTACTACCAAGCAAAGAATACTGCATACTGCCAACGCGGAAAGCTCACCACGTAAGCTGGAGCAGTAAGGACATAAACGCCTGAGGTAAATCACTCTATGATTATATCGTAACCAAGACCACTTTTACAAACCCACGCAGTCAAACCCTAATAGATATAACTTTATCTACCATGCACATTTCAAAATCATTATCCGACTAGCATGTGTCTGACGACATCTCTATGTAAGACCAACGCTGGATAAAAAGTAGATAAACTACGGGGCTATCAGCCCCAAAACCGGTTTTGCAGGGTGTGATTGAGGTAATTAAATATTATATCAAAAAAATTAAAATTCCTACTACGTATATTAAAATTTAAAAATTTACATATGTTTCAAAAAATTCGAAGGATTGCCAAGAAATTGACAATTTGAAAATTTAAATATTTAATTAATATTTTTATCATTTAAAATTTAAATTCACAGTTGGAATTTAAAATTAAAATGTCTGGGTTGAATATCAAGTTCACGTTCAAGTTCAAGTTCCAATGCAAGTATATAAACGCAGATAAATGTGAATACCCTTTTCAAGTACATCATGCACATGGTTTTGTTAAAAATATCTAGTAATATGAACGCAAGTACAGGAGTACCAAAATGGCTAACAAAAGGGTAAACATTCTACAAGATTATTTACTCCAAAAAAAAAAAATTCTACAATATTTTTTTCAAATTCTTGATTTGACGGCCGAGACAGAGGATAAGAATCCATGGGCTACCTCAAGAAGCTACCCCTGCTTTCACCATTGTTTCCTGACAACCCTATGAAAGTGTCCTTCAAACTCAAGAATCGGTCATCCCTGCTTCCACCATTATTTCAGGAGAAATTAAAAATGAAAAAAAATGGATTCCTCATTGAATAAGAAAAAAGAAGTATTTTAAGAAGAGAAGGAAGAAACATTTTTTTGGATTCATGAAGAAATAGAAAATATTCAAATGGAAATGAAAAAAGTGAGTGAGCAATTAGACATTGTTATAAATTAAAAAAATATTTTTAAACTTATTTAGTAGGTCTTGAGGTGTTTACCGAGCAATTTTTTTATGAATGCTATTTTTAAAGTTTGGTTACTCTAACATTCAATATGTTCTTTATTATTTCTATTCTAATTAGAATCATAATAAAGAACTGTTTAAATTCTATCTTATTTTAACTAAGCTATAAGATTCGCTATGAATAATAATTACTTCGTAAAAATCTCCAGACCTACATTTAACTATTTTCATTTTATTATTGTAGTTTATTTTTAAATTTTTTAATTAAGTAATATATTGTATAGAAAATCGTAGGTCTTGATATTTTATAAATTGCCAAAAAAGTAATTTTTATGACAGCAAATCTTATAGTGTTAACATTTGATATATTCAATTTTTCTATGATTTGCAATCATAAAATTAATTTATCAATCTATAAAATCTCCAGACCTACATTTAACTACTTTTCATTTTAGTATAACAAGGGTTTGCCATTACATACTTTATTTTCATGAACATATGTTCTTATTTGATTCTATTTATCCGTCTGTTCCACCAGACTATTGAAGTGTCATTCTTATATTTTCTCTTTGTGATTTTAAATTTATTTTTCTACCTTAGTCAAGTTTTATTATTTTGTTTAAAATTAAATTCATCTATGGTTATGTAATTGTATATGTGTATGGTATTGCATATTGTATAATCGGTTTTACATACATTTTATATAATTGTATTTTTAGTTTTCTTCCTAACAGACAGGTTTTGTAAATGTATAGTTGGATTATGGCTTTTGCTGTTGTAACCTTTTTTACCACTTCTTTTATCTGTTTTTTAAATTTCATTTTATTCTTATTTATTTTTAAATTTATTTAATTAGTTTGTGTAATATATTTTATAGAAAAGCATACAATTTCTAGTAAAAGTAATTTTTTATGATAGCAAATCTTACAGTGTTAACATTCGATATGTTCAATTTCTATTATTCCTTTAAGATTCATAATAATAAAGAACTGTTTAAATTAAATTAAATTAATTAAAATTGATATAGGGTGATCTCCTTTTTGAATATTTAGTTTAAACATCTAAAATAATTTTACAAAAACTTTATACAGAGTGATGCAAGATTATTGAAGTTGAAGGTCAATTGAAACCTAATAGAAATATAAATATCAACCACAACTCATCATGTTTTCAGTATTTGTTTCACAGTTCACCTATTGTCTTAGTCGAGGTAACCTTATTAGCTAAAAATGTCAGACAAACTTTGTTCAGACGAGACAAAATTAATTTCTAAAGTTTTTGAAAAGTATATGAGGATGAAAGACTTAATTGGTTTAAACATGTAAAAATCGCAATTACTTTACTGGGACATTTACAGTTATTTTCCTTTCTGGAACCAAAGATACTTCTTTATGTTGTCCATTTTTAAAAATACGAGTTACGACAGGTGTAATAATGAATCGAGAGCACAAAGATGTACCATTTTTAAGTGATGCTTTTACTGTATTTTCACAAAAAATTATATGTATGTTAGGATCTTTATCAATGGTGAAAGTTAATACAAATTTTTGTGCTGAATTTGTTAAAAAACGAGGGATGAGGAAATTGTAAAAATGAAATATTTTCAAACAAAAATAATGTTATTGATAGGTCAACAGATTTCAGACAATGATTTATAAATCATATCTTAGATTTTTTAACAAACTTTCCGAATTAATAATAATAATAATAATAATAGCATTTATTTCCCAACAGTAACCCATTTACAGAGCAATTTTTTTACATTTTATTTTGAAAAATGGTATTTAATCAAAATTGAATTAAATCAATATTTCAAAAATATAAAAATATTAAAAAAATAATTATATAAAACGTATAAATTAATAAAATACTTCAAAGATAAATAAATAAAAGTAAAATAATATCAAGTATAACATAATAAATAATAATAATAAAATTTAATTCATACAAAAATATACATATAAATAAATATTATATAAATGCAGAGTTTTAGGGCACAATAGAAGGTTGATTCTGTGTGTGCACTAGAGTTTTGACCAAAAAAGAGAAAAAGAAAAAAAAAACAGAAAACATATATGGTACCCAATTCACAGTAGCAGCATACTACACTACACCACAAAAAGGTATCTCATTGCATACGTTAATCCAACTTGTGATAATCCAATGTTCAATTTTACTTTTTAACTTTTTAAATGAGACACCATTCCGTGGCTTAAGATCACCAGGAAGGATGTTCAATACTTTTGGGAGTGTATATGATATATGCCTTTGAGTAGCTGTGAATAGAGTGTTCGGGATACTTAAGTTTCCTTTTGTTATTGATCTTGTTTCCATCCCAAGCTGATTTACAGGAATCATAAATATATCATTTCTAAAATTAAAACTTACAATACTTTTAATATAAAGTTGTCTCAAATTTAATAGTCTAGATTCCCCAAACAACAGGGCCGTGGGATAATACCTATTTTTAAATAGCACTACCTTTATTACATATTTCTGGGTGACATATAGTGGGGACAATACACTATCACAAGCTGCTCCCCAGGCTGTGATGCCATATGACAGCACAGACTCGACCAGGGCTTTATAGAAACGTCTCAAGATGTTTGCATTGACCAGTTGTCTCAATTCATAGAATTTATATAGTGAATTACGTACCTTATTATTAATATACTCAATGTGACTTCGCCATGTCATGCATTGATCAAAGATTACACCTAAGTATTTAATACTCTCCTTTCTTTTTATTTCCTGAGTGCAGTTGCAAGTGTCATTTAAATTACAGTTATATTTGTGGAGCTTCATGGTTTCCTTACTTGGCAATCCTCGTGCATTCATGGCGAAACCAACAAAGAATGTTTTGTTATTATTCAACGTTAAGAGATTAGAATCCAGCCAATGCTTTACTTTCATCATAGCGCTTTCACCTCTGTCAAAGGTTTCCTGCCATGTCCGATCATTGACCAACAATACTGTGTCATCAGCGAAACATACTATCTGTCCCTCTGTGTTTAATTCTGCTAGTGAATTTACATATATAGAAAAGAGAATCGGACCGAGGACAGTACCCTGTGGAACACCACACTCAACTTTTTTTATTTCACTATTAATGTCGTTTACTTTCACTATTTGTGTTCTCTCATTTAGGTATATTCTAAAAATGTTTAACGCACTACCTCTTATTCCCAAATTTTCCATCTTTTGTAGTAAAGTGTGATGTTCCACAGTATCAAATGCCTTTGACAGATCTAAAAATATCGCTAAGGGTTTGTAACCTTTATTAAAATTACCTATAATAAAATCTGTCACTACTGCAACAGCGTCCTCAGTACTGCGGTTTTCCCTAAAGCCAAATTGATTTTTTGATAATATATTATTAGATTCCAGAAAATGCATGAGCCTAACTTTAATACACTTTTCAAGAATTTTTGCAATTGCACTGGTTAAGGCAATTGGTCTGTAATTATTCATTAGGTTCTTTTCATTTGATTTATACACCGGAATTATGACAGAGTTTTTAAAAATAGTGGGAAATACGCCAGTATTGAGAACACAGTTTACCAAGTGTGTAAGAGGTTTACTCAAATTGATACTATTTTCCTTAACAATACTAACACTAATTTTATCGTTACCCACAGCTGATCCGTTCTTTAAGGAAATGATATGATTTACAATTTCATTGTCTGTTACAGGCCTAAAAAACAAAGATTTTTCATATATTTTATTATCCATGACCTTCACTTCAGGCGTAATTATTTTTTCACCCAACTTTCTACCCACAGTACTAAAGAATTCATTAAAATTCTGTGATATCAAGAAACTATCATAAACATCCTGGCCATCGTCGTTCCTAATACAGGTAATTGAGTTCTTTGACCGTCCCTGACCCGTTACCTCCCCAATATTTTGCCAGAGTTTCCTCGGATTACCCATGTTTTCAGCAATAGAACTTGAATAATATGAATTTTTTGCCTTATATATTAACTTAGATAGGTTATTTCGGTACTCTCCAATTCCAAGAAAGGGAATCAGATTGCTCCTTAAATCAAATAACACTGAAGGTTAATGTTAATAAACTGGAAATTGGAAATGGTTCGTCCTACATTAAATTACCGCTACCAATAGAAAAGAAACGGGCCTGTGTGAATATTCAAAACTATTATGATGAAGCATGTTTTTATTGGAGTATTATTAACGCTCTCTATCCACCGATGGATAAACCATATCGGATTTCCTCGTATCTACATTATGCAAACCTTTTAAATTTAGAAGGACTTAATATTCCACTTCATTTAATAAAATTAATAAATTTAAAAAACTCAATTCAATATCTATAAATGTCTACGGTTTAGAATTGTTTAAAAAAATATTTAATGTAATTACACTACATCTAACCCAATGCAAACAAAACAAACACGTAAATCTATTATAGATTCAAAATAAATATTTTCCTAAAGTTAAGGATATTGATCCTCTACCAGAAGAGGATGAAGTTGTTGATATAAAGTATCATTATTGTTCTATTAAAGATTTATCTTGGTTAATAGGTACTCAAGTGAATAAACAAACAAAAAAATTTATTTGTGATTGATGTCTCATTTTAGTTCTGAAGAACGCCTTTTCATACACACAGAACTTTGTGAAAAAAATCAATAATTATAAAATATCTCTTCCGAAATATCCTATAGTTAAATTTAGAAGTTTTGTAAATAAACAGCGGACACCTTTTGTTATAATGCTAATTTTGAATCAATATTGGAATCGTTTGAGGATAATTTGGAAAAAGGTACAATAAAATATCAAAAGCATAAAGCATTTTGTTGTGGGTATTACGTTAAATGTAAGTATGATAATAATCTATTATATTTTAATAGTTATTGCGGTGAAAAGTGTATGCGATGGTTTGCTAAAAAAATTACACATTGTTCTGAGTTAATAGAATTTAAATTTAAGTATATTGTTCCCAAGAAAGAAAGACTTTCAACAGATAATACACACTCATGCTTTGCATTTCGATTGTTAACTTTGCTTATAACCTTATAACTCAATCACCTTATCACACACACATAAATTAACAGATTATAATTCAGTGATACATAGAGCCCTTTCAATACCAATGAGTAAGGATGATTTTAAAAGGGAAATTCATATAATAAAACTAATCGCTACCTCCAATAATTATCCATTACATGTAATAAATAGATTGATTAATAAAAAGGAAGAAAAGGTTGCCGTTAACACGATCTTTCCGAAACAACCTAAAGATAACGGATGATACAGAACAATTACATATTTTGGAGATATTTCAAACAAAATATCAAAAATTATATCTAAATATATTTTAAAGTAAGAGATAATGTAGGTTCATTTTTATTAAATGTAAAACCTAAAATTAATAAATTTTGAAAATCGGGTATTTACAAACTAAATTGTCCGGATTGTAACACCATCTATCTTGGCCAGACATTAAGAAATTTTAAGATACGCTACTGTGATATCTTACGAGCTTATAGATTAAAACAAACAGATAAGTCACATTACGCAAAACACCTCATTGACACCAAACACAAACCTACACTTAATAACACAATAGAAACAACAGTGGAAGTACTTCACATAAGTGACAAGAAAAAAGAACATGATTTTTTGGAGGAATACCTAAAATATCCTCAATATACAGTATTGAATGAATAACTAATGCACCTAGCCACTTGTAAGATCCTTGCAAACTAAAATGCTTCCATATTGCCAACTTAAGGGTTCTAATTACCCGTTCTGCAATGCTAGCCTAGAGATTCTAATAGGAATTATAGTGATTTATTTTGTATTTTTGCATACGTTTTTAAAAATCTTTATTGTAAAACTCTATATGGGATAGAGTATCAGTCTGAAGATTCTTTGGAGGTTTCATTTGTAATAGAATTTTTTTCTATGGCATTAGCAATCTCTTTACTACTTTTTCTTTTGATAGGTACAGGTACTGAAGGCATTGACTACTACTAAAATATTATTGTATCCCTTGTTTTCTTTAGCAGGTGACATGATAGTCAGGTCAGCTTGGATTAAATCATGTAAACCTTTCGTCATTTGAAATTAATTTGAGCTGGTTTATGAAGTTCATTACGTCTAGACATTTTTGACTTATGGCCACTGAAGTAGTAGCTCAATACAAATTTTCGATTTTGGCGCAAGTTTAAATACAAATACATCTCCTTTAACAATATAGACCTGCCAGTTGATTTAGTTTGTATGTCTTATTTTTTAATATTACCTCACAATCTGCATGATAATGAGAAACACTTTCAATTTTTGAGGAGAATGGAAACTTGAATTCTGAATTTCCATCATCAAGAACATAGCTACAGTTTTAAATGTAGCATAAACTCTATCCGGGAAACAACGAATACTTTCTACTTTGCCACTGACAGGAAAAGTATACGAAAATGTTCCGTCTTCCAATAGGTAGAGAGTGCTACTTTTGATTGGGTTCTTTCTTACCTTGAATAGTAATTATATATTTAATGTAAAATTCGAAAAGTTGACAAATATACAAGGGTGTTGTAGTTAGAGCTGTGGAAGCAACGATCTCCTCATTTTGACATGTGTAGGAAGTAAGAAAGTGTTGATTAAACCTGTTGAGAGGCATCTTCAACACTAAAAAAGGATATTGAAAAATGTATATTTATAAGATTATTCCACCTTCACGTAGTTCTGCTATAATGGAAACGATTTCATTATGAACTCCAGTATTACCAGCTTCTTGTGAAGATAAGAGTAATCTCAACCTATCAACCAATTCATTAAAGTCATCAAAATATTTATAATCTACTTTATCATGTATATCCACTAAAACTTTAGATTTCAAACCACCTCCAGTAGTCTTTTTAGTTTTACTTCGCGTTAAAGGAAGCAGACTTCTTCGTAGATTGGAATCCGAACTGACTCTAGGACGAAATTGTTCTGTTTCCTATTTTCTTTGTTTTTCAAATTTCTCCAAGGCCGAAGAATGTAAGTTGGTAACACGAGGTTTAATTAGATCAATAAATTTAGTAGCATTTGAAGTGGATAATCCTTTTTCAGGATTATAACCTAAATATTGTGCAGTAGTTCTTCTCACAATTTCAAAATACGAGTCAAGATCTTGAGTTTTGTATCCAACAGGATATTTTTTTAATAAAAATTCGTAAAGACCAGGTGTACCTATATACTTGAGATTCTGAACCAATACATCCGTCAAATGTTAGGGGAGAATCACCAATAGCCCATTGTTGAGTGTCAGGATTAAAATAAACACCAAACGTGTTATCAAACTGATTCTCAGTATCCATAATTGTATCTTTAATATATCCTCTTGGTAGAGGATCATACTTTTCTAAGAACTGTTGTGTATAATCTTTAACTTGTGAAGTATCAGTGATTAGGTCATCATTTATATAACTCGCACCAAAGTTATCTTGCGTAGTTTGATTGAAGGTTAAATCGAGTACGAGAAAATAAAACTTTTTTGTGGAACTTTTCGGTGTTTCAGGTTCCTGTTTAATTTACGATTTGGTGGCAATCAATTGTTGAATGGGTTCAACGATTAGCTGCCATTGTTGTGTTCAAAACGGTTTTGTGTGGCAGTTTGTTCATTTTTTAAAAGTTTATATATACGTTTGATATCCTTTCGTGTTTCCAGTAGTTCTTTTCCCAACCGTTCATTCATCTCAACTAATGGACACCTTAATGTTTATATACGTTTAATATACGAATGGAATCCTTGTCGATAGCGACCTCATGCTAAATTACAATCTTTATCTATTCGTATAAAGCCGAATTTGTCTTTCCAACAATATGCACATAAATCCTGAAATGACATGTCAATTTTAACGTGCTCGTCATACACATGTTTGAGATTGGTCATGTCTTGTTGAAATAAAATTAGGATATTTTAATTATCTCGAATTAGATGCTTGGGAATAGCTGCATATGTCTGTCAAAGATAAAAACAATCTGTAGATTTGTCGTCCACAAAAAAAATATTTATGTATAATATTACGATTACACGTAGCAATATTGTCAAATACTCTAATTGAATTATTTTTTATAAACTCTGGTTCAATTACCTACTTCATCTTGTCGTACTCATGATAACCAATCTCTTTAATAGGTGGAAGCAAATTTCATAGTATGTATATTTTGCGTGATGTAAACTTTTAGAATATACATTTACAAATTTTAAACCGTTGGGGTGTTCTATGAGTGAAAACATGACATTAGTTTTACCACATCCAGTAGGACCTCGTTTTGAACCACCTCCAAAAACTATACCATGTTTATCTATTTTCTTAGCTTCTTCAATGTCATAATTTCTAACTGGTAGATTGACTTTGTTTTTGAATATTCATGCCTATTGGTTTCTATATAAGGCGTGTATACCTATATAAAGGTTTAGGATGATTATACAGCGATAGGTGAAAGGACGTGGTTTAGTTAATTCTCTAATTAATAAACTTACAGTTGAACTCCATCTACCTGGATATTCCTTTTGTGGTACAGGTATCATGCTCAAGACGAGGGATCAAGGTAATTAATCCACTAGATCAAGCGTGTAGAGAACATAATATTACATACTCCCAAAGTACTGTTTTAGAGCAGAGACACGCAGCTGATGAAGTTTTAGAAAATAAAGCGTGGGAGCAAATCAAGTCAAAGGACGCAAAGTTTGGTGAAAAAGCAGTCGCTTGGTTCATTACTACTGCAGTGTAAATGAAAGATGGGAATGGGTCTCAAGAGAAAACCATTGAAAAAACGGGGAAACGGGTTAAAGAGAAAACGTGTCATTCCAACACCGAAAAAAGTTGGTTTTCTACCTTTTCTATTACCCTTGCTAGGAACCTTAGGAGCCGTTGAGGGTGGTGGTGCAGGAATAACCAAAGCTGTCAACGATGCTAAAGCTAATTGACAGCAACTGGAGGAACAGAAACGTCATAATTTAGTTTTCAAGTTTTATACTATGGCATAAAAAAATATTTGATAGTGATACAGTAAAAATCAGATGGGATTTCAAATTCACTCTATATAAAATATTTTTAATACCATAGCATAGAACTTGAAAAGTTAGGATAAGAACATGTAAGCCGTTCTAGCTTAGTGCTAGAATGTAATCAAGCCATAGCATGCAACAACAATAACGTGGTAACAGTTCAAGGGTCATGATAAATCGAAAGGTAACCGTATGACTAACTCGCTGGCTAGTGACAACCCTAATAAAAGAACGTTCCCTAGATATGTTCAAGGAAAGGTGGGACGAAACAAGAAGCTGTAAGCTAGCCAGGGAACTTGTACCATGTGCGAACATGAAGATGCGACAATGGAACACATCCTCTGCGAATGTCCAGCACTCTCACCGATAAGATACGTTGTGTTCGACGTGTAGTGACTAACACCGTCCCACATAAAGGAGACACTTCTAGGCGACGTTATCACCTACATAAAACAGTAGGCCAGAAGCACTCCTACTCAGTTCTATATTATTCTGTTACGGTTTTCAGGGACAATTTTTACAAGTTCTTTTGCTACCGACTTATCTTCAAGTGGAATCCTGCAATCTACTAAAAGTTCAGCAGTAAATTGTTGCTTAGATTTTAGCTAGTTTATTTAGTTTCTGTTGTGCTGTACTGTAGAAACGTGTAATGTTCAATATGCGAAAACGAACTATCTGCATATTAAAAAAACGCTTCTTGTATTTACTCAGGGTTATCTAGAAAAGTGTCAAATTATTCTAGAAATAATAAGCAAAAATTATATATTCATGAAAGATCCTTAAGTACCAATAGATATAAAAAATAAACAAAAGTATCATAGACAATTCACAGCATTACCAAAAAAGAATCTTCAAGTGTTGTGTCTGAGCCATCATGTCACTAATTAAAGTACTTATTTAATACTTATTAAATATTATTAATAATACGAAAGACTGAATACCGAGTATAAATGAGTTATAGGCCACCCCTATAACTTTAAACGCTCTGACATTTTTTTTTAAATGCAGGTTGGTTATATTAAAGGAGAGGCAGTTTTAAATTGTCCGAAGTAAAAATTTAAAAGGACCGACTCCCAGTTTCACCAGAAATAATCTAAAATTAAAAATGTTAATAGAATACCCTGTATATTTTTACATATCTAGATTCTATGCATTCAAATACGTACCAATCAACTGTCAAATGTCACTTTAAATCTAGTTTTTGTAATTTTTTTAAATGTAGTAGTCGTGTTCTAAGCAGAATCACCTCGAGTCTATTAATTTTTTAATCAAACTATTTGCGTTTATTTTATTAACAGTTCGCATTTAACTTTCGACGAGTAAAGACGTGGATTCCGGCGAAAGATAAGCTGTGATTAGTGTGGCCGCAAGGCCAAGTTTTTATTGGCTTTGTAGTAATTTCTTTTGTGGACATTTTATCGATAAAAATTAACAAGCCAGTGGCGTACTTAAAACAATTTACTAATTCAAAAATGTATCCAAATAATCCCAATGGACAACTATATAATCAAAACAACTTATATCCTGTACCAAACCAATCGTATCCACCACTTCAACAAACAATTATGTCACCAATATTACCTCCATTTTATGGTTTCACAAGTGGTGAACAACAATATTCCAACCAATATATACCAACTATTTCAATCCCTAACAACATTCAACAAACCCAAAATCAGTATCCTAACGCATCCAACAACCAATCTAGCTCAGTTCAGCATCTGGACGCAAGTCCTGAACAAAACGATGAGGATTTTACCATGCATAATCCAAGTGACGAGGAAACTGAAGAGAATACACACGAATGCAAAAAACACAACTAATACTTTAGATCAGGTAAGCATAACCAATAGATTTGAACAATTAAGCAACTTACCTGATGAGGCAAATAACAACACCCCAGAACCACCCAAGCCCCCACCAATCTTTATATACGGGGTGACTAACTATAAGAAGATGGTTGAAAATTTATCGACAATTGTTAAAGATGAAACTTACCAGTCCAAAGCATTAGCAAATGACACAATCAAAATAAATCCAAAAACATATAGAACTCTAATAAACCATTTAAACAGTCAAAAAATAATCCATCACACTTATCAAGCACAGCAAGATAGAGCATATAGGGTAGTTATTAGAAACCTGCACTATTCTATACCAGTAGAAGACATAAAAAGTGAACTAAGTAAACTTGGGCACACTGTTCGTAATATCCTCAATATCAGGCATAGGATCAGCAAGCAACCATTAACGATGTTTTATGTTGACTTAGAACCAAAACAAAATAACAAAGATATCTACAAACTAGAGTATTTAAGCAGTATGAAAATAACTATTGAACCACCTCACAAAAAGAAAACTATGCCAGCGTTGTCAACTGTATGGACACTCCAAAGCTTACTGCACGAGAACTTGCACTTGTGTCAAATGTGGGGGCCAACATTTATCATCAGAGTGTCAAAAACCCACCGGCTAAATGCGCACTGTGTGGTGGTGAGCACACTGCTAATTAGAAAGGTTGTGTAGTTTATAGAGATCTGCAAAACGCAAGAGGGAAACGACTAAATGGAAATCAAATTAACAATAACAATCTTATCCGACCCCAAACAACAAACATAAACATTCCAAATAATCATCAATAAGAACCACACCACCACCAGCAACAAAGCCAGAACCAAAGCTATGCAAGCGTAACTCGTGGAAACACAGAAAGACAAGAATTTAACATAGGAGTTCAACTAAATGCATTCTTAAATGAATTCAAAGCGATGTTTTCACAACTCATCAACCAGAACAGTATGATTCTAAGCATGCTAACCACAATAATAAACAACAAAGTTAGCAATGGACATTAGAACAGTTCGAATTGCTGAATGGAACGCAAATGGTTTAACAAACCATAAAGCCGAAGTAATACAATTTTTACTAGACAACAAAATTGATGTTTTGCTTGTAGCTGAAACGCACTTTACTGAAAGAACAGTATTGAAAATACCTTATTATTCCGTTTATCACACTAGCCACCCTGATGGTACAGCTCATGGTGGATCAGCAATAATCATTCGAAATACCATCTCACACCATGAAATGCCAGAACATCGAACAAATAAAATTCAAGCTACAATAATTAAAATTAAAGCCCCAGCCATGGTCTTTTAATCTAGCTGCAATGTACAGTCCACCTAGACACAGAATTGAGACTGAAGACTATGAAGAACTGTTCAACAAACTTGGTAATAAATTTATTATCGGAGGAGACTGGAATGCTAAGCACACTGACTGGCGAGCAAAGTGATGATTAGGAAACAGACCTTACAGAAGACTTCAATGAAAAAATCGAATTGCAACATCTAACATAAAAGGATTTGAACCGTCATTTTTTTATGAATAAATATTTCTCTGTATAATTTAAAACCGACACGAACTTAATAAGATAAGTATGAACAATCTACTAAAAACTCGGAATTTGCAGTTTAAAATATTATTACTTATGTTAAATTAATGTAATACTGATTGAATTTTAAGTATAGAGTAATTTTATTGTTAAAAAAAATAAAAACCAGCTGAAAGCTAGTGGGTGTAAATATCGTTAGTGTATTTTACAAAGTGACTATGCAACGCTCAGATGTTCAGATGTACTCAGCGCGCAGCATTAAAAATATAATTGGCGTTAAAAAAGGTATAAAATAATCAACGAAATAACAGAATTTTGTAGTCTTGAACTTATTCAACGTACGAACTCTTTTTCATCATCTTACCCCGTGACGGAGTTCATCTTGATTTGGGTGTTTATCTTGGTTCGGGAATTGGTCAGCAACAACTTTATCTTGATTCAGAGGTTGTTCTGGGTCAACAATTGGATTTCTATTTCTGTTCGAAGTACTTGGATCTGGATTGATCGGTTGCTGAAGCGTTAGGCGAATGCGTGGAAGGATTTGTTCATGCGGTGTATAATTATTTATTATTTCTTCTTCATTAGGAACTATCATTTCTTACTATTTAGGTACAGCGTTTTTTAAAATAAATCAATATGACGCTTTACAGAATATCCGTCATCAAGTTGGACTTGGTAGAGTATCAATCCGTATTCCTTTGTAATTGTATCAAACTTCCCAATTCCCTAAATAAACCTTAGCTTGTACCCTTTCTCCTAAGGTTAACTTCCTTATTCTTCTTGGTTGAATTTTTGTCCTAGTCTGTTTCGGTGGACGTAATGAATATAATTTAATACATATATTTCTCTTTAGATACAATTCTACTGGTGATTTCCCACAGGCTAATGGTGTTGCTCGGTATTTTAGAAGTACTTCATGAACATTTTTAGTCATTGAAATGCGATCTTAAAAGCGCAGATACACGTGTCAAATAGCTAAATCATGTTACTAAATGGTATGGTGTAAACAACTTGATTTAGTACTTGCGCAAGTACCGAATTTAGTAAACTGAATAGAAACAATTCCTATTTACTTGAGTAAGTGGTCTCCCCCACCTCTGCCCCCAACAACTTAACGAGTGTAAACCGGTTAGTTTAGTTAATTTTTAATCAACACTAAATAAGAGTACTAAAATTAAATATAGACACCCACTAAACAAAAGGACTAAAATTTTAGCTACTTAATTCAGTTACTTGTATGATGTAAACAACTCGATTTAGTATTTGTGCAAGTACCGAATTCAGTAAACTGTTTAGTCAACTGAATAAAAACAATTTCTATTTATTTGAGCAAGTGGTATCTCCCACCTCTGTCCCCAGCAACTAAAACGCCGACTAAACGAGTGTAGACAGGTTAATTTAGTCAAGTTCATTAGTACGTACGCTGACCGCTGCGGGGATAATTTTTTCTTTTAATCAACACTAAACAAAAATACCAAAATTTAGATATAGACGCCCACTAAATGTAACTGCGCCTTAAGACATAGTTTAATTTCATTTTCAAGGCTTGAATATTTGGTTGCGAGATGACATGATGCAATACATTTTTGAAAAATTCCATGTTCTTTCGAAAAACTTAAATTTATCGCTTATAAAAATTGTTGCGTTTTCCAATACCAGCACCTTTATAAAAAAATATTTCTAACAGTAATTCTATGGTTTTTTCAGAATTTGTAATATCTCGACGAATTATGATTTCCGTCCATCGTGATTTAGCGTCAATAACGACTAGAAAATTGAATCTTTGGAATGTGCCTGCGTAATTAACATGTATGCGGTCCCAATTTTCTTTTGATTTTTGATGTACTTGTGCTTTTCTGGATGATTTTCTAATTACAGCGCAGGGTTAATAAGACTCGATAAGAAAATGCCAGCCCATACATTTAATTTTTGCGGTTGCTGTGTATGTACCGCCTGGAAAATTCTTGGGTTTGAATCAGACCAGTAGCGGCAATTATGACGATTTATGGTACCGTTCATAAAAAAGCTGCATTCATCGGAGAAACAGATATTAAAAAGAAAGTGTGGATAAATGTAATTATACGGATGGAATTTGTTCTTCTTCAAAATGGTTTGAATGCTAGTTCGATTGATCCCAGACACAGATGCTAATTGCCTTGTACTTAACGTAAGATCTAGATGAACATGTCCCAAAACTGCAACTTC
Organism: Hermaeophaga mercurialis; assembly: GCA_951812935.1. Taxonomy (NCBI): domain Eukaryota; kingdom Metazoa; phylum Arthropoda; class Insecta; order Coleoptera; family Chrysomelidae; genus Hermaeophaga; species Hermaeophaga mercurialis. The sequence continues at coordinate 3,614,347 of OX638366.1, read as the reverse complement.
ACTAGCTGTATTAACTACATGCGGTCTATTTTCTCGTTTTTTATTAGCTACATTTCCAGTCTTTCACTAACTCTAGAACATACTTCCTACTGACCTGTTTATCTTGATATTTTTCATTAAATAACTGAGCCGTTACATTTGCACACTTATTATTCATAAAATAAAGCGAAATGGTATCTACCCTTTCTGCAATGGAATAAACCATGGTATTTAATTTTCAAAAACACAATTAAACAAACCTTCGGATATACGAATCCACTACTTCCACGTTCTTTGTGTGTCCGTATCGTATCCATTTGTCTTTTACAAATGTGATAAAAAAATTACAAAAACAATGCAAAGCAAGAAAATCAACATTTAAACCATTGGCGTACTCAACGACCCACGTGTCATTTTCACTATTTTGATAAAAATGAAAAAGTTACAATTACATAATTTAAATTTTAAAAGTATCAGGAATTTTAAAATTTAAAGACTGTTATAAAGAGAATTTAAAGGGCTTTAAAACGATGCCTTACTTGACCCCCATTTAAATATTTTGGGCTGATTGTTACCCTCGCTTGGAGGTGTAAGCAGCGAAGTCGAAAATACCGGAAAAAAGTGTCCCCCTTTGATTACAAATCGACAGGTCTCTGCGTTTTTTTAAAACGTTGACGCAGTTCCTGATAATGACTCTGTTTCATTTTCGTTTGGCCACCCTTTATGTTCGATCTTCCTAGTTGGATAATGTACTGAAACAAGCTTATTATTTCCAACTTTGTAGTTAACACCAAGTCTTACATTACCATCTGCTTTCGGTATAACAACTACAGTCCGGAACTCCAAGCCTTTTTCAAAACAAAAAATAAGATTAATGTATCCAGTACATAGAAAGCCTTTGCTAAAAATGAATATAAAAAAAGTATATATTCATTTACAGGGTGGCCCAACGAAAACTTGACATGAGGGTTTTCGACAATATTATCGTATGAAAAGAAAAACACTTGGACCAGTGGGGTGGACAACCCCTAGAATTTAAATAGGGAATAAACTATTTCGTCAAATTGTAGTCATTTCATATAAATTTTCTTTCCAGAGCTTAAGTATGTTGATACTAGCCAAAACACCAAACTATATTTGTGCACAATTGGGAACTCAACAACATACAGTACGGAACAACCATATAGAATAAAGTATTTCAATTATTGTATATATTCATCAAAAATCCCGAAACAAGACAATATTAGATTATTAAATGATAAAAAAATCTGATGAAATGCACTTAAAACTTAATAAGTTATACCGGTAGTTCTTGATAATAAGAAAGTTCTTTTCAGACGGAATCAGTTCCAACAAAGTTCTGATTTACAAAGCCATTCTCAAACCGATTTGGACTTACGGAATCCAACTGTGGGGCTGCTCAAAACCAACATCAGTAAACATCATACAGAGATTCCAATCCAAAGTCCTAAGATCATTAACGAATGCACCATGGTATGTGAGCAACCGGACACTCCACGATGACTTAAAAATTCCCCTAATTAGAGATGAAATCAACCGATTAACAGATTCATACAAACAGCGGACGATCAACCACGAAAATGAATTAGTAGAAAATCTATACAACAATGGACCTGCCACAAGGAGACTTGATAGAACTTGGCCTCAAGATCTACTCCAAAATTAAAATAATGTAGAACAAGGCGAAACATCACTGGATGTTTCCCTTTACACACGTAAACCTTTCAATATATTTACTTAATACTCTGTAAATAGATGTAGATTGTAAATAAAGAATTTAAAAGACGGAATCAGTTGAAAAATATATAAAAAGTTATCATGGCAATATTAGTTTTGTTTAAAACGTCTTAGCAAATTTGTGTGATTATAAGTGCACGATAGTAGTTGTCAATGTTATACTTATCGTTTGAATTTCGTTAACTGCAATTTAGAAACATGAATTTAACAGAAATGCAAAAAAGAACAGTTTTACAGATGATTGGTTATGGATATAACACACGAACACAGATCAAGAAAAATTTTCAGATTTGCCGCCTATATCCTAAGGGACAATTGGTAAAATAGAAAAGCAGTTTTGCGATCTTGGACATGTAAGGCAAATGAGAAAAGCACCTTCCTATGCAATAACTAATGATACCAAATTGGATATAATGCTTCAGTTTGAGAAAAACCACCATACTTTGAGTCGACAAGCAACCGCAACATTGAATGTAAGCCATGCTTCAATTCTTCGAACATTAAACGAAAATTAAATGCATTCCTATAAAATGATACTAACTTGAGAACTTGTGGAAGAGGAGTTTGATAGAACGTATTTTTGTAAGCAAAAGACAAAATGTTCGATAAAACAGAGATTCAAGTAGAACATGACAATAATTATGTGTTTTAGTTGGATTTCCTAGCAGTCATGATGTGAGGTTGATGCAAGATTGGTTCAAAAAATATCCGGTATGTTCTGAAGAAGAAATCCACAAAATCTTTAGTACAAATCAAATTGAAAGAGAGAGAAAGATATATATATATATATATATATAGAGAGAGAGAGAGAGAGAGAGAGAGAGAGAGAGAGAGAGAGCGAGAGAGAGCGAGAGAGAGCGAGAGAGTGAGAGCGAGAGAGTGAGAGCGAGAGAGAGATAGAAGCATCAATTGTGTTTCTTTCTCTTTTATTACTTGGAATAAGATGCTTGTATACATTTTAGAAAGCGGTAACATCTATAAAAATGAGTGTTATTATTAAGCCAGGACCGCAAGAATTAGAGATACTTTGTGCAAGAGTAAGTTCACCTCATCCTAGTGAATTGTACATCTAATTATGCGGCGAGTGCTATATCAATCTATTTATTGTCCTGTCAAATTTTAAGAACTTACCAATTTCCAACTCGGAAATAAACTGATGTAAGTCAAGCATTTCAGGCGTCATGTCGTTTTCGTTTAAAGATCGTAGTTGTATCAAATCGCCATCGTCATCTTCGTTGTCGGACCCGCTATTCGTTTGTAAATCGCCGGCGACCAATTCCTTGACTCTATCAGCGTATCGGAGAGTATTTAAGCTGTGTTCGCAAGAGTTAACTCCAGGTGAAATCATCGCTATCATGCACGTTCGAGAATTTGTTCCCACAAAAGAGTCTCTTAGCACCTAAGCAAAAAAAATATATGTCTATGACTTCTTATACTTTTACGATCAAAATAATTTTTAAAAAGACACCGGTCGGTTTTTAAATTTAATTTTTTTATTTTATCAACATACTGTCTTTACGACAAGTAGATGATGACGTTATATTTACAGCCTACGGGATAATGTTAAATTCTTGGGTTCAAATTGATATCTCTATCGAGAATGGCGTTTTCTTTTTTTTCATTGACATTGCCGGTTTTTTTTTTAAATCATGTATGTTTAAAGTTTAATTGATTAACTAAAAAAGAAGCGTCTTTTAATATTCAAATATGCATAACTATTGGCGGTGAATTAGCAGCAGTCTATAAATACTTGACAATATTGTATTAATTTGGATTGTTACTTCATTGTCACTTATTGTAAAAATAGTTTGTATTAAGGTTTTTGTACACTGACTTATCAAGATTTTTTTTATATAATTTGGAATTTTATTTAATTAGGTGTTCAAAATTGCTTTTATTTACGGAATTTTCCTATTTTTTTGGAATGTAGATGTTTGTAGCAGCCAAAACGTTGAAAATCAATAAAAACGGCTTACATATTCCTATCCTAACTTTTCAAGTTCTATGCTATCGTGTTAAAAAATCCAATCTAAATTCAAAAAAATGTTATTTTCAGGTGGCTGTAGATCCATTATTAAACATAATAGACAAGTATGATAGATCGTTGAAATTAACTCGGCCAGAGGTTTATAAAAATGTAAAAATATACAGGGTGTTCCATTTTAAAAAACAAAAATTTTGTCTGGCACTGTGTTCCTGAACACACTTTATATTTTCGACTAATTTTAAAATGTGCATCTCAAGACTGCCTACACTTTTTGTAAATAACTTTTTTTGATATCTCCTTTAATAACGGATATATGGTACTTCGCCGCACTAATGCCGTACCCTGTATATCAAATTGTTAACATATACAAATTAATTCAGTTTTACAAATTATATGTAGCCCAATTTTCATTGTTAAGAAAAATATTTACCATTAATTCTATATTAACTTTATCTTGGTTTAAAAAAAATAGTATGAAACGAAGTTATATAATAAAAGGAAAATGTTTTAACAAATAGAATTTTGCAAGGGTAAAATCTAAACCTGCTAGGTCCCTGAGACAAATCGAAAGTAAGTGTTTGGCATGATATTATTAATACACATCTGTCAAAATATGTTCTATTTTTCCCGATTTTGCATATGATTTCATACAGTTTGGAAATCATTCTATGTAATAAAATTATTTTTGGCGTTATTTTAGAGATCTATGAAAAACACTGGGATACATCAACTTTTGAACTGAACTGTACATTCTCTTAACGATAATCGAAATATAAATGTATCATTGTATGTTTTTAAAAGCATTTCCATAAGCTGACTTATGGTCTAAATGAATAAGTACAGGGTAAAATTTTGATATTCTTTAGAAATATTATTACTAAGCTTAAATAATTTTAATTATTTTAATTCAAGATGACTTCTCTAGAGTGACTACCTAACTGTTCCGAAATAAATAAATAAAACTCAATATGTTTACAGATCATGGATTTACAAAAAATAGAAAGTACTTAGACAACGTTAAGCATTAAAAGAAAATGACTAAATAATCTGTATTACTATTTTGATATTTTAGTTGTAAAAACTACAATTCTGGAAAATGCGATTAAAATTTTTTATCAACATAAATATAACTGTTATCTTTTCGTGCTTAGTGTTATAGACCTAAAATTCAAAGTATTGGATCCTACACTCACAAACTTTCACATTATAGTAAAAAATATGTAGTCGGAAAAAAATGGCAGTCCTAAAAATGTTTTTTCTTCAAGCGTATAATACGGTAAATATCATGTAACACATATTGTAGAAATAGCCTATTATTGTACAACAAAAAAGCATTCATTTTATTACTTGTTGAAGCAAGTATGAATGGATTGATTCAGATATATAGTATTTTACTCTCGTCGCCGGGGAAATGAACAATAACGAATTTATATAAGTCACATTGAATATATTCTTCGGTAGGTAGTGTCATAATTTTAGACATTAAACAATATATAATTTTTAATTCTTGTGGTACCATAAATTTTAGACAATTATTCGTGTGTTCGTAATCATAGGAACATTTTTGTAGTCAGAGTCTATAGCGAGGAACGGTGTCGTCGGAGTTCTAAGTTCGGGGCACCGAAGACAGCTAATAACTGAATAACCTGGTAAGTGCTTAGTATATGTTTGCAGTTTTATTCAGAAATCCTTGCTTTTGACTGAAAAATTATTACTTTATCATACAAATAGAATTCCTCCACACATAAGGAAGAGCTAGTTATAAGCCCTTCCATAATTCATTGGTCCTTTCGATAACGGATACTAGAATCAGTTGAATAAACGTAATTTGGAAGTTTGTAGGCTTTACGTAATTATTTGGCAAAGTTTTAAATTCTATCGGTATATAACTTATTTCTAAAAATAGTTTGATTACGTCAACTAAATTTTATATCATAATGGCAAATGATAAAGCGGAATCCTCTGATAACCGTCTGGCTTTATTAATGGCAAAAATAAGCGTTTATTTGAACGGATTAACCAGCATTTCAAGTTTTCTAGAGATATTTCCAATTTTGCTTTTAGAAATAATGAATATTCCTTTGCTCAATCAGAAATGATTGATGACATGCAATGTCAGTTTGAAGTAATATTGGATGACATTTATAATCTAGAATTAAGTGTCAATCCAAACTTCAAACTGGATTATCAACAATTGTCAGTCTTTGAAGATTTATATCTACAAGTAAAACATACAAGAAATAATATTATTCAGGCTTCTAAATGCCTTGTGCAGACGGAAACTAATTCATGTGATTCAAATTTCAAATGCCAAATTAGGTTACCACCAATAGATTTTGATGGAAAAATTGGAAATTGGGACTAAATTTTATGAATCCTTTAAATCTAATGTCCGTAATAATAAGAGTTTGACTGATGGCAACGTGTGCAGTATTTAGTTAGTAAACTTACGCATTCTGCAGTCAGGGTGACTGCAGGAATTGCTCCAACTGGTGAAACTTATAATATAATCTGGGATAGCTTAGTAAAAAGATATCAAGATAAACGTGCATTAGGTACACATTTAAATAATATTATTGATGCAAAATGTTGTAATAATACATCTAAAAGATTCATTTATTGAAAGATATTCAGCGTCTGTGGCTGTTTTAAAACATTTGAATATTTAAAATCTAAGTGATTTTATTATGTTGCATTTTGCTTTAAGAAAGTTTGATCCTCAAACAGTCCAAGCCTTTGAATATGCTGTACGAAAAGAAGAAATTCCTTCTTATGATGGCTTAGTCTTGTTTATAAGAGATCGGGTAAAAATCTTAGGAAGATCTAATATAAATAACTCAAATAGTTTGTCGCCCAATAGTACGAAGACTTCTTCTTCATCCCGTTCAATTCACAAATTATTTGTTGTGAGTAATACAAATAATGAAATTAGGACTTGTATTTTTTACAATAAAAAGGATCATATCGTTAATAATTGTTCCCAGTTTTCAGTTTGAAGTTACCACAAGCACGATTTGAATTTAGAAAGTCAAAACATGGTTGCGTAAATTGTCTTAGTGATTCACATACTGTGTCAATTTGTCAATCATCTGATCTTTGCGATTTATGTAAAAAACGACATCATTCATTCTTGCATTTTGAAAAGAAGATTAATAATAAGATTCCGAATTCTTATACTCACATGTTGCATAATATGCCTTCTTCCTCATCACAGAATTCTTATGAGTCAGCTGCTGGTGCAAATTCAATTGTGCATGTAAATCCGACCGAATCTAGCACCTCTTATATACTCTCTCCTTCTAAACCGCTTCCACAGCGACATACAGATATTTCATGTGATAAGAGTCTGAAATCGCCGTTGGAAAATTACCAATCCGTATCACTGAGTGTTGAGGTTAGACCTAATACCTCCATTGAATTGTCAACAGCACAAGTTTACGCTAATTCAAAGAATGGTGATGGTAATAAAGTTATTATACGATGTTTAATTGATAATGATTTACAAAATAATTTAATTACTGTTGCGTGTTGTCGTTCACTTAACTTTCCTATAATTCCATTGAGAAATTCATTTGTCAAAGGAATTGGTTCAGCGGCATGACCTATACTTGGATATGTTTATTTAGACATTACGTCGCGCATATACTCACATAATAAATACTCTATTCACGCATTAGTTGTTGATTGTATTACCGATCAGTTGCCTACTCACTATATAGCCAAATGCGACATGGGTTATTTAAAGGGGTTACCCCCCGCGTACCTGACTTGGAATGTTCCTGGAAATATCGATGTCGTCATAAGTGCGCAATTATTCCCATATATTTATTTGGGAAATAAAGTTGTATCAGGGACAAAGGCGCCTCCTGCTTTATTGACTGCCATCGAGTTTGTATTTATGGGTGATTACCCTAGTAGTAATATGTCATGGGAGGTACTTACTACCTTTTCTGCCTTAGCTCTTAATGATTTGGTGCACAATTTTTTTTTTTTTTTTATTGGCAATCAGATTAAATTATAATCTATAAGCCAATAGGATGGCTTGTACATAGTAATTTATAATGTACATTTAATGTCTTGTGGAGGTTAACATCCAGTGATGTTACCTCAGTCTTCTTTTAGGTCTATTGGTCAACTTCTCTTGAGTCTTCTGTTGTCGTAGGGTTGTAGTAGTGGCTGTAGTAGAGGATTAGGGTGGTCCTCTAGCCTCACATAGTCTTTGTCAGCGTTTTCTCTAATGACTTCGTTCACATATGGAATTTTGAGATCGGTGTGTAGGGTATGGTTTGATACGTACCAGGGTGCGTTAGTTATAGTTCGGAGAATCTTAGATTTCTTTCCAATTAGCCAGTAGATTTCTTTTGTTTTTTGGTCCAGTTGGGTTCTCTTTTTTTTATGTGTTGTTTCCAGTTCAGTTTGCTGTCAAATGTTAGTCCTATATATTTGACTGTATCATTTTGTGGGATATTGTTTTGGTTTATGTGGACTGGTGGGCAAGTTCCTTTCCGTAGAGTGAATGTTATGTGTGATGATTTGGATTCATTCACCTTTATTTTCCATTTGTTTAACCAATTTTCTAGCAAGTTTAGGTGATATTGTAGATTGTGAGAAGCAATTGTGGGATTTTCGTGACTTGCGAAGATGGCGGTGTCGTCTGCAAATGTTCCCGTTGTTGTTGATGATGTGGTGGGAAGATCGCTTGTGTATAATACGTACAGTAGAGGTCCTAGTATGCTTCCCTGCGGCACTCATGACTGGATTGGTAAACGGATGGAAGTTTCTTCATTGACTTTCACTTCGAATTGGCGTTCCTGTAGGTATGATTTCAGCAGGTTAAAATATTTGTTTGGGAGGACTGTTTTTATTTTATAGAGTAGTCCTGGATGCCACACCTTGTCGAAAGCCTGACTTATGTCCAAGAAAGCAGAAGTGCAGTATTTTTTGGTTTCCAGTGATTCGCTTATTATATTTGCTATACGATGACATTGTTGTGTTGTTGAGTGTAATTTTCTAAATCCAAACTGGTGATTTGGAATCCAGTTTAGGGGTTCTACCTCTTTGTTTAATTTGTTAAGAATGAGCCTTTCTAGTAGCTTTGAAATTGTCGGTAGAAGGCTTATTGGACGGTATGATGTGACTTCTTCCGGTTTTTTCCCCGGCTTGGGTATCATTATAATTTGTCCAATTTTAAGACACTGAGGCCAGAAGTCAGTTCTTATTATTGCGTTGTAGATGTGCAGCAGTTTAGTGAGGCCTTTTTTTGGTAATTCTTTTAGCATTTTCGCCGTAATTAGATCGACTCCGGGTGCCTTTTTTGTATTTAGGTTGTTTATTGCTTCTTTAACTTCATTTGGTGTAAATAATTTTAGTTTTTGTCCTTCTTGCATCTGTAGTGGTGTATTTAGGACTTCTTCTATGTCTTGTACTGGATCGTCGTTTAGAGGGGTGAACACAGTTGCCAAGTGCTCTGCGAAAAGATTAGCTTTTTCTTGGTCGCTTTTTGCCCATGGCCCAGGTGGAATGACATTTTTGCGTATAGGAGGAGGTGTTGTTGTGGGTTTCCGTCTGTTTTTTATTGGTTTCCATATTGAGTTATCGGTTCTTGATAATGTGGAGATGTAGATTTCAATTGACTCGTTTTTCATGTCTCTCAATTTTGTTTTTAATTTGTTGCTGAGGTTGTTGTAAACAGCTCTGTTATTCGGTGTACGGGTTTTTTGCCAGGTTGTTCTAGCTCTTCTTTTCTGTGCTATTAGTCGTTTTATTTCGACAGGTATGTTGTTTGCAGTTTTCTTTGGATTTGTTGTAGGTGTTGCTGCTTTGGCCGCTTGTTGTAGTGTGCTAATAAATTTCGTACATTCGTTTTCTATTTCATGAGGATCCTTGAGTCTTGATGATAGTTCAATAGTGTCCTGTATGTTTTGGCGATATTTGTCCCAGTTTGTCTTGAAGTTGTGTAGTCTGGGTTTGGGCTTTTTTATTATTGGGGCTGTACTTAGAGTAGCTATTATTGGACTGTGGTCTGAGGTTAGGTCATAGTTTGGTGTTATATCTGCATAGGTTGTCGATATCCCGTTGGTTATGAAGAAGTCCAGCAGGTCTGGTGTTTTGTTTGGGTCGGTTGGCCAGTATGTGGGTGATCCTGTTGAGATGTGTGAGTAATTATTGTTTTGTATTGCTTAAGCACAGATGAGACTAAATGTGAAAACTTATATACGACTTCTGTTTCTCGCTCTGATGATGGAAGGTATTGCGTAGTTTAACCTTTCAATAAAGACCCATCGGAACTGGGCAATTCCCGATTTTCTGCTGAGCGAAAATTGGAACAGTCGCAAAAATTATAATGCAGTCATCAATGAATATATGGAGAAAGGTTATTTATCTGTTACGAAAACTGACATTACATTACAGATGATGGATATTACATCCCTCATCATGTTGTCTTTCGTCCAGATAAACCTATGCCTCGTATCGTACTTGATGCAAGTGCGAAAACTCATATAGGACTATCTCTGAATGACATCCTTCATAAGAGGTCGAATTTACAGGCCAACTTATTTCTCTTATAATTAGATTTTCGTTTATTCCCTGTTGGTATAACAGCAGATATAAAATAAATGTATCCGCAAATTCAAGTGTCAAGTGAGTATAGAAAATATTTAGGAATATTATTTCAATTTTCGAAGAATAATTTGTTAAGGGTTTTTCAATTCAATCTGGTTCCATTTGGAATGAAGTCCAATCCATCCATGCGAACTGTTTGTCAATTAACCAATGATATGCAGCAACATTTTCCTAATGCTTCAAAAGTCGCAGAGTCTAAATTCTATATGGATGATCTAGTTCATAGTGTTACAGATTAAACGAGCGCAGTGTTGCTATCACGTGAATTAATATTATTCAAAGCTGGTACATTTTATCTGGTAAAATTGGCTAGTAATTCTTCAACAGTACTTGAAAACATACCTGATTCTCATAGTAGTCAAGTTGACTTTGATAACTGTAATAATGCCTTAAAGGTGTTAGCCTTGTCGTGGCTACCTGGTGATTTCAGAAGTAAAAGAAAAGTGTACTAAGCGAAATATACTTTTCATAGTCGCTTGCGTTGTACGACGTGTTAGGCTTGGTGGCACCTGTAACAATGGCTGCTAAATTGCTCATTAACGAGCTGTGGCTCTCTAATATTGGTTAGGATGACAAGCCTCAACAGAATATTATTCAAATATTTTCTGCTGTTATTCAAGAATTACCCTTGCTCAAGGATAAACGAATTTCTCGTCATATAGGAGTCTTTAAGGATAATGTGATACTATTGGTCCCCTTTTGTGACGCCAGTTTAAATGGATACGGTTGTGTTATATATTTGCACATTACTGATTTTCCTGGAAATGTTAGCGTGCGATTGTTGTGTCCAAGGTATCACCTACAAAGGTAACGACTCTCGCTCGTTTAGAACTTTGTGCTGCAGTATTAATATCTAAATTGATACGAATTATTAAAAATACTTATTGCTCGCGAGTTTCTATTGCAGGAACATACGCCTTTTGTGACTCTACTATTGCGCTCTCGTGGATACACTCATCACCACATCGTTGGTCAGTATTTGTGAGTAATCGAGTAGCTTAATATCAGGAAAACTTATCTCATGTTGCTGGAAATAAAAATCCTAGTGACTGTTTGTCATGTGGTATGCTGTCTTCTCAGCTTATGTCACATAAATTGTGGTTTAATGGACCGTCTTGGATCCAACAATCACCTATAGAATGGTCAATAAAACCTTTTAATCCTTCCATATCCGACGACATTCCAGACATAAAAGCAACATGTTAACTGCTATTGTTCAATGTGAGCAATCAGTGCTATATAAGTTAGCTAAACGAATATCATTATGGGATCGTCGTCTTCGTATAATAGTTTATATTCTAAAATTTATAAAAAAAAATCAATATTCTTCTGGCGTTGTGAAAAATATCTGTGCTGCCGAGAAGAAAATCACTTTGTACAACAAATTTATTTTGCAGAGGAAATTACTGCTCTTAAAAAATGTACTTTAATCAATGTATTTGTTTGGGATCATCCTAGACTTGTCCGCACAAGTGTTAGAGGGATAACACATTAAAGCTTGTCCCCTAACTTATATATTCACCCCTAACAAACTCAGGCAGTGAAAATACCATTTAGTTCTGTCAAAATACATTATTAAAAGGGAAAACCGCTAGGTACAATTCTACAAATCAAGAGCACTTTGCCTAAAAACTAAACAATTCCCAAATTTATCAACGTTAAAAATTAATTACATTTAGAATCGATTGGTATAAATAATAATCAAATAAAACGGTCAAAAATTAATTTTATGAAACGATAAATATTAATAATGATTAACATTTTTTGATAAATGTAATAAGTTCAGGCTATTCATGTCTAAAAACTAGATCTAGAACCTTATTTCAAAAACCAATTTTATACAAATAAAAAATAATGTAAAAGATGAATATTTACCTGTGTTAGTTTGCTAACCCTGAAAGGTAAGTGGGCCCCTTTGCGTCCAAGGGCCCTAATACATTCTTTCAATGCCAGCAATGATTTGTTGATCTCAGCACCTTCCATTCTAGTTTGTCTGTTTGCCGATGAAGTGTCAGCTCCCCTTTCATTACCAGCAAGATCTATTAGTGAAAACTTGCCGTGAACTTTGGACATGTTGTTGTTCGATCTCAAATAAATCTAAACAAATATAGTTTCAATTTTTACAAAATTGTGTCAAAACATTGGTGTATTAATTGTATTTATAAAGAATGCAAATCCAACTTGTGTACTATTACTTATAACATGTATTGTGTTAGTTATGATGTAGGGTGTTACGACAAATTTTGAGATATGCTAACATTAATTTCAAAAACTCAAATCGGATATTAGTGTCGGATAGTTTGCGGTTTTGATTGTATACATATACAGAACGTTTCGTAATTCGAGTGTTGTTTACAGTGACTTGAAAAACTCATCACGTTCAAAAATGGAATTAAATCGTGAAAATTTTCGCTTCAACTTTTGGTGATGGAGCAACACCCCGGGCTACCGTGTTTCGCTGGTTTCCCGAACTCAACGTCAACTTTCTGTGGCAAACGGGTTACCCAATGCCATCTCTCCCATCACCAAACCAAACCAACCGAACTCAACTCTGATCGTAGTTCGCTCCAGGATGAATTTCGTGAGGGATGTCCAAAATCCTCTGTATTGTCAGAAAAAATAGATGCTGTGCGTGACCTGATATTGAAAGATCTTCATGTGACTTATCGTGTGATTAAGATTAGTCCTACACTTCAATGCATTCAATTGGCATGAATATTAAGTCGTCAAAAAGATTTGTTCGCGTTGGATACCACATAATTTAACAATTGCTGAAAAAAGCCCATAAATGTTGAAATAATTTAATCTCGATGGTTTAAAAGACGTCTATAAGATTATGACAAGTAACGAATCATGGATCTAAGTGTATGAGCAAGAAACTAAATAGCTGGTATGGATCTCTTAAAATGAGCCAAAACCAACAAAAATTGTACTCGCACATGAATCATTTCGAATACACAACCATTTGTTTGCCAGAAGTATTCGGAGAAATGAAGAAAACGAACCGATAAAGAATTATTCTCCATCACGACATTGCGAGCTCTCGCACATCGTCTCAAACAAATGACTTTTTGCGGGCTTAAAACATCGAATTGATTAATCATGCTAGCTCTAACTTAGCCTCCAATGACCTCTTTTCCCGTACATCAACAATAAATTGCATAGTCAACGTTTTTCGACACCTGACGAAGCCGTAGAAGCGTTCAAATCGCATGATTTGAGTTAACTCATTCGGAGTGGGAAAAATGCTTGAAGCATTGGTTCAAAAGTATGCACTTATCTTCATGGAGAATATTTTAAAAACAATAAAGCCATTTTCGATCAAAAATATTTAATTTTATTTATTTATCTAGCACCCTATGTACATTTTGACTCCTTTATTTTTTTATTATTAAATATGTATAATAAAAATTACGAGTAATCCCAAACCGAATTAAAACTCAATTAATTTATAATTGGGTTGACAAACATAAAAAACAATACGACCTCCTTCCAAACATAGCAGACATGGCCAACTCTTAAAAAACATAAATGTTGTTTGTATTCTTAAAAAACAAAATAACTCAATAACTTTAACATTTGGGTATAGAGAATGCTTAACAAAAGTAAAAGTATTTTGTAAGTGGTTTTTGAAGATGATATAAAATACAGGGTATTCCATTTAAAATAACCGAGAAAATTATGGGCGTGAGTTTTGAGTCACTGTGTAAACGAAATGAAAGGTATCAAAAATGTGATAAGTGCAACAAAACTAGACCAATATGAAATTCTCTTGGTCTTGAGAGATTAACGCTTAGTTGTTGATTTTAAATAATGCAGGATGACGATTTCATTAATATTTTCATTTTAAAGAAACCATATCTTTAAAAGTACCCTGTACCTCGTAAATCCTATATTGTCGAAATAGGGAAAATGAGTGAAATTGAAATACAGGATGATATAGGATATTTCATATAAAAAAAACATAACTTTTATATGCTATGACCTTATGAAACATCCTGTATAATATGAATTAATTTTAAAATGTGGTGCTTGGCTTCGTGTTCCTCAAGACAACGGAGATATCAAACTCCGAAATATAAGTTGATCATCCTGTATAACGTCAGGTCATATTTTTTGAAACGTATAATATTTAAAATTTAATTTTAATTACACTTATTTTTTCCAGTCAAAAATAATAATAATAATCGTTGTTAGAAAAAGTGTTTTTAATATAGTCCTGTTTTATTTCAATTCTTCAATTTTATGTACATGGTGATCCAATGATTTTCTATCAAAATATTTGTAATAAAAAAATGTTTTAATTTTTGTAAAGCATTCCAAATACTTAAATGTTACAGTTAACGAGATATTTTAAATTCTAAGAACAAAAACTTAAAATTTTAGTAAATACCGTGTTTTTTAAGAGTCGGGTATGCATTCTGCTCAGGAAAATTTTCCCCAATCGAGCAATATTTATAAAATAAAGGAATAAACACAAACCTACAAATAACTAATAATAAAATATTTATAAAAGCTGATCAAAAAGACCCTCCAATAAATTCAGGCAGATTTGTAACCGGTTTTCAAATAGCTTAATTACATTCCTAAGAATTGGAATACTGATGCTTTGAAATCATCTCTAATTCAATTATCATATCCTTCTTTGTAGTAGATACTTAATACATCTCATACACTATAAGATATACTATAATATGTCCAGAATCTGTCAGTTTCTTCTGATTGTTAAAGTCTTTGTCCACTTGTACTCACGTGCTAAGATTTTTGATTTTCTTTGTAATTTATCACACCAACAATGTATGGAACATTAATTTTTGCTTTGGTGGTGAAGCTTCGTGAACAACAAAGGTATACCGATTTGGCCTGAATATTTAAGATGATACACGAATCCATGCGAGTCATAAAGAACGCGTTACTAATTACGTATTACTAATATCAACCAAGGTAAGGACAACTAATCGATCAACCGTGCATCTGCTAGGAATATTTATATAATAATATTCAAACTAACAGATTAAATAACAATAGAACTGCTGTGTTATTCTTGGATATTAACAAAGCATTTGATAGTGTCTGGCACAAGGGTTTACTGTTCAAATTAAACTTCATGGAATGTCCCACGCAGTTAATACATATAATAAAAAATTTGTTGACGGATAGAAACTATAGGGTCAAAGTAATCAATACACTATCTGAACAATTTATGCCTGAACAGGGATTACGACAGGGTTCTCCTCTTTGGTATAAAATTTTTGGTGCTGATATTTATAACCACAATTCAGAACCGGATCATTTCTCCACTTCAAAATATATCCTTCAATATGTTGAAGACACTGCTGTTGTTGCTCATGGTACTACGATCCGGAAGATCTCTGAGAATTTGCAGCAATTTTGCGACTTAACTTGCAACTATTTTAATAGATGGCGCCGAACCCCAACAAATCTCATTTTATGGTTTTTCATCACAAACTTCAAGGTTCACCTTTATCTATAAGACTATAGCAAACAATTAAGACCGGAGGGCACAGTAAATTATCTTGGAATAACATTAGATGCCAAACTAAACCACTAAAAGTGGTATAATTATTCCACCGCTGGTAAAATATATAGACTAATTTGCAAATCACTTTTGGAATATGTACATCTGTTGTTTCTCAACTTCAAATCTTCAACAATGAAAAAACTCAAATAAATAGGGAAAGATAAATAATACTTATCTTCAATTTCCAGTCTTCCAAAGCGTTTTAATATATATTCAAGTATACCTAGGTTTCAGTATTTTGACATAACATTTTCGAAAACAGAAAGAAGTTTGTGAAAAAAAGTCTGGAAATTCAAGATAAGTATTATTTATCTTTCCATATTTATTATGAATAATTTCCATAAAGTAAGAGTGGAAACAATTATTTAAAAAACTCAAAGTTGAAACATGTAGCCTTAGAACAACTTTCAAAATGAAATATTCGAAAACTCTTAGACATAATCCACCCAATCGGTTATTATTCAAAGGCACCAACACTCGATCAATTGACATGCGGCTAAAATAATTAACATCTAGATTCTGTCAAAAGGCTAGCTACATCGAAACAATACGGAAGTATGCAGCCCAAAGACAAGATATTATCGGAGCCGTCACAAATATCTATTTAGAACATCTTCAAAAAATCGCTAATCAACCCTAAATACATATCTATACCCATATTTTATTCATGTATTTCTAATCTATTCTAGTTTTTTTTTTCATATGTACTGTAAATTTTTTTCAATGGGCGAAAGGACTTTTATTATGAAAATTTTTCAATATTTCACCTACAATAAGCAGAGGCATTTTTATGACTACATAATTTTAATGTAAAATATATTTTATTGAAATATTATTTTTTCATAAATTATTAACACTAAATAATTGTTTATAAAAATTGTAGCTGGGACCATACAAGACAAAATTTAGCAAACGCTTGGTTATATTTTCATATTAAAGAAATAGTTACCTGAAATACTGCATGTGATCGTGATGAATTATTATTAGCAAAAGTCTGACCAGAGGTTCGTGCTTGATTGCCCTTGCATATGTACTTTAAAACTTCTTGTACATTATTGACCACTTTTTCCTCAAGACCCACCACTTGAACTTGTTGTTTTCCATCTTCTAGTATCCTTAATTTGGCTTTATTATTGAGCAAATCGAAAACTTTGCCTGCAAAAAGTAATTCCCATTTTTTGTAATACAATTATAATTGATAATAGAATATACAACTGTCTTAGTGGTTCAGTTATTTATTAATATTCAGTTTATTAAAAAATAACCTATTTCTTAGCCTTGCCTAAAAATTATGTTTCTAAATAAAATTCAATTTTGACGTTACAGAATATTTACTTTCTTTCTTTAATGGAAAACTTTTAATAACATTAACTTTTATTGTATTGTTTTTAAAGATCCCAAAAATCACAATCCTATATCCAAACTGGCAACAAATGTTATAAAAAAAAAAATGTATAATATAAAAGTTATTTTTAATTTTTTTATTTTTCTGAAAACAACTCAATACTAATTAATCCTGAAGAAAAAAATTGGAATATCGTTGTTGTAACTTAATTTTAAGATTAAATTTTATAAAAATATATTAAAATAAATCCAATGTCGCGAAAAGTAGTAGATGCAACAGATTAAATGCCAACCTACTGTATTATCTTGGTTAAAGTTACCAAAACGTAATTCCATTTTAAATCTATCCTAATTACTGTAAAATAATACAATACATATCTATGAAGAAATATCTAGCTTTTTTTAGAGTTATACGCAAAAATATTTTTCCTGTAACTTCGTAAAATCATATTTGAGACATTATAGCCCAAATCAACTCATTTTTTAAAATTTCCAATTGAAAAACATTATTGACTGATTTAGAAAATAATGGTTAAGTAAAGTTGCAAATTTCTAAGTTGGGAATACAACTGTTAAAAGTCTACAAGTTATTTAACGAAAATTTTGAAATGAGAATTAGTGGAACATCCTATTACGGTAGCTTTGGTGGATATTATTAAAATCCATTTCAGAAAAAAGGCGAATTGTTCCGATTTTTAATGTTGAAAAATAGGTGATTTTTAAAAATTGTTAAAATAAACGGAAGACACTCTAAACAAAATGTGAATAATAATTTTTCATATATTGTTAAATTGATGAAACTTTACATCTGGTAACCTGTTGCCATCTTTTAAGATTTTAAAATGTTTGTTATTTAAGTTTACATATAATATGTATACGTTGAAAGAATGAAAACTGTATGCAGTCTGTAAAAGCCAAATAAATAAATCTCCATATATTGTCCATCGATTTTGATTGTAGCGGATATTTACACCATATTGGTTGCATTAATGGCTCGTGTGACTTCTGTCGGTGACGGTACCCTTATTTTTTAAATGAGACGGTATGCCAAGTGGTACATATTTGAAATGACATCCAAAGGGAAATTCAGCACTGTGTCTGGTTTTTGAATTCAATTCGAAATTAAAAAGGTAAAAAATAATTTTGAAAATATTAATTTTAATAAATACAAATAATTACAATTACAGTTATTGTAAGAAATGCTCAAAATGATCTAATCTTGTTGGTAATGCGTATCTTCCAGACATCATGACAAGTGTCAATATATGGAGGTATTGAATTTAAACCATTTGATAGTTAGATACTCTATAGTCAGGCACATACATATAGTGAGTACAAAAAGTATGGAATAAATTAATTTTAAGCTAAACAAACAATTTTGAGGAAAATCCTGAGATAGGTCGGTTTTTGATTTTATTTTAATTTATTTTTACATAACTAAATATACAGGGTAAACCGTTTGTGAGTAACGATGTCATCGACAATTTATTTTTAAATGGCACACCCTGTATATATTATTTTTTTAGATTGCAAATTTCTTGGCTATTTCAAAAATATATGATACTTGTGTTCGGTAATTAATAGTTTTGAAGATACCATCATATTAAAATTAATACCGGCATATTTTTGGTTATCATTATTGTAAAAATTTGTCAGATGTAAAAAGTTGTGATAATAACTCAGTACGCTACTCTTTAATACTCACTAATGACAGTGACACTTGTGAAGTGTAATACCAGTTTAGTTATTCTAAATTTGCTTGTTGACACTTTAAAAATGCGTTTATTTATAAAACAAAGTTCTTATATTAATTGGTTGAAGCGATAAGATGCGAACTCAACAAGAGGTATGTGCTATGTTTAATAATAAATATCCATAACAACCTATAAGTCAGTCAACAGTGAGCAAAATTGAAAAAAAATTTAGGGAGTTTGATACCATAGAATATCTACCTAAATCGGCCGTCCAGCCCTTGCCGAGGATACTAAATTAAACGTTTTATTGGCTATGAAAGAAAATCCACAACACAGCGTTCGGCAAGTTAGTCGAGAACATGATGTTCCTTTTACTTCTATTCATAAAGTATTAAAACATGAAAAGTGTCATCCCTTTAAGGTGCACCTTGTACAAGAACTATCAGATGACGACCCGGATCGTAGAATAGAATTTAGCGAAACTTTGATGGATAAGTGTAGTGATCCACTTTTTCTGATGAATTCACATTTACATTAAACGGTGAAGTCAACAGACAGAATTGTCGATATTGGGCAAAGGAAAATCTTAAATGGATGAGAGAACAATATCCACAGAAATTAATGATTGGGCAAGAATTGTTCGAAATAAAATCATTGGACCCTATATTTTTTATGAAACTGTAAACGGGAGAACTTATCTGCAATTTTTAATAAACTTTTTGATTCCAACTTTAATGAATGTATTCCCTAGTGCAAATATTCCCGGAAATATCGATAAAAGTCTGTGGTAAAAACAAGATGGGCCGCCATATTATGCAGCCACCGTTCGAACATATCTTGACGAAGTTTTCCCCAATAGTGGATCGGTAGACGAGGACCCATTGAGAGTCACCAAGGTCATTTGATCTAATGCTATTACATTTATTTTTGTGGGGTCATCTAAAAAATGTTGTGTATAAAAGTAAACCCGACGACATAAATGATTTAAAGGATAGAATAAGGCAAGAAATGTTATTCAACGAATGAATAACATTTCGGAGGAACCCATTAATAAAATTTATTTTAATTTAATTTAATTTAATTAATTAATTACCGAATATAAGTATCATTTATTTTTGGAATCGTCTTGTAATTTGCAATCTAAAAAAATATACAGTGTGTGGCATTTAAAAAAATTGTCGATGACATCGTTACTCACAAATGGTTAAATTAAAATCAAAAAGGATTTTTCCTCAAAATTGTTTGTTTAGCTTAAAATGAATGTATTCCATACTTTATGTACACACTGTATAATGATCCATTTTCAATGACATTTATAAAATTTGTCAGGTAATGTTATGAAGTAATTACAAAAAGCATGTATTTTTATTTTATTTTAATTACAAAGCAATCTTCTAAACGCAATAGCATGTTATGAACGTAAGGAATGTAAATCATTTATTAGTTAAATTAATTACATGAAAGGATAAAGTGTATTATCATCAGAATAAATGTTCAATGAGGAAATTAGATGCAATTTTTATTATCAGACCAGTATGAAAATGATTTTTAGGACATTAAATAAATTATCTATTAAAGTTATTTACGAAGAGGCGAGGCGCGTATTATGAGGACAAAATAGTTGATTACACAGTCAATTTTAGGAATTCTGAATATTACGAGAAAATGTTAATACATACTATCTTATAGCTTAAGTGATTTTTTTTTCAGTTTTATTGAAATTTTTTTATAGTAGAAGGGCATTTTAGAAATTAGTAGAAACAGTCAAATTAACGGTTATTTTATTAATCTGTAAATTAACAAAAACAATAATGAGAGGTAAATATTAACACTTTTTCTTGTGTAATTCAGAATTCGAAAATTATTTAAAAAATTAAAGGTATGATTGTTACGTGAAGAGGCATAATGCGTGATTCGAAACTTTTATTATATGATGATTGTAAAAATTAACCTGTGAGAGTTTAGCTGATTTATTTAAACTTAAACCGAGCACGGTATGTCTGTACTTCGAGCGATGCAAAGTAAAGATAGCGGGTAAAAATTGGTGAACGACTAACACAAAATCACAAATACCATTTTCAGAAAATTTTTAAACTTAAAAAATTATCATTAGTGATAGTTTTTTTTTACTTTTAGAGTATAAGTGAGTTACAGAGTGATAATATTGAGTTAGTGTGATTAAATTATTTTACATGATATATTTACGGCTTTTATTCCTAAATCATATTGTTTTAAAAGTATTTAAGTTTTTTTAAAGTAACATTATTTAGGTGAAGAACGGCTGTAATTAAAAATATTTTGTTTTTGTAATATATATCAAAAAGTGTCGCCTACCAAATTTGTGTTTTTTTTTAAATAGGGTATACAGCATTTTACTTACTCGCATTTTCAAAAATATACTGTTATTACTAAACATATCTTCAATTTTCAAATAATGTTCTCTTCTTTTATGAAAAAATTTCTATACAGGGTGTTTTAGAATTCCGATTCTTTTGATAATCTTTTTAAAATGTGATAATAAATTTAACAAATTTAAAAAATGTTGAAATCTTCGAAAAATCAAACTTAACTATTATTTCGCTCCATTTTTAGAAAGGTGGAAATAATGTTAATTAAATAAATTAATAAATAAAAATACCTAATAAATAAATCATACAAAACAATGGAAAATTTGGCTTTCTCAGAAATCGGTTACTTATAATTACAAGAGTTTATAAAAGACATTTCAAAAAATTAACTTACAGTACTTATTATGTTCCCCACTATTTAATTGTTAGTTTGTTTACCTTCAAGTTGAACCTTCGAAATTTTAATAATAGATTATTCTAAAGCTTTATTGGTGAATATTTATTTTGTGTATGATATGGCTCAAGGTAATATTTCCGAAACCCGGTATTCCTTGCACAACCATATACATCATCGTCTGTGTGAAACAGGTAGTTTTAATATTTTTGAGTAGATCTAGTACAACCTGAACATTTCAACAACTAGAGGAACCTATTTTAAATAAAATAGAGGAAAATCCCGAAGAAACCTTAAGAAAAAATGAACCGACTTTAAACGTAAGCCATAAATAACTTAATATGAAGCATTTTAAAAGACCAATAACAACTTTACTCTTGCCGTATGGCACAAAGGCCCTTCTAAAGAGTTTTCTCAATGAATAGCTTTTTGTAATTTATCAATAAAACAAATGTAACTAATTCCATAATGTTTGTCACAAGTTTTATTTAGCGACAAAACAAATATTTACGTTACATTTAATAAAGTTTCCTATTGTTTTTGCAAAATTCGTTTTAATGTCTTCTTGATGAAAAAAATGTGACAATTTAGCCAAACATAGGCGTTGCGTTTAATTTTTAAGATGTATTAGATTTTAATGGCGAACTTGACATTTTTTTTAATAATATCATTTATTTATATCTAAAAAGAGCATTACTCAATTATTTCTTAAAAAAAATAACTTGGCAAAAAATGCTTAAAGTTTCGCGCGTTCTGGAAGCATATCAAACGATCTTCAACGCTCGCTTAGTCGCGTGACATCATATGGCAACAGTTTGCTTTGCCTTAGTTGTACAGGGGTATGTAAGTTGGTCTATCACTACATCGTATATTACATAAAGATGTTGGAACTTCACCAAGATTAAAGGGAATGCCTGATTTAGTCATAGTATATTATAATATGGACAAAAACCACAAGCAAACTAAAATGTTTAGCCACAAAATCAAAGAAAAGAATCGGAAAAAAACACAAACACGTTGTAAACAAAGCTGCAATTGTATCTAATCGCTGCGCTCTATCACTTCGTGCTATGTGATGTCATGCCTAATAGCAGTGTGTTTACGGGCGCTTGGAATAAGTTGAATTTAATAGGATTTTAAATGCATTATAGTGGCCGTCTGGGGTAAAATTAATTAGTTTTTTGCTGATACATGTTTTCTGACAATGTATACTTATGATCTGTAATAATTTCTCCAATTTAAATTTTTTGTCAAGTTCTCTATTAAATTAAGACTTTTTACAAACATAGAGTTAATGTCGAAAGAAAAGTCATAGATGATAATATGGCTGATTAGTCCATCGCAATACCTTTCTAATGATGTGCCACAGATGGTATATATATTAAAATTAAGGGGGTTAGAGACGTGGAAGGGAGGAGGTTGACATATGACAGAAGTCTGTATCATGAAAATGTGTCAGCTCATATTTCCATCTAACATTATCCCCAAAAATGTCGTGTGGTCGGATAAGCCAATATTATTGAAATTTACTTTTAATTCTACATTTTCTAGTATTTTATTTCTTGAAAAAAATTGAACTACTACTGTTTTATCTTATAACGTAAATTCATTAGCCACTACATTTAATCGTTCAACTAATTCGCATGGAGACTAGGTATTTGCTACAAGAGTCGTATCATCAGCAGATAGCACAGTGTAATCTGCAGTAACATATTGAGGAAGATCATTAATACACAACAGAAAAATTAGTGGCCCTAGAATTGAGGTCTGAGAAACCCCGCGAATCATATTCCTCAAATGTGATTTACAAATTTCTATTTCCACACAAACTTGTCGAGCCTCTAAATATAACATAAATCATGTTAAAAAAACTCCCCTAAATCCCAATGCAAACAGCTTGTTCTCTATAATTGATATATCAATAACATCGAATGCTTTAGGCAGATCAAAGAAAAGTGCACACACATATTGTTTTTTGTCCAGTTGATAATGGATATAACTAAAAAATGCTGTAGATGCAGTCTCTGTTGATCTATCTGATAGGAAACCATGTTGATGTTCCGTTAATATTTTGAATTTTTCACGAAATGATAACATATGCTTATTAATGCATTTGCACAAGAGAGTAGGAACAGTAATAGGCCTATAGTTTTCATCACCTTTTTTAAACAGTGGTGTGACAACGCCAATCTTTGGCATTCTTGGAAATTCACCTAATGAAACAGAAAAGTTAATTATATAGGCAAATAATTAGGCATTAGGTATCTGCGCGTTGGATTCTACATTTGTTGACAGATGCTCAAAAAAAGGCTTGTGTCGATTGGTGCCGTAAAACGATTAAAAAATACAACTTTGGTGCATATAAAGCCATATACAGCATCGTCATAAGTGACGAGTCGTGGATTTATGCATATCAGCCAGAAAAAAAGGCCAATCGGCAGTTTGGGTGTTTCAATGTGAAGAAAAGCCAACAAAATTTACTCGTTCTCGAAGTGTTTAGAAGCAAATGGTGGCGTGTTTTTTCACGAAAACCGGTCATATGGCAACTGTGGCTCTCCAAAATTAAAAGACCGTTAATTCAGCGTGGTATACGACTATTTGCTTGCCAGAAGTTTTCGGTAAATTGAGAGAAACCAATCCAAAACGACGAATCACGACAATGCGAGCTCACACAAATCAAGTGAAACAAGCGAGTATTTGGACACATAAAAGATCGAATTAATAGGTCATCCGCCTTACAGCTCCGACTTGGCACCTAATAACATCTTTTTGTTCGCACAAAGATAAACTGCGTGGACAATGATTTTCATCGTCCGAAGAAGCGGTTGAGGCCATGTATTTTTTTTGTAACTAAAGGGCACGTTAAATTTATATTATAATTTATTATATTGAAAAATATATTAAATATATCATTAATGTCTAAAGAACTTCCATATACATCAGAGAAATCGTCTTGGTATAATTTCAGTGAAAGGTTAAACAAATTTGGTTCAGAAGTATTCCTAAAAGTAACAATTTTTAAAATTGTTTTCTCTACTCGTTGTTCAAGTATAGTAAGTTCAAATATTATATTCAATCCGAAATGATCACCCAAGATAACTATAATTTAAATTTGTTAAAAAATTATCAATCTTTGATTTAGACCATTTTCATCAACAATAACCCAAGTGGGCTTCATATTTTTACAGAATAGTTTAAAACTTTCCATAACGTCCATTAACAGTCTTTTTTCACGAGATTCAGTTAAAAAATCAATGTTAAAATCACCATAGATCATTATGTCATAAGCGGTAATTCCCTTTGTCAAATCATCAGATATTTTATTTAAAAATAATTCAACAGAGCTATCAGGTGATCTATATACAGAACACAAGAAGAGTTTTATGGTCTTGGTCTTAAGAACAATACCATATCATACAAATATTCCTTCTTCTGAATTAGTCTTAATGAAATTAAGTTTTTTATAGACTTTTTCAAATTGAAAATTATTTCATATAGTTTCTCCTTTTAATGTTTTTCTTGAAGAACCTTTTGTTCACAGCTCTATGAATAATATATTTTATGCCCTTCAAGCTACTTAAAGTATTTTTTCTGTCTAAACAGGAAGGATGTTGATACACGTCATGACATCCAACACAATATAAATTAGTAAATTCCTTATTTTGGCAGCATTTGAAAGAAACTCCCATTACATTTGCTTTAATTATTTTTCAAAAATTTTAAGAGTTCAAACTGTCTATATAGAGTCTCGCACTTTTAATGTTGATATGTAGTTCTTTTGAGGAAAACTTCACTAACAGCGGTAGTAATATATATTCTTCACAAAAATTCTCTTTTTTCTTTATAGAACTAACGCGGTACAGTTAAATAATTTCTAAACTAGTAAATAACTATATAACAGCCATTTATTTCTTATTTTCTGTATTGAAAAAGTTTATTACTAATAAAATGCCAAATATGTTCTTAATTGCCTCAAAAATGGTGGGCTTTTACTACATAGTTTTACCGACAAGAATTAAGAGCACACACAGACACTTATAAAAATAGAAAATAAGTAAAAAGAATGAATGTAACTTTCTGTTTAATGGAATCAACTACTCGGATATTATATTCAAAATAATAAATAATATGAATTGAGAACTTTAATCAAATACGATATCATTAAAAGAATATCTTTTATCTACAAATATTTGGTTATAGGCGAATATTGTGTGTAAAAATAAACACCTAACGAACTCTCTACAAATTGTCTTGTGCCACTTGCAATGCCTGTTATACATGCTTATATTAATGATCCTACCCATCCTTCTTTTTCATTTTCTCAGCAATTTTGGGAATTTTGGGAAAATAATTATTCCCTTTTCCCATAACTTTCCCAATTCTGGAAGCTCCTTTCCCGTTTTAAGCATTTGGTTTTCTCAGAGTCTTTTCCTTACAAACGGTTAAGACACATTCTCCTTTTTTGTAAAGTTTGCAATTGTTTAAAAAATATATGTTAAATTTTCTTTTTGGTGTTGTTCAGTTTTCCATTTATTTAATTGTTATTCTAAATTATTAACATTTGCATCTTGTCATTTAATACCACTTTTATTTTTACTTTTATCAATTTTTCATAATGTTATACATCTGTTAAATAAAATTATCTTTCTATAGGTAAGTTGTCGTTTTACTGATTTCTCAGTTTTTAGATTGTAAAATTAATTTTTCTAGACCTGATGATCGCTATAGAGCTAAAACTAGTTGTCTGCTAAGTTGATTAAAAAGTGATTTGTGGTATTGATTTTGAGTATTAATTATTTTTTTCTCAATCAAGAGTATAGACACGATTTTCTTTTGCTATGCAGATTTAGTCGCTTAAATAAGCATGTCTGGTTAAAGGTTATTTTAAAGCGTTTTTTAATTATCTAAACGGGTTGTAATAACTGTGAAAATGAAATTCCGTGAATAGTTGTAGATAAACTGCTATGTACAAGAAAGCTAGTTAACTTTATTGATTCGTTTACTATCTGAACGACGTATAATATACGGTATTTGAAATCACCCGATGTTAAAAATATTAGAAATTGTGTTGGGGAAGTGTATTTTGACAAAGTGCGATATTTAGCTTAGTAATATACAGTAATAAGAAATCTGTTTGACAATAATACTTAAACATAAATGATATGGGTCAATCTATATTTAAGAGACCTTTCAATTGACGTATTACAAGACCCAATTATCTATTTTAATTTTTTATTAATGACGTCATCACTCACAGAGATGACGTCTAAAATAAAAGGGTGATCTGACGAAGCGCCCATTTAAAAATAAAAATCGACTGCTTTCAGGATTTTCCTTAAAATCGCCGATTTACGAAATAATGAATTTATTCCTTTCATTTTGACCATACTGTCTAAATAAGCGTCCCTAAGTAATGACCCCAACCCATATTTTAAATAAATTTTTAAACTTAGATCAGTAAAGTTTTTAGTTTTCTATCCAACAGTGTATTAAAATCTTAAAATCCCAAATTGGCTAACAGTAACGAAGACATTAATGGACATTAATTTAGACTCTTGCGTCACATTATTAAATGAATTAAGTTTTTGTGGCTGATTAAATTAAAGCATGAGCCTCCATAGAGCTGTAGGGAAGAAAAATTATTTTTAAATTAGACAAAAAAAATTTAAATGGTTATTAGGGTTTAGAAACAGCGGAACTTGTTATCAAGATTTGTCCTTTGGATTAAATTAAAAACGAAGGATTTTTCATCTACAATGTGTCCACGGCTAGAGTTTGGAAGAGGAAAAACTTTTTTATTTGTAGATTTAGCAAAAAAAGTCATTCTTTATAAAACGTCTGCTTGTGTCGAAACTACAATTTCGAATATCATATTTACGATTACTATACAGGGTATATCAAAAATAACAGTTTTAATGATTTTGATTTCTTTTTTTTTTTTTTTGAAATTTTATGAAAATATTTTCAAAACCGTGATTTATTACACCAATTGTGCAAAAAAGTCTAATAAACATTTTTCTTAAAGTGGTTAATTTCATAGCTACTATTAAAATAATAAAATAAAATTATGACAATGTAATAATAAAAATACAAATAAGAAATAGTTTTCTTACAACAAAATCATTATTCGGCCAGATATAAAATCATATTCTAAGTAGAAAAGCAACAACAGTTGTTTGTTTTTACGTAAAATTAGTTTTAGACGAAATCCAAAAAACTAAAAATGTTATTTCTGACTAACCCTATGTAGTAACCACAAATCTAATATTCAAAATTGTAGTTTCGACACAAGCAGACGTTTTTATAAAGAATGACTTTTTCTTCTAAATCTACAAATAAAAGTTTTTCCTCTTCCAAACTCTATCCGTGGACACATTGTATATCTTCTTAGACACATAGGCATAAAAACTCATCTTAGTAATTAAACGAATTATTTTTTTAAGAGCATATATTAATTAAATATATAATTTCATCATAATAATTACACACATTTAACTCTTGTGTAGAAATGAATATTTTAATGAAAAATTAAGGTTAAAGATGGCCAACTACTTGTGGTTGCATAATCGTTTTCTCACTAGTAATATATTACAAATACTTAAATATACAATTAAATTGTAGTCATGATTTTGTTTTTAGAAAATTTGAACAAAAAACTAATTAATACTTACCTGAATAAATTTCAAAGAAACTTGAAGAAACTACCAGATTCAGGTGACGGTATTTTGAAGAATTAACCAATCGAAAAACATCAGCAGCGGCCATGGCGTAGATACCTCTTTCGCAATTTTGATTTTTCCCAGACGTAAAATCACCGCCCATGGTATGGGTTTTACCGGATCCTGTTTGTCCATAAGCAAAACAAGTGGCAAAACCGCCCTCAAAGATAGTTTTTATTAAAGGCTGTGCTGTGTACCTAATAATAAAAAAATATGTATGTTAATGAATTGTTTAAATAATGTAGGAGTACTTAAGGGTATTGTATCAATCCCTTCATTTAGTTGGCTATTAGCTAAGTCATAAGATTATAGATTAGTCTAGCGACTTGTATAGTTAACTATATGAATAAAACAATTAATTATTACCTAAAATTGAATCGCAATTTAAATATTTTTTCGATAAAAAAAGTTCAACAAAATCTGCAGTTCAATTAAGGAAAAAAACCTAATTACGAATGTTTATATTCATTAAATCGTTATGTGCGCTTGTGTTATGGATTGCTATTTAAATAAATAAAAATATTTAATAATGCAATCAAAACGAATCTACTAAACAGTCGAGAAAACAAAAAGTTGCAAATAATTATCAATAAATCCTATGAGAACCTCGAAACAGTTTTCGCTGAAGCATAATAATAGCACAAAATTCGATAGGTTTATAGGAAGATAAAAAAAGTAAATAAGAAAAAGACAAAAATGGAAGGCCGCAGTTGACAGTTTGTGGAAAATAGAAGGAAAGAGTGTACGCTTAATTAGATATTAAACTACATTAGAAGATTGAATAAGAAACCTGAAAGCGCCCTTTGTCCCACTAATAGCCCCTATTTTCTAAATAATAGGAATTCCAGAAAACGCATTTTTTCATGTGTTATTTTGGTAACATTTTTTAATTTTGCTCTTTAAAGAACTTTAGTATAATTAAAGAAAGGCTGAATAAGTTGTATTTTAGTATAATTACCAAAATCAATATTTGCCAAAAATTCAACAAATACTTTAAAATCTTTTCTGTCTTCCTTTATTTTTTTTTTTATCGAAATCCCCACTTTAATTTTAGAATTATATTTTATAGTTGGTTTTCTCTGTTGTATGTCTTATTATTGCTATTTACAATAAATATTTTAATGGCATTTAAGAATATGTTATTGTGTTATACAACTTCTTTACTTAATTATTCGTCTTAATTTTCAATACTATTTTCTTTTTATTTTACAAATTATTCATAAATTGTTACATTATTCCAAATTACACATTGACATATTTTCATATTCAATTTATCAACTAACTTATCACCTAGTAATACCACAAAACAACTTTCTTTATAATTACTTGACATATTTCAAAAAAAATTAAAGTTATCTTCACATATACAAAAATTTTAAATCAATAGAAACACAAACCCCCTAAAATAACACAACAATATATATATATATATATATATAACTATAAATTGTATTGATTTTATACGAATGTTAAGAATGTAACGTAAATTGAATTTCCATAAATAAATAAATAACATAAGGTCTAAATAAATACAATTGTACTACCACTCTCTAAAAATTGATTTTAATTTGAAAAGATATTTTTCAAGAACTTGCCAATATTGGATATAATAATATATTGATTATTTTATACAAAAACTTTATTCAAGGCCATTTGAATAAAATGCAAGTTCATGGGAATACGTCGCTTAAATTAAGGAACCTTTACAACATAATCCAATTTGTAACAGCCATTTCAGGCACAATATATACATATCAACTTGTAACTTTGAACTTTATTATGTAATTATCTGTTATAGAGAATTATTTAATATTGATACTTCTATGTTGTAAACAGTCAATTGAAGGATTACATCCATACATTATTATTAATTAATTTAGGAACATTTTAAATTTATTTTTAGTAAATTATTTCAATTTCTAAGTATTATATTCACGATAAAAAATTCGTATAATATTAATAGATTTTGAATAATATATACTTTTATTCATTAAAAAGTTAAATAGTCCATCTATACACAATTCGAAGTATTTAAAATTCGATTAAATATAATCTAAACTGACAGGAAAAAACAAACAAGTAATTTTAATGTACAATTGTTTTACTAATTTTATATTAGATTAAAACTAGAATAGAATGCAGGTACTTTAAATAAATCTAAGATAGCATACATAATAAATATTTAATATATTCTATAAAATTATGTCAACAAAAGTATAAAACAGCTATTTGTAATTGATAACAAATAAGAATGAACAATCACAACAATACCTATCTTTGTTGTATTTTCTTGTCAAATAACTGCTTTTTTGTTGTTTGTAATTGTTCATATATAAATATTTGAAAATGGTAATATTAAGAAATGTAAATCCAATAAAATCACTGAAGTTTTGATTAATAGAAATTCTCAACACTGGCTCATCGCTGAATAAGGGAGCATATAGTATATACGATGTTAATAGTTTCATAACAAATGATTCTACTCTGATTATCTCCAAGTGAAATGTATACAGGGCGCGTATACAGTCACCAGTCCTTTTTATTTTTTGATTAGGGTGAGTTATCGAAATGCGACCCAAGACGGGTGAAACTACATAAAAAATATTACATTTTGACATAAGAGTTAACTACGACGTCTTCACAATGGCGTCGGGACGCTAGGCAGTCGGAAACTTCAAATGGTATCTAGGGTCCAGTGACACCTTGTTTTAAAAGTTTTTTCAACCTCTTTACATTAAAGTTTTTTTGTACCAATTGATTTTCATTGTAGTGGATAGTTACTCTCTATTAGATACACGTGACTTCGGTCGGTGACGGGACCAACATTTTTTTTAAATGAGACGGTATGCCAAGTCGCACATCCTTGGAAAGGATATTCAAAAAAGAATTCAGCACGATGTCTGTTTCTGAATTACATTCGAAATTAATAAACAAAAAAAGATAATTTGGAAAATATCAATTTATTAAATACAAAAAAATTGCAATTACAATTAATGTAAGAGACACTCAAAATGTTTCCATTGCACGTTTAGCAACACTCCAATCTTAAATAAAAGTGGTGTCAATCAATACCTTGAGCTTGTCTTTCCAAATCGTTGGACTGGAAGGCGGGGACAGCTAGAATGGCTAGCAAGATCACCGGACCTTAACCCCCAAGGACTTTTTCTTATGGGGATATTTCAGGATCAATATGTACAAGTCTAAACATTACAAACACCATTAAATCTATCACGCCACAGATGTTAAACAATGTAGGACACGACGTTTATTAAAGATTTGGGTATTGACAGAACATACAAGAGGAACATTTTGAGAATCTCTTACATCAACTGTGACTATAATTTATACTGTGTGATATTGAAAATGCAACACCCAGTAAAATCCTAACGAAATTTAGGCAAATATGTTGTATTGAAAGTAAATACTGATAAAAATTTGGTTTCGATCGATTTTAGAAACTCTACTTTTTGCGAGATTTATTACAAACAGTTGATGCTGCCTGCTATTATTCTATGTGATAATAGTAATTTTTATAATGATATAGTTTTATTGCTTAACTCACTTTAAAATCATTGGTTCTGTGCCACCAGTTAGAGGACGAGATAATTTTCATCAATTCAGTGAATTTGAAAGGGGTGGTAATAGAATTGGTAGAAATGTATCCACGGTACTTCGAGTTTAGAATAACTGAATTAAAGAGCAAAGGCAACAACATCGTCAAGGTACTGGTGCTGTCCGAAGAACTACAGACCGTGAAGAACGCCTCTTAAGAGTAAATGCCCTTAGAAACCGATATTCTACAGTTACTCTCTCTACGATCAGTTTATCAGAATCATGTCTTTTGGTTTGCAGTCTTATCAACCACATCTCATCTTGCGATTGACCCATAGACATAGGGGGTGAAATTGAGTAGTGTCAAGAACGTGTTCAGTGGGATCAGTAATGGAATCGAAGTGTGGCGGTGACGAGTCTCGATTTTGTTTATGGGCCCATGATGGACGAAGAAAAGTTCCCCAAAGAAGTGGTGAAAGGCGTGAGATGCAATTTTATCTAGAACGAGAGACAGCCTTACCTGAGGAGTTATGGTATGGGGATCAATTTCATATGGAAGCAGATTTCCATTAGTATTCCTTAAAAGAAATATGACGGATTACATCCACAATGTTTTAGACCCAGTTGCTATACCATATCTTTAGCAACTAGAAAACTCAATTTTCCAACAGGATAATGCCAGACCTCACACAGCAAAAGTCAAAGCAATCACTACCAGGTTCCTTCGTGACTCTCAAGTTACCATTCTTTCCTGACCAGCTAGGTCTCCTGATCTTTCACCCATTGAATATATATGAAGCAGAACAGTGAGTCAACTTCTTGGCTTAAAAATCGATTTGCGTCGCCTAAGACATGAAGTTCAAGTTGCTAGGGACTCAATTCCTCAAGAAGACATTGATTATCTTAATCGAAGCATGCCTCGGAGAGTTAATTCATTTTCATAAACTGGCTATTAGGTACCATACACTAAAGCATGCGACACATTGTCGTAAATATCGATACAATAAATCTAATGATAAAATGATAATTTTATAAATAAATTCGAAATTTATGAAAAGTTTCCTTTTTGTTAACGTTTTTACATAAAATTATGTATTGTAATATAAAGGCTATAATTTAAATATATGCTGAAATTAAACCTAATATAGAAACTTCTACTTAACTAAAAATATTTTTTTGGATACAATTCAATTTAGCTGTAAGGATGTAATCATTTTAATGTTTAATTCGATAAATATTAGTAATTCTAAGGTATTTACCGCTTATGACATAATGATCTATGGTGATTTTAACATTGATTTTTTAACTGAATCTCGTGAAAAAAGACTGTTAATGGACGTTATGGAAAGTTTTATACTATTATGTAAAAATATGAAGGCCACTCGGGTTATTGTTGATAAAAATGGTCGCATTTCTAAATCAAAGATTGATTATTTTTTAACAAATTTAAATTATAGTTTTCTAGAAACTGTTGTCGATTTTCACTTGGGTGATCATTTCGGATTAAATATAATATTTGAACTTACTATACATCTTGAATAACGAGTAGAGAATTAGGAATACTTCTGAACCAAATTTGTTTAAACTTTCACGAAATTATACCAAGAAGATTTATTTGATGTATATGATAGTAATCAAGACATTAATGATATATTTAATATATTTTCCAATATATAAATTTAACGTGCCCTTTAGTTACAAAAAAAATTCATGAAACCAAGAATTGCTCAAAATGGGTGACTAGTGAAATTATGAAAATGCGAACTGAATGAAAAGCAATATTCTGGGTTGCTAGGTATTCCTCGGACAGTAATATTTTGGAGCAATATAAAGCGGAGAAAAAAATATACGGTTAAAATAAAGCAAACTTAAAAGACGATTTATCATAAAAATCTTGCTAATAAAAATATGAAGCAAAAACAAAAATAATATGGAATACTGTTAACTCACAACTAGGAAAAATTAATAACTAAACCCTAAAAATGCTTAAAATTAATAATGAATTAATATCAGATAACAAACTCGTAGCCAATGCTCTTATTGATTATTTTGTCACATGTGCAGACAATGGTGTCAAAAATATTTTTTTAAATTCTGTTTATAAAAACTATACTACTATGTCTACTCAAAATAGTTTTCTCTTTAGGGGGGTTACTGCTAATAAAGTATTAGAAACAATTCGTTAGTTAAATAATAATAATGCGGAGGGGATGACTGCATCTTCACTAAAATAATTAAGATTATTGGATCGTACATTGCCGAATCATTTGCCTATATAATTAACTATTCTCTTTCATTAGGTGAATTTCCAAGAATGCCAAAGATTGGCGTTGCCACATCACTATTCAGAAAAGGTGAATTATTATTAGAAAATTATAGGCCTATTATTGTTCCTACTATCTTATGCAAAGTTTTTGAAAAATGTATATATAAGCATATGTTATAATTTCTTGAAAAATTCAAAATATTAACAGAACATCAACATGGTTTCCTATCATATAGATTAACAGAGACTGCATCTACAGCATTTTTTAGTTATATCCATTATCAACTGGACAAAAAACAATATGTGGGTACACTCTTCTTTGCTCTGTCTAAAGCATTCGATGTTATTTACATATCAATTATAGAGAACAAGCTGTCTTTATGATGTAAAAGAGTTTTGACAAGGTTTTATGTAATATTTGTTATTTCTTGTATTGTAGTATGTTTTTATTTTTAATTTGTGATCATGACTTATCTCATATCATTGTATTTATATGATCAAAGAAAGGGACCAATAAAGTATTATTATTATTATCATTATTATTATAAGTTGAATTTTATAAAAAATATTTCTGTAGAATTTAAATAGCAGCCAAATAATTATTGTTCATAAAATTGGTGCATTTCAATATTTTTACATTATAGAATTCACCTGGATTCTACTTTAAATGAACGATTTAGGCGTCATTTTTAACGGAAATCATATTAAAAATATGTGGCATTATTATATAGTTTATATACATATATAGATATATAAATAAACTTACCTATAGACCAATTCGTTTGAGCAGGTTTCATCAAAAGCATAGTCAAATCTGAAGAGCTGGTTTTCGAGATATTTAGTTAAATCTACTTTGTTTTTTGGTTCATGTACAATTAGTTGATTTTTACTTGGGATAGTGATCACATCAACTTCTTTTCTAGCTATTTCTTTCTTATTTAAAGGTCTTTTTCTCACACAAACAGTAATCAGATGATCTTCAACAGGATCATTTTCTGTTAAAGGTTTGATATCTAACCCTTTGCGATAATCCAATATCATGTTGAGGAGCTCCCAATGGGGATTCCCAGGAGCCATCTAAAAAGACATTGATTTTTGATTAATAACAGTAATAACATTTTCTTTTAATAAATGACAAAATTATAACTATAACACTCTTTTTTTATGTAAATTGTATTAATTTATATAAATACAAAATCTACAATAAAGCAATAAAATTAGAGGTTGATGTCATTTTAATTAGATATTTTTGTTATTTTGGTAATAAAAATTACAGTGCCGGTTAATTAATATCTATCTAAGATTATCTTATCTGACGATGTCAAAGAACATTGGTGAACCAGTTGTCATAATAATATTTAAAAAGATTTAGAATATCGTGGAATTTTATTATAAGTATATTTTATTTTTTAACATTTATAATGGATAGATTCCACAAAGTAAGGGTAAAAACAATCATTATACTCTATCTCTAATATTTACAATTCTAGAAAGAAAAAACGAAATCCACATAAAAGTAAATGTAAAAATCAAAATATACTTATATTAAAAATTTAACGGAAGAATTGAATAAGGTTAAAATTATGCTATAAATTTTTTTTGTGAATTCAGATTATAAGACATAACGTATAATACATAAAAGGCTTACAATATCTTTTATCTGCCAGTATTACATACTAGCGATTTATACCATTGTATAAGTAGTATAGTTTTCATTTTAGGCCGAGTACTATAATGACATTCTTCATAACAGATCTATAATAAAGCTTCATTATTGTATTAGTATCATAATTAACGTTTGATTTTGACACTATGCATTGTTTCACAATGTTTTTCTTTAGAAATGTTAAGAGTCATCTGTTTGAAAATATTTAAATTTACATTTATAACGATAGAATAGTTAATATCGTATCTTCGAATCATAATATGATAATTATCGACGTCGTGTAATTTTGCACTACTAGTGCCATATTGATCGTTATTATGAGCCTTGTAATAGTAAATATTCTGTTATAGACATTTTGTGATAGTATAAAAATAAAACACTTTCCTAAAATAGTATTTCTACAACTGACGTTCACCCTGGTTAATTGCGCAATAATAAGAAGAAATAGGAAGAAATAAGAAGAAAAGAAATTACTAGTAATTTCAACCGTTTTTGATATACGGGGTTCTAAGGTTCACTATTCCATAATTTTAATATACAGTTTTATCAATTGAAACCAACCAAACCAAGTAAAATCTTATTTTCTTATATCTAACTTTAACTTAATATATGCTGTTGTAACGCAGAGTATGATCAAATACATTATTATGAAAAGAATTGTACATTTGAATTGCTTTAATATTTTCATAAATTGAAGCTATTGCTTATATATTTTCTTTTTAAATATTAGTATAAGTTCAATCAAATTTACGTCTGATGTATCAAAATTATTTTTATTCCCTTTAGCTTAGTTTGTGATCAATCAAACTGAATTCTCTTTGTTAAAACTGATCATATTTTATATATGCCCATATATTATTTTGGTAATTATACCGGGTTGGTAAATAAAATATCTATGCTGAAATCAAAGAAGTAAAAGAATACGAAAAATAATATAGGTATGACCAGATAACCAAAAGAGATTGCAATAAACTTTCTTCTCCACTTTGGCTCTCGTTGCAAACTACGGATCGAACTGTGCAGTGCTAGAGGTATGATCACGACTGCGATGTTCCCACCTCGATATATCCACTTCAAGATGTTAAAGGAGGAATTGTAATGTATTTTCGCTTCTTCTTAATGCGTTCTTTTGTACTCTTAGACCTTTGAAGATGTAAATAACTTTATGGATGCTCATTTTAAAGACATTCTTTCAATTTAATAATTTGCGACATTTGCCGCTTGGGTTGGAATGGAAAATTCTTTCAGGAATGTCACTGAAAAAGATCTCTTGGCCTTCTCGTGCAAGTTAAGACAAGACCAAACTGCTAGAGTACATTTCAATGGGTTGAAGAAATTTAAAAAGAATATTGTTTGAGAATATAAACATATATAAAATACAAGACATTATGAAATTACTTCCTTATGTAAGTGGCCACTAGTACCAGGAGGAAGATTTTGTACTTTTATGTATTGTATTTCACTATTTTATTGTCTTTTATTTATATTATTTAACTTACAATTAAAGTAAACGTTTTTAGTAGAATATTTTTATAGTTTGTTTTAGTTACAAAAAGGACGGTTTGACGGAAGAGTGACTTTTCAATAAAATAGCTATTTCACTGTATAAATATATTTTACTTTTCAACATACTCTCGTTTCCAATTTTTTTAAACCATTCAAAAAGTAATCTTTCGAAAAGGTTTCAAAATATGAATTTATCTCATCTATCACCTCATCATTTGTTTGTTGTTATAGGTAGATACTATTATAAAAGCAGTATTGGTTTGAATAAAGTCAAAAAATGTGATTAGTATGATTTTAATCATGGAAAAAGCAATGTTTGGACTGGCTTATACAGAATTAATATATTTCTATAACTTTCCAAAATATTCGTTCTAGGAATTTTTATTGGTACACCCTGTATAGAAATATTCAGAAGGTAATTTTCCCTCTACCTAACTCCCACGTTTTCTGCAATGTTTTTTATTTCATGTATGTTTCATTTTTTACTGACCTAATTAAATCGAACACAGATTTTTTTCTTTCTCCATAAGAATTTTAAATAGGTAGCTATCTCGTAAAATAAAATAAGACTAGGTGTTCTATTTAACTTAAGCAAGATAGTTAAGTTATATGTTTTCATTTTGAAAATAATAATAGCTAAATAGAAACTACTAATGCATTGTCTTTCAAAAGTATTCAATTATGTATTAAAAAAGATCCGTAATTTTTTATGTATCTTATGTTCCTACAATAATGCTGAATTCAAATAAATAAGTTTTTATAATTATCGTACAGATACAATAGCGCGAAACCTAGAGAAATTCTGTAGATACTGGGTGTTCAATTTAGCCAGGAAATACGCCAAATCTAAACTTGTGGTATTAATGGAAACGTACTCCATACAAAATGAGTCTAGGACAACTGGCCGCAATATAATTTTAAATAAAATAACACTTTAAATATTGAATTTTATAAAATAAATAACATACGGCATATGACATTCCTAGAAGATGAATTCAAAAATAAAGTGTAGTTTAAAAATAATCAACATTTATTTATGTTTTCAAATTAGTAAGGAAATACTAACAACTAAAATTAAGACAGGTATTAATCATATGCAACTTTATTTTAAACTTAATAAGTAGTCTGATTCTAATGAATTTACAATTTTATAGCATGACACAATCAATTATAATTTAGAATTTTACTTATAAATTAGTTTTATTCTGGTTTTTATAGTTAAACTGAAAACGAAGTACATTCATTCAAAATAGACAGATACCTACCTCCAGGTTCACAAACGATGATAAAAGTTACTCCGAATACATTTACAACAGGACTCTATTTTTTTTTTAAATAAAATTTTAAAGAAAGGAGACGATAATTTATTTTAATGGGTCATTAAATATACTATTTTTTTAAAAATATAGGGGAAATCAAAGAACATAAGAAACCAATCAAAATAAAAAAATTATGTCATGTGACTGTCATAGCGGACATTGGAGTTTTGACAGCGAACATTTGAAAATCTGCTTGTGTGGCTTGGTATGAATTAAAAAAAACAATTATTAAAAATGTAAAGATATGAACGGAGGCCAGTTATCCCATTCTGTATAAACGCACATCTTCTGAAGCATTTTTTCGGTACTCTCCATAGATTAAAAGCATATTTAATTTATCTTGATTTGTGTGAAAAAAAACTTCATTGATTGAGAAATGTTAAACATTTTGTTTCATAGTTGCAATTTTATTTTTATTTAAAATATTGATAAAACTATTTTCCTATTTCCAAATATAGTAGTGGTTTTTTTATTTCAACTTTTCAACAAAAATACTGAAGCTCTCTTAGTGCTCGGCAAACAGACTTTTAAAGAATTAAAATATCTATTCCTTTCTAAAACATGTAACAGATGAGCTTTTATTGCTACACCCCATATAACAACCAACCCAAAAATTAGTTCCTTAAAGATTTTAAATTAGTAAATTGAAGTTATTTTATTTAAACTGCCCAAACCAGTGTTATTGGTTTTTTGTGGTCATTTGTATTTAACAAAAAATGAAATTTAACAAAAACAGAATGAACTAGGCATGGGGAAAAAATTTATAGTTTTTTTTTATAATTTTTTGTGAAGGATTAAAAAATGCCGTTAAATATGGGACATTCTGTTGAAAAATACTTTGGAATGTATCATCTGTTTAGATCAGCCTGTATATTTTAAAACCTTTTTAAAACCTACTCCTGACTGACAGACAAATCTATATGTTTCTTTATATATAAAAATACTTGGTCTTACCTAGTATCAGTTTTATTTAAAAAATTTATAAAAACCTGCATAAAGGCCTCTTTTTCAGCTTTTTCCTCAGCTTGTCGCTGTCTTCTCTCCTCTCTATTTTTTTTGAGTTTCTCGACTTCTTTTACTACATTGCTTCGCCTAGAATTTTGTGCTGCAGTCATCCTGCTCGTTGGTATGTTACTTTCCTTGGACTCGCTACTAGAAGTTATTGTATGTCCATTATTAGAGACTAGTGTTATTCGGGATTGATGTGCTGACTTTATACCATTATTCTGTTTGATACTTGCGATAGACTGTCTTGTGGGATCGCGTTGGAGTTTATTAAGCTGCGCTTGTGTAATGTTGTCTGGGACAGAGGGCTTTTCACCCTGCCTTAGGATGACTATATCAGGATTTAGCGATTCTATTGCGGCCATATCAATTTCTTTTCCTTTGGTTTCACCTTGTTCGAACCATTCGACAGTAGCACAACGTGATTCTTCATTGATAGCTGCGACAACCGCAGAGTGAATTCGCCCATCTGTCCTTTTTATGTTAATACTTGAGCCTACTTGCAAAATATCAGCCATCTCAATAACTATTTATTGTATTTGAAAAAGAAAATAACGGTTAATTACTTATCACAATTTGATTGAATTATATTTTTTTGTCACCTATTAACGAGTACACGATACTTTCAAATTACTAACTGTCGAGCCGTTAAAGCATCTTTCTTTGTCAATTTTTCGAGGTTATCTTCTTCTTTCTAATATGGCCTTCGCTATTAGACTTGAAGCCACTTAAGTTGACCATTTTTGGTAATGTTTAACAACTTGTAGGCTGATCTTTGTCAGGGGCTTTTCAATATAATGTATTTTACTTAATTCGCAAAATATTTCTTTTAAAGGAACTTATATATTTTATTTCGAAATTGTTAATGGAAAATCACTAAAAACTTTCAAATATTGATATTTTTATGGCAGATATCAGAAACTCCCACTTTTATTATAATAACCAATTAAAATTTAGTCAATATACCAGGTGATCAAAATGCAGTTACTTTATTGGATTAAATTTAAATTCTACTATATACATTTTACCTACTTGAATCATCATTTGCTTTTAGAATATAAATCTTTTTTAATAATTACCTTATTTATATTAAACTAGAATGTCGGAAACCGACATTACAAATTATTATTTAAAATTCTAGCAGTTAGGCGGTATACTTTACAATTAATATCTGTTTGAATAATTTTCTCCAATATATATATTATCACTAGAAGAAAATCTTTCATTTTTAATTACAAAAATATTTTGAAAAAACCCCATATACTAAGTATAAACATTTATCTGACTTGTTTT
Organism: Hermaeophaga mercurialis; assembly: GCA_951812935.1. Taxonomy (NCBI): domain Eukaryota; kingdom Metazoa; phylum Arthropoda; class Insecta; order Coleoptera; family Chrysomelidae; genus Hermaeophaga; species Hermaeophaga mercurialis. Next base: position 3,573,351 of record OX638366.1, on the reverse strand, counting down.
GGAATTTAAAAAAAATGGCACATCATAAACAACAATAAGAGATAAAACAGACATATAAATAGAAGGGAATTTCAACATTATAAGGGTGGCTTCAACTTCTATATATGTCTAATCTGGATACCCTCCAAACACTTCTACAAAAATGGTTTGAGGTTAAGTAGCAAAAAATTTTGTTAAATTATATATGTAGGTGCTGATTTGAAATAATTATGCTTTTCTGGAAAATACATAAGTATATGTTATAATTACTGGTGTGTATCCCTGCTTCCTGTAAAAAGAAAATAAAACCTACTTTAATCTATTCTAAATCTAATATCTATTTTGTATATACTCCAAATAATCAAGCTATTTCTTGAGACAGGCAACCTTTTAAGTGGATAATAAATCAATGTAAGGTAAATTTTTATTCAAAGTAAGGTATATATTATAGGTGTCTAGAATATAGTATTTGAACATAATCAATTTGAATTATTTCATAATCTGTCATTAATACAAATTTCAAAATATAAACTGTTTAATTCAATTAATCTAAATCTAGTAGTAAATTCTGTAAATTAAAGAGTAATTAATTTTTAACATTATAAGAGAACACCGAATTTTTTACTATTGCTTAATTACTTTAGAATGAATTAGGGAAAAACAAATATTGAAATTATGACTAATTTACATTTACATGAAAAATCAGAAATAATATTCCTCTTCGTCTATGTCCCCATGGTACAAATCATTTGTGAAGCTAGTGGACTCTACAAAATTTTTATGTTTTGTCTTAAATGCAGCATATCTTTTCCCATATTTAAGAACATCATCATTGTCTAAGGCATCTTGATATTCTCCATCACTGTCCATATTATAAACAATGTTTTCTTCACCTGAATCACTTGAAAGATCATCTAATTCAACATTTTTCATAGCTTCAACCATATCATCTTCATTTATAGACTCTAGATCATCTTCATCTGGATAGTCATTTTTCCAGTTACACTCTGCATTTGAATCATCACTATCTTCTGAATCTGATTCATTTAACCCATTATCTGTAGTCGACCCTATGATTAGTGTGTCATTTATTGGATATATACTAATATAATCCTCTAATTGTGCTTCACCAAAGTCATCAGAACTTGTGTAGTAAAGATCATAAACATACTTGCTCCCAACTTCATTATTCTTATTGGCTGTGTTCCCATCATTTTGATTAATATCAGTCTCTATATCGAATATGGTAACTTCTTTATCTTTATCTGAGGTATCTAAATTTGGAGATCTAAAGCAGTTGACAATTTTATATCTGCTATTTTTCGAGGCTTCTTGGTGTTCAAGTCTTAATTTATCTGTTATATTAATTGTGTGGTTCTTTATCTTTGCTTTGAATTTTTCCTTATCTAGTAATTTTCTGTTCTTGAGATGTGTAAGAATATTTTCATCTTCTTGAATTGTACCAGCAAATTTTAAAATAGCAGTTGATATATCTTCATTGGAGACGGTATTTAATCCTGGATTTATGTCTATTTTTCGTTTTTTACATTTTAAAATGAATGTATCAAGCGGGTCTTCGTCGAAACATCGTTTTACTCTTATTATTGCAGCCATTTTCTGAGAAGATTTCGCTATTCTATCTAGACAAAAATTTAAGACAAATTTTAATTATGATTGATGACAGTGTTGACACAACCTTGGTCTTCTATTTTTATTTCGTTGGACGTCAACTATGATGGGTATCTAACCACAAACAAAAACAGGAAACAAAAACATTCCTACTAAACTTAAATTCAGTAAAAAAAATAACCTAGAAAATGTCCTAAATGTTAAGCAAAGTTCATGTACCAACGAATTGCGAATATCGCTTTTCGCATTCGCTACTTTAATTTGTAAACGTTTCATGTACCAACGATAATTCTGGGGAAAAATGTAAAAAAAAAACTAGTTTGGCTACAATTATGTGACAATTGACTCTGTCAGTCTGTCACAGTCCTGTCGTTTCGTTCGCTTAATGAAATTTAAATATGAAATATTTAAAAAAAATAAAACTTAATTAAGTCGTCCAAACAGTATCATTAAACACAAAAGATTTCTCTATGCAAAAGACAAAACAAAACAATATCCGTTAAGGTTAATTTACTCTTCGTTGCGAACTGCGCATGCGTGAGTTTGAAAATTTAGCGAAATTCGCATAAAAATTAAAACTGTTTTAATTTTCCCGCACCCTAGATTTAAAATTTTGCGAAGTACTTGAAAATAAAGTAATCGTTACAACTGTCAACGTTAACCAATGGGCAATAAGTTCGCGTTTCGCAATTCGTTGGTACATGAACTTTGCTTTAAGGCGTCATAGGGAAACATCCAACCTTTGTATAGTTATAAAAATGATATCCGATATGGATTAACTATTGAAATAATATTTTTTTATAAAATACAAATCAATAAGCTGTTATTTAAAGCTATAAACAAATGTATTTAATATATGAGGTGTGCCGTCTCACCCTGTATAGTTTTTGTTACCATAGAGAAAAAAATTTGATTAGTTTGTTGATGTCAAATTTTGAAATATTTTACTGTTGAAATAAAGTTACAACACATTCATTGCTCTTTCCATATTGAAACCGCACATGAAGAGAGAAGTCATCCAGCGAAAAATCTGTCAAATAATTATTGAATTGTACACTTAAAAGCGCCATTGTCTTTCCATTATTGATGCAAAGTGACTAATCGTGTACGATTGCTTCGCATGCAAATACATTCTTATAGCAGGTAGCTTTATACGTATAAATTGTGAAATTATTAATACCTCTTTGTAGTACTCTCAGTACACAACATCCAAACGAACGGTTAGTCACTTTTCACCAATAATAATAGACATATAGCTATCACAAGACTCTGTAAATTCTATTCTATAGATATAAAACTCGTTTTTGCAATAAATTTATATTATATTATTAGTCATGTTTGATATTTTATAAATATACCTAGGAGATTAACTTTTTTGCTGTAAAATTAAAGTCTGGTTCGAAAGATATTCACATTCTCATTTTTGATAAGTTGTGTTCAGAAAATGCAACCAAAAAAGTTAACATCTACGTTGATTAAATCGATTCTAAAAATATTAAATGACAAATATTTTATTTTTTGAAACATATATACAAAAAAATGTTTATGTAACCAATACTACAGGTAGATGTATGTAGAAACCGATAAATGCGGCTATTCGTGACTAATCATAACAGATATGCCATCTGATGGCCACTGTAAGTATTTGAGCTAAGGGCCATTGTTTGATGAAATTTACTTTGTACATTTGGGTCTTCCGATTAGTTATTAATTTTTTTAGAATGAATCACTATTGCTGTGTACCTCAGTGTTCTTCTTGGTTTAAAAGAAATCCCGAACTAAGTTTTCATAATTTTCCAAAAGCAGGAATAACAAAAGTTTTTATTGAAAACGCTTTTGGAAACAAGGAATTAGTAGATAGAAGGCAAGTGTGGATTAGAATGTTAAAAATCAGCAAAAAGATTTCTGAACATATGAGAGTGTGTAGTTTACATTTTGATGAAAACGATTTTCGTCAGAAAGATATGTTAACACGGTGACGGACACTTGCGCCTATAGCCGTCAAAGCGAAGTTCACTATGTGGCATGACGGCAATAGCCGTTCAAATCGAAACTGTCGTTTTTAGACACTACGACTATAGCGGCGTACAAGTAGAAGCCTAGTGTCATGTTTTGGAAAAATTTTTTTAGGTTGAATTTCGTTTTCCACCTGTTACAAGACTTGCAGCTTCAGTATGCACTTGGTTGTGAAGGGAGTAGTGCGATCGTGTTTTCTCTTGAATTTATAGTTGTTATTGATACATTTAACGATATATATTGTTTATACTGGTAAATATTTGTTTTTTATGATTTTACATTTGAAATATAAATAAATAATAATAATGTAAATAATAAATATATATATATATATAATATACAATAAACAATAATATAAAATAAAATGTTTTATTCAATATTTACAGAAAATAGCCACTTGGGAAAAAGATCAGGCTAGGCTGCTGAAGCTTTTTGAGGAAATGAGTAGTGGGTTAAGCAACAGTGAATCTGAATCTGATGCTAACAGTGCTGATAATAACAGTTCGGGTAGTGAAGATAATGAATCAACTACAGATGAGGAATATGAAGCACCAGAAAATGATGAGACATGGCATACCAATACAACACATATAAGAAACTTTTCTTTTGATGCAGATTCCGCTGGGATTCTTTTGGATATAGACGAAAATGTTTCTCCAATTCAGGTTTTTGAAAAGATATGGGATGACCATGTAATGGAAATGATTATAAAATCTACGTATGATTACGGCATAAAACTTTGCAATTAAACACGGCCACATACAAAGCATAGTAGGAAGGCAAATTTAAAAAATACTGGTACGATTGAAATGAGAAAGTTTTTAGGTTTGTGTTTGCTTCAGTCCCAGCTAAAATTCTCCAGCATTAGAAAACTCTTTTCCATTAATGCATTACATTACGACCCAGCATTTCCTTCATAAATGTCTGGAAGGAGTTTTTAACAAATATTGAGATAATTTTGTGAAGAAGAAAATTCAAAGGAATCTTTGAGGAAAATAGAAATATTTCTTGATTTGCTCATACAAAAGTTTGCGAATGCATATGCACCAAATGAAGCATTATCATTAGACGAATCTTTGTTATTATTTCGAGGAAGGCTTTATTTTCGCACGTACATGAAAGGCAAAATACGGAATTAAATTCTAAGAACTTTGTTCAGCCCAAGGTTATGTTTTGAACATAGAAATATATAAAGCCCATCGAGAAAATGATGAAAACATGATAACTACTGAAAGTCTTGTGATGCGATTGATGCAGTCATATTTAAACAAAGGCCATCATTTGTTCATGGATAACTATTACAACAGTCTACCATTATCTAACAAATTACTTAGCAAAAAGACATGTGACAGGAACTCTTCGTGTAAATAGGAAGGTTCTGCCGCAAGAAATAACAGGTCGTAAGCTTAGAAGAGGAGAAGATGTATGGCGACGTCAAAATCAGACATACGTGTCCAAATGGAAAGATAAACGGGATGTGCTATGTCTAACAACAGCTTACCACCCAAGTATGATAAACACAGCTAACCGGCGACAACAGGAAAAGAGAAAACTAATTGAAATAGTGAATTATAATCAGAATATGTCAGGTGTTGGCAGAGCAGATCAGATGATGTCCTATTATTCCAGTCCACGAAAAACAATTAGATGGTATAAAAAGGTAATCTTTCATCTACTGGATGTAGCAGTGTGGAATTCTTACTACATCTTTAAAGAAAAGACAGGTTCTCAAATGAAGTTTATAGAATATAGGGAAGCAATCATACGATCTCTAACTGGTATAGATTATAAACAGGATGGAAGGTCTTTGGTTCAATGTAAACGTGCACGAATCCAAACCAATGAAATCAATTACAATGGAACACAGCATTTTCCTAAAAAAAATTTCTCCAGAAAATTGACAGCGAAAGACATATTTTCAGCGTTGTAAACAATGTTATAAACAGGGAATTAGGTGGGAAAAATCACATTGCTGCAAGAATTGCATGTCAAAACCTGCACTGTGTCCTGCACCTTGCTTTGAAACATGGCATAGAGAAAATAATGTGTAATAATTAAATTATAATACATTTTTTTGTCATTTATTTATTTTTGTTTTATTATGAACTAACATTTCGTGTAGAACTCCCAAAAATACTTTGTTGCACACAAAAAATTGCATATTTGAGTCATTAAACCTGTCATTTACCTTTTTGAATTTTTGCTGTTATAGCCGCCATCGTCCTATTACTTAGTTTCTAGAGTCTGCTGGCGTCATGACGGTTATAGCCGCAACCTAATTAAAGGTGCTGAATTAATCAAAATTAAGTTTATTTAAGCATAAAGAGTAAAACTATACTTCTAATGTTAATTTGCGAACTTCACTTGTTCCTACTGTCCGTCAATGTGTTAATACTAACTAAATATTAAGTATTTAATAAGGTTTATTTGCAGAAAAAAATAAACGCAGAACTTTGAAAACCCAAAGCATTTCTTCCAAAAATTTACCTGTATTATCAACCGATTCAGAACCAAGTCCTTCATCCCGAGTTTCTAAGACAAATACTCGAAGGCAACTGACATTTTCAAAAACACAAATAGTTTTTCGGAGTTTAGCATTTATGAGAATGATATCCAAGTTGAAACCCAGCAAGATAGAGAGGGAGCAGATATATTATTATCTTTGTTAAATTGTCAAAGGCCAAATGAACAAACTTATGTGATTTCTTCTAGAGATATTGGTATACAAGTAAACACTCACAAAAGTTTTAACATTGTGTGAACTTGTTACCAGTGATGAAAAGCTAAAAAATTTTACTGATATAAACAACTTTACAATTTTTGACTTATTATGTTAACGTTAAACTTCAAAACTAGTCTAACGTACTTTACATTAAGTTCTTTATTTGACATAACTCCAGAATTAACTAAAAGTTACATTTATGAATAGGGATCCCCCTATAGTGGCAAAAATTTTGAAACCTTTAATTTATTTTCCTTCAAAAAATGTGCATGATTATGCCCTTTTCCTTCAGTGATTTTCAGGATGTACGGGTTGTGTTAGACTGCATTGAAATCATGACACAAACACTAAAATGTTTGTATTGTTGTATAACATTTTATTTACAATATAAGTCACACATGACTGTTAAATTCATGACTCGTGTCTCACCGGGGGGGTTTGATTATATTTGTAAGTAAGCCATATGAAGGAAGAACATCGAATAAAGTTATATTTGAAGAAAGTAATGTGGTTAGTTTGTTGAACCCCTGGAGAGATGCAATTATGGTGGATAAAGGTTTTCGCATTGATGATATCTGTAACATTCATAGAATAAAATTAATTAGACCTTCATTTTTAGAGAAAAAGTCTGAATTTTCTGCAGAGGAGTCTATTTTAAATGCAAAAATTGCATCTGCCAGAATTCATATTGAGCGTTCAAACCAGAGATTAAAAATTTATAATATTCTTAGTGGTAAATTAAGTTGGGCTTTTATTCCAATGGTTGGCGATATACTCACTATAATTTGAGCAATAACAAATTTATCTTCACCCATGTTGCTGGATACTAGGATTCTGTTAGAGACATCATAATGACACTTTTAATTTCTATACATAATGTATTAATTAACAGTAAATAGTAGTAGTAGTAGTAGTAGTAGTAGTAGTAGTAGTAGTAGTAGTAGTAGTAGTAGTAGTAGTAATACGTTTTACAATACAATGTTAATGTCAAGTTAAGTTAATTTAAAATCTTCAGTTAATACAATGTATTTAAGTTTCTAATTTTGTTTAATAATTTTGCGTCAAAAATGTAATTTAATTTTACCACTACTAAACCTGTTTTTCATTGAGCAACATTTTTTTTTATTTTGTGGTAAGTTGTTGTGGTCACTGTTTATATTATTTACATTGTTTAGTGCATATTGTATACCAATTTTTCATCTTTTAGACCTGAAGATGGCAAAACTAGTCGTGGTTGTTATTTTTAAGTTTGAATTAAATAGTTGTGGTAAAGATTTTGGATTTTTATTAGAAGTCCTATAATCCCTTAATACCACATTTGAGAATATGGATAATCTTCTTCAACAGAATTAGTTTTACCTAAAATACAAAAGCATTAATGACAATATTACCAAAATGTCTATATAGGTAATCAAGTAAAATGTAAATATAATTACTATGTAAACTTTTAACAACGTGAATATTGTATCTGTAACTTTTTAAAAAAAGAACACTATAGATAGGTTGTTAAAAACCTTACTAAAATCAATTATAATTTTTATCAACCATATAAAATTGTAATTTTTTGTTTTAAAAAAATGTAAAGTACAGTCACAGATTGAAATAAAAAATCATACCTTCAAAAGGGCATTTTATTTAATAAGATATAATGCTCTCTCTTCAAAGAATATTATCCCATCAGGTGAATAGCCAAGCCATCTGTTTGCTGCTAATATTACAAATCCACACTCAATAACTTGCATTTTTGAAGTTTGGACAAACATATCTCTTGCAGAACTTTCATATTTTAAACCATGCTTGGTGTATTTATTATTGAGGCAAGTGGATAAAATACGTTAATGCTTTAGTATTCCAATCTTCTGAAAAAGTGTAAATTTCATAACATCTGCTTCCGGTAATTCTATATCTCATCATTTTTTTCCAGTCACCAGAATGTTGGGAAGTGTTAATGGCAACTTCAATATTGTCACTATAGAGACTAGCTAATATTTGTGAACAACAATCATTTTTAACAGAGATTTTAATTGATGACAAATACATCATTAAAGGTGATTGATAAGAATTATTTAAAATCTGTGTAAATGAGTTATCACAAATATTAACATCTATCTTTTCATTGAAACACTTACTACGGCCATCCATTTTGGATTCTCTTCTCCCTTTTCTAAAATACAGGAATATGTATAAGTTTTAATCTATACATGTAAAGAATACCTAATAATGAATAACATACATATGTTTCGGAATTGCAGAAGTTGGTAATTTTTTACAAAAAGTTACGTATTTCGTTGTCAACTACACTAATATTGCAATGAACTATTTGATTCTGAAAGCATGGCATTTCATTTATAAAAACGCCTATATTTAGTTTTGGTTACATATTTCTGGGACGACCAAATACTTTTTTATCAGTTTGGGAAATATGTTCCAGCAAATTCACATCTTCCCTAAAACAAAAAACAAACAGCAGAAAGAAAAACTACATTCATACATTATATTAGTGGAGTTCAAAATTATTTCTTATTTTGGACTTCAATACACCTTATACACTTAATTAGAAAAGCTGATACATGTTTGCATTTTCCACCATTACCAGCCTTGCATGAGCATACCATTTTTTATTCTTAACAGAATTGTGAACTGACAATTCCCTTGTAATTTCATGGGGTTGTGAATCCAGTGAACTTGACTGTAAACACAATCCATAAATCTTGATACAATCCGACTCTTCTTTGGTTTTCCCAGCCAAAATGAGATGCCCTACATTTGATACACTTTCACCTTCCACTACACTCGAATTACAAGATCCTTCTCCTAAATAATTTATATACTCTAGGATACCTAGTTTCATTTCTATAAATATTGCAAAAACAATTTCGTTTATTTTATAATAACTACTTGAGTTAAATTACTCACTTAAAATGTATTGAAATGATAAATAACACTTTAGATAGTTTTTAGCACAAACTCTAGAAAACAATTCTATATATTATGTTAAACCCTTACAAAGTCACACACCACACCATAAAAACACACAACTTAACCAAAATAATGGCCCTTAACTAAGTTCAAATTTTTACCACCTGGCCTGCGATCTAAACCTCAGTTGCGTATTGCTAATGAGACTGCGCTGGGATTTGTAGGGAATACGAACAAAATATTATGCAACCACCATTGATTTCACGCATATTGAGCATTATTCATACACCACACAATATAAAATATATGCAAATACAAGTAGTTTGCTTTTAAAATGGGTTCCGATTGATTTTTCATGAAAATGAGTAAAGTCTTGATTCCTTTATAAAAATATCCAGGAAACTAATAGTCGATATCATTTTGTTTCATACCCAGTACATGGGTCATTTTATTTATAAAAAAAATTGGTATAACAATTTGAAAAAATAGTTAAAAAATAACTTTCATGTACAGTTTAGTTATTTTTGTATATATCTGAATATATTGAACCATTAACCATTATTAGATATTTTAATAATAAAACATTCGCTTGTTACTTACAGTAAAGGAATACCTATTTGTACAAACTTGCTTTATTCTTAGAGAAGCAATTCTCTACTTGGACAAGATATGATGTCAAAAAATATAAACAATCGTTATAGAGCAAAAATAGAATCTGAAAATAGTAAATTGTTATTTACAGTAATGCAATACTCCCCAGAACCTATTTTAGAAAACGAAGAACACAAACTCTACTAGGATCGTACTGTGCTGACGGATCAAACAGCCGCACACAAGAGACCTGATATTATTATAGCTGATAAACGAGCTAGATAGGTAATGTTGATTGACATCGCGATTCCAAATAACAATAACCGGCTGACCAAGCACGCTGATAACACTGTTAAGTACCGGGATCTAGAAGAACGAATTAGAAGGCATTGGCAAACAGTGCGAACGGTACCCATCATCATGTCATCAACCGAAAACGTTCCAAAAAGTCTACTCAAGAACATTAAGGAATTGTTATTGAAGGATAATCTCTACCAACCCACACATAGGTCGGTGCTTCTGTCAACAGCCCGTACCATCCGGAAATTCTTAGGAGATCCACCATTAAAGCCCCGACATATGATATGGAGTTTGGATTGTCCAAATGTAAAACTCTTCACATCGAGAAAGGCATTATCATTGACGGAGATATGCAGCTACCAAATGGAGACATCATACAGGAAATAGAGAATTGCGAAGCCTACAAATACCTAGGATTTCAACAAGCTAGGTTGCTTGACCACAAACAGGCAAAAGGCAGAATCCAGGAGCAATATACCAAGAGAGTAAAGTCATTATTGAAATATGAATTAAATGTAGGCAATCAACACCTACGCCACTCCTGTTCTTCCTTACTCTTTTGGAATTCTAAGATGGACGAAAACCGAGCTAGAAGGCATCCAGAGATTGACAAGGACAATGATGACGAAAAACAACAACCACCATCCAAAGTCATCTACAGTTAGAACAACGCTACCACGAAAAGAAGGAAGAAGGGGCGTAATCGATCTAACTAATCTACGCTCTCGGCAGATAATAAAATTAAGTGAATTCTTTTTCAGAAAAGCCGAAACATCAGTGCTTCATCGGATTATAGCCAAGGCTGATAAAGACTACTCGCCTTTGAACCTCGCCTCGCTCGATGCAAATTTCAAGATAGTTTCAGATACCAAGATGCTGGAACAATGGTCACAAAAGGAATTGGACGGTCGACACCAACATGACCTCAATCAGCCTCATATTGACAAAGAAGCTTCAAACCGATGGCTTACTGGCGGTACCCTCTTTCCAGAATCCGAGTGTTTTATGACTACTCAAGATCAGGTCATCAATACTAATAACTACAAGAAGTTTGTCATAAAAGATCCTAACATCCAATCTGACAAGTGAAGAAAGTGTCAGCAAAGAAACTATTCAGCACATAACATCGGGCTGTAGTACTTTAGCTAATACTGATTATCTTCACAGGCATAACCAAGTGTGCAAAATCGTCCATCAAAAATTGGCCAACAAGTTCGGACTTCTTAACACCTACACACCGTATTACAAATATCAGCCACAGAAGGTGCTTGAGAACGAATAACCGGCCTGACATAGTGGTAGTGGATAGAAAAGTCAACTCAGTCCTGCCCGTCGATATAGCCTTACCGAACACTCACATCATTCTCAATAAATTTCAGGAGAAAATAGCCAAATACGCAGATCTCGCATACGAGATTAAACAGATGTGGCATGCTGAAAAAGTCGAAATAGTCCCAGTAAAAATATTATCAACCGGCGTAGTGCCTAAGACCCAGCACGACAGTCTCGCCAAAATTGGACTACCTAAAAACACCTTCACCGACATCTAGAAGGCTGTTATTCTAAATACTTGTCATACTGTTCGTAAGTTTATGTGAGTATGTGAATTGAGCCTAATCCTTTTGGTATATTGTATCCGGGATAGGTATCCGAGTAGTGACTACCACATAATAATAATAATAATAATAATAATTAGATACAAAATGTTCTTCATACTGCTCAAATGTTGTAACATGGAATGATCAGAGGAAACTCGAAATCATACCACAACAATTTTTATGAATAATCAAAGACAACTAGTTTCGACTTTTATAAAGTCACCTGTAGGTCTAAAAAGATTTTAAAACTAAGTAAAAAAAATTGTACAATGGAATTCTATGATGTTAAACACATTCTACCAAACTTACCTAATTATAATGAAACATGAATGGAAATCAATATGTTAGTGAAAATTACATGAGGTAATGAAAATAAAATTATGAATAATATAAAGTCATTTTAAAACACTGTTAAAGAATAAACTTAAAAACATCAAAAATTCTTAAACTTGAAAATAAAAACCAACATCAAGGGGTAATAAACTGCATTATAAAATGTTTGGTAAATGTAAGTGACAACTGGAGCACGTTGGGGTGACATTAAGATGCCACCACAACCTGACAAGAAAATTGGGTAAATAAGCAAGGTAAGTTGAGGAAGAGGGTCATTAATGTCAGCAAAGCTATTCCACTCCTCACACCTGAACGACCAATAATAGAGGAGGAGGCAGCAGGGAATAAACCAATGACTGTTAAAATTCAACAAAAGGGAGAAAAAATACATCCAAGACGTCAGGATGGGCAAAATAGACATCTCCAGCTACACATTGTCCGCGAGGCTTATGCAGTATTGCAAGAAAAATCTTACAGGGGCAATTAAAAGGACATACCATAATGAGTGTGGACTATGGGAGAAACTCCATACAAGGAGCTACAGAAATGAACCCATTAATAGTGGGAAATTAGAAAATAACTTCGGAAAAACTAAAAAAAAAAAAAGCCAAACTGGTGAAATCAAGAAAGCAGCACGGAAAATTTATTTTTTATGAAATTACACCGGCTACACAAATTCAATAAAAGATAAAATGTCTGATCCGACATCTGTCATATACCGCAAGAAGAAAAGAAGAAGGAAAGAAGACAAAACAGCCAAGAATTCTTACTACTAAGTAAGAGGTCACACTAAGTAATGGAGAGAAGTGAAAGGGGTACTGACATTAACCTAACCGAAGCAATAACCATGTAAATAAACAGAGGGACTAAGAATAAAAAGTAGGTGAGATTCAAATTCAGGAAGATATAAGGTTCATGAATTTCGTAACTGTTAATTCCCACAAAAGTTTCTATTTGAGGAACAAGCAAAATGAGTTTCAGCGAAGGTTTTACCTGACACTTTTAGTACAATTTTGGAGAAGGGTTACATTATCTTAGTTAAATTTGTGTTTTTCATATGCTTTCTGAGAATTTCATTGTACAATTTTTGTAACTTAGTTTTAAAATATTTTCAGACCTGAAGATGACATTATAAAAGTCTAAACTAGTTGGTTTTGTTTATTGATAAACAGTTTTGTGGTATGATTTCGAGATTTTTACATAACTATTTCACCATTTATTATATTATATATTTTGTAAAGTGAATTAATATTTTATGTATTTGCATTATTGCAACTTATATTGTATTTGCATTTATCTTGATTGTAATGTAGTTTATGACAATGACTACAAACGTAGATTACGTTTGTATATAAGTGGTCTATTCTATTCTATATTCTATTCTATTCTATTCTATTCTATTCTATTCTATTCTATTCTATTCTATTCTATTCTATTCTATTCTATTCTATTCTATTCTATTCTATTCTATTCTATTCTATTCTATTCTATTCTATTCTATTCTATTCTATTCTATTCTATTCTATTCTATTCTATTCTATTCTATTCTATTCTATTCTATTCTATTCTATTTTATTCTATTCTATTCTATTCTATTCTATTCTATTCTATTCTATTCTATTCTATTCTATTCTATTCTATTCTATTCTATTCTATTCTATTCTATTCTATTCTATTCTATTCTATTCTATTCTATTCTATTCTATTCTATTCTATTCTATTCTATTCTATTCTATTCTATTCTATTCTATTCTATTCTATTCTATTCTATTCTATTCTATTCTATTCTATTCTATTCTATTCTATTCTATTCTATTCTATTCTATTCTATTCTATTCTATTCTATTCTATTCTATTCTATTCTATTCTATTCTATTCTATTCTATTCTATTCTATTCTATTCTATTCTATTCTATTCTATTCTATTCTATTCTATTCTATTCTATTCTATTCTATTCTATTCTATTCTATTCTATTCTATTCTATTCTATTCTATTCTATTCTATTCTATTCTATTCTATTCTATTCTATTCTATTCTATTCTATTCTATTCTATTCTATTCTATTCTATTCTATTCTATTCTATTCTATTCTATTCTATTCTATTCTATTCTATTCTATTCTATTCTATTCTATTCTATTCTATTCTATTCTATTCTATTCTATTCTATTCTATTCTATTCTATTCTATTCTATTCTATTCTATTCTATTCTATTCTATTCTATTCTATTCTATTCTATTCTATTCTATTCTATTCTATTCTATTCTATTCTATTCTATTCTATTCTATTCTATTCTATTCTATTCTATTCTATTCTATTCTATTCTATTCTATTCTATTCTATTCTATTCTATTCTATTCTATTCTATTCTATTCTATTCTATTCTATTCTATTCTATTCTATTCTATTCTATTCTATTCTATTCTATTCTATTCTATTCTATTCTATTCTATTCTATTCTATTCTATTCTATTCTATTCTATTCTATTCTATTCTATTCTATTCTATTCTATTCTATTCTATTCTATTCTATTCTATTCTATTCTATTCTATTCTATTCTATTCTATTCTATTCTATTCTATTCTATTCTATTCTATTCTATTCTATTCTATTCTATTCTATTCTATTCTATTCTATTCTATTCTATTCTATTCTATTCTATTCTATTCTATTCTATTCTATTCTATTCTATTCTATTCTATTCTATTCTATTCTATTCTATTCTATTCTATTCTATTCTATTCTATTCTATTCTATTCTATTCTATTCTATTCTATTCTATTCTATTCTATTCTATTCTATTCTATTCTATTCTATTCTATTCTATTCTATTCTATTCTATTCTATTCTATTCTATTCTATTCTATTCTATTCTATTCTATTCTATTCTATTCTATTCTATTCTATTCTATTCTATTCTATTCTATTCTATTCTATTCTATTCTATTCTATTCTATTCTATTCTATTCTATTCTATTCTATTCTATTCTATTCTATTCTATTCTATTCTATTCTATTCTATTCTATTCTATTCTATTCTATTCTATTCTATTCTATTCTATTCTATTCTATTCTATTCTATTCTATTCTATTCTATTCTATTCTATTCTATTCTATTCTATTCTATTCTATTCTATTCTATTCTATTCTATTCTATTCTATTCTATTCTATTCTATTCTATTCTATTCTGTTCTATTCTGTTCTATTCTATTCTATTCTATTCTATTCTATTCTGTTATGTGTGCGTCTATATTAGTTATAAACAGTGTGGTATAATTATTTTTATGTATAATATCTGCTTCTTCAATATTTTTCTTTAGGGCGTCTTTTTAATTTCCTGGCGTTGTCATTTTCTGCAACTTCCATAAATAAGTCTCCCTTATTGGTTCTTTTCAGTTTTTTGACCTTAATTTCAACTTCTTCTATATTTACTCCTCTCCTTACACTCTTGAGCAGTTTAGCGTATGACTTTTTTTTGAGTCTTGATTATAATTTTCTCTGTTACTTTTGGGCTTTGCAGTCGGCTCGGTTTCCTTTCTCCTCCTACGTTTTTCTTTGGTCATTACGGTTACATTTGCCTCTGAGTCACTTCTAAATATGTACTCTGCACTTTCTCTAGTAGTCTATATTTGTTTGTTCAAGTATCACCATTTTTATGTTTTTCACCTCAAATTTTTTAAGTTTTACTTTTAATTCCCGACAGCGCTCCTATATAATTTTCACATCACAGATGCCACTGTAATCCACTTTTATTGGCAAAGCAAAAATCCTGTTCTTTTCTCCTTTGTTTGTTTTCTTGGTAGCTACTTCTGTCTGTATCGATATAATTTACACTGTACCATCGCTAAGAACTTCTTCTTCAAGGGCTTTTGTAACCGAAAACTTTTGTATTAGCGGTTCTAGTCTTTTATCTTGTAGTGTTGTATTTGAGTCTACTATAACTGCTAGATTCTCTCCTACTTCTGCGTTTTGGATATTCTTGTTTTTCATTTCCGTTATTTGATAGATATCGTCTGGCCATTTTTGGTCAATAATGCTAGTTAGCTGGTTACTTCCATCCTTAGTCTCGATTTTACTGGAGTCTGCTCCCATTCTTTAATCCTATGTCTCATGCTCTCTAGTAGCTAGTTCGATTCTCTTACCCTTGTTTTTATATCCATTTTAGTATTTGCGTTATATCCAATTGTTTGAATTAGTTCCGAAGATATTTTAACCAGCCTCTCCATCATGTTTTTTACCTCTTTCAGTTCATTTTCACCACTATCCACATTAGTTTTCCTCTTGAGTGCTGCTTGACTGCTACCTATCCTAGCCCTGAACATATTTGCCAAGTTTGGTATTTCTGACTTTCACCTATCTGGTTTTCTCCTTCAACAATTTTAGCACCTGCGCGACTTTCAGCGCCAGGTGATCTCTGTATTTTGTCTTTCCTTTCAAAGGCTTTTTTTACTTCTTTCTCTAACTCGTCGGTTGTTTTATTTATTTCTGTATTTCCAGTCGCCAGATTTAAATCCTCGGGGTAGAGTACCACCGGTGGATTTTAACAGTAGTTTGCTGACGGTCGAAAGTAGCCTGCCATGTCACTACTTTCCTCGACCGGTTCTAGGGATTCGAGGTCCCTGTCCTGTAAACCTGTATTTCCCGAAGTTGTCAGCCATTTCTTTAGAATACCCTTGGCTTAAGTAAGAAAAATTCTGGGTCTATTATGCTAGAGCTATCCCGACCCAGGAGGGGGTTTTAGTGCTATCCTTTTGGTCCGCGAGAGGGTATTTTATTTCCCTGCTACCCACCGGCAAGCCAGTTAAACCATTCCTCGATCCGCCACCTTAGGATGCACCTGGTTGAGGTTTGAGGTGTTCCTCTAGGCTTATTGTTATTATTATTATTATTATTATTATTATTATTATTATAAATATTAATATTATTATTATTATTTTTATTACTATTAATATTACATTCCATTTGTTTACTTGTACTGTTCTTAAAACTTTTTAATTTGTTTGTGTTTAACTTCCTGTACATATTTATTTTCCATAGGTGCATAGCAGCAAATATATTATTATTTTACACGGAATTTTAATTTTACTGCTAAATCCGCTGATTCATTGCCCGTTATATTACAAGCTTGTACTGCAGTAATGGAGCTTAACGAATTTGAACAAATAAGGTAATTCTGGTCAGACCTATGTGAAAAGAATAAGACTGATTGCCATATGGTGAAAAGTTCAGCGTTGTATATGCTATGTTTTGGTTTTAACTTTCAAGCAAAGGACTTTTACTTAATAATGACTGCGGCGCCTAAACGATCTTTCATTTTAGAGCCATCAGAGTAGATTATCAAATGTTGGGAATATTGTTTTAAAGGCTTTCATTTTAGAATAGTAGGAAATCATTTGTTGATCCCGACGGAATTTTTGAGGCATAACGGAAGTTTCACCTTGAATAGCTACTGTAGGTTTGGTTCTGAATGCCTCCGTTGCAAGTTTGATCGCCGCAGTTTGAATCTGGTCCAGCCGCTTTGATTTTGATGGTCTTACCGCTGCGTAAACGATACTTCCATAATCAATTCTTGATTCGATTAACATTCGATAAAGCATAAGAAGGATTTTGCTGTCTGCTCCCCAGTTTACATTAGACATATACTTCATTATATATTTTTTCCGCATTTAGTTACCAAATGGTAACTATTCCTAAATATTTTGAACTCTCTTTCAAACTAATTTCTTGATTCTATAAGTACAACTGTGGATCTGAGTGTGAAGTTCTGAGTCCACAGAAATGGATAGCATGGGATTTCTAATTGGATAATTTAAAGCCAGGTTAGATCCCTGAGAAATCCCATTTTCCAATCTTCAATGTATTGATTACAGGTTTCAAACTTTGGTGAAGAACCCTGTCTAGGAGAAAATCTGAGTATAATTCTTTCGATCGAGGTTTGGGGTTTTGACTTTTGGGAGTGGAATAATGATGGCGATTTTTCAGCTCTTTGCTTATTTCATTAGTCAACCTGTTTTTTAATAAAAACCTCGAGTAATTTGCTAGACGCCTTTAGTATACTTATCAGTTTGAAGGAGTTTATCAATTCTCAATTTTGTCAATCAAGTCCAGGGAACCTGCTATTTTTTAATTCATCTGTAATACTGATTAGTTCTTCCTCGGTAAAAAGTTGTACGTTTAGATCTGCAGTTTGGACCGTTAGACTTTCTCCTAACTTCGGAAAGAGATCGGTAACGATTTCTTGTTTCCTGTTTATATTAAGCTCATACGGCGGTAGCGTGTTTAGCTTTTTGGCACTAGTTTATACCTATCTCCCTAAATATTGTTATTCTCTTTGCATAATTATTTCCAATATATCCTCTTTGTTTCTCTTCTTAACTTGCCTAAAATTTTCTTGCTATTCTTATATTCCCTTCTTATTTCTTCAATGTTTACATTTATATTGTTTTTAACAGGCGCTCTGGTTAACTTTCGAGTAGGTAAACACAGGGGGTTTCAGAACCAAAACCGGTTTTCCAAGGGGTTAACCACCCTTCCAAGGCGAAGGCTAAGGCTAAGGCTACGACTACGGCCAAGGCCAAGGCCAAGGTCAGGGTCATGATGTGCTAAATACATTCTAAATACAAGGTCCTTCCAAGATAAAAAGATTAAAATCCGACAGTGCGGTTCAGTTCACAATGCTTTGTATGTACGAACAAAGATTAGATAGATTTTTAAAAAAGTATTTAAACTAAAACAAGACATAATGAAATACGAGCAAATGCAAAATCTTATAAAGTGTTTTGAAAAATTGAAAATAAGTGAAGTAGAGGGGGATTCATTATAAATATAGTTGACCAAAACATCATATAGCATTGTACTCGACAACTTCAAAATGGATCTACAAAAAGTTAACGAACAGCTAATGTTAGATGTAGAGCATAAAGAAATTATAAAATTAAACCAGCTACAACCCAATATTCCACACAAATTAAAATCAATAAAAATGGTAACCACAAAATTTGGAGAAGCAGTGTTGGTGGAACTTGCCCAGCACAGAATATATTTACCGGGGAGATCAACTGTATTTTTGAAACCGCACCTAAGTGAATTTGGGAATGGTGATTATTCCATAATCTATGCTGGAGAGAAAAGTTTGTCAATGGGGAAATCAACATCTCTATTCAAATTTGAAAAATGTTCATTTATTGAAAAATAAAAAATATAAATTAATATGTATTTTACTATAAAAACATCCGAACAAAATCTAGACAGTCTACAATGAGTTTTAGCGAGGTATTTCCAAATTCAGTTCCAGACAGTCCACCTGAGGTAGATCGCTGGATTGGTACATGTTATATTTGTAAAGAGAAGCCAATACAAGTATTATTCCTTCCTTGTAGTCATAGGATTTGTTGTGTAGAATGTGGAACAAGAGTAAAGTATTGTACTTTTTGTCATGTCAAACTAGTAGCAATTGTTCGAGATGAGCAAAGAAGGTGTACCAGCCAAGTGTTATCATGCGGACATAATGTGTGTAAAGGATATGTAAGATTTTGTTCGATATGTGGTTTAGAAAATAAATAAATTTTACTTAAACAGATTTTTTTTTTTACACCTCTAAATTTGTACAAATTTGGTGAAAATTATTCTAAATAGCTAATGCACACGAAATACATTGTGTGTTTCCCAAGGCTATGTTGTAGAAGGTCAACCGATAAATATAAAGACATGTGAAATTGAAACGAGAACTCAAACCATGTCTTCGATTACTAAAGAACGTTGGGCAGTACAAAATTTTGAAAATTTAAAATTTGAAGATTTTGAAGATGGGATTCCGATTATATTATATAGTGATAGTGAACGTCCGATTACACCAGATCGAGACATAACAACACTGATGGAAATATATAATAAACATCCTAAGGATCCCAGACAAGTACCACTACCCATTTGGAGACCAATAGAATTGAAGGTTATTTCATCTTATCCCCACCATCCATAAAATGTATATAACCAAGTCTAAAGGTGATCAGTTCATCAAAATGTGGCGAGCCTACACAACCCAAGTTAAGGTAGTAGATTTAAAATCTGCAATTACCTACTTTGCAAAAATTTATGGAGAAGACAACTTTGAATGGGAACATGAAGCAATCTATGGTAGAAATAGATGGTACTCTGTAGAAGAATGTAGGGAAAAAGCTATACAACATGAAAAAGCCGCTTCAGCCTGTAATGACTATCTTGATGGTGAGCTTCATCTTTGCTGTTTACTAAATATTTTGGACAATCTAAATTTAAATACAAGACTAGAAATTTCCAAATACCTACCAATTTATTTGAGGGATTCTAACTATATAGAAGAAAATGATGATGATACAGACGAAGAAATGAAACCGTTGGATACTTTATCATATGAAGAAGCTGAAAAATTGGTAACACAGTCAAGTCCATTGTAAATATTTAAAAAAATAAAACACATATTAATAAATAGTTTTTTTATTTCATTAAAAAATTGTTGTATAAAAAATATACGTTTGCTAAAGCGCAAATACATTTGTCCTTTGTGTGGTAAAGACATGCAGGTTCCTTTAGTTGAAGTTTGGGTAGCTCGTCAAAAGAAAACACAGGAGTCTTGGAAAACGTTTTTAAATAATTTGTTTTTTCTAATCCTTTAACATAAATAAAGTCTGCATCTTTGGTAGCATCTTGGTAAATTTTGGAAAACTGATGGAGTGGTGTAAAGCCGGAATCCCATTCAATACAATGATGGTTATGAATTAACCAAGATGCCTGCTTATACAAATCAGGAGACAGCATTCTAAAAGGAAATGGCGGTTTAAACACATAATGGCAAATTTGAGAACCATTATAAGCAGCAAACTCCTTTACGATAAATTTATTATTTTCAATTTTAAAACATTGTACATCTACCACTAGCTGCATATTGCTAATAATCACTGAATTAACAAAACGTTACAACCAGACATTTATATTAAATAAGGAGCATGCGTGTTAAACCTGTCAGTAGTTATTCTATGGGGGTGACGTCAGAAGGTTGTCTGGGGAGGTTAACCACTGTCTAGAAGGTTGTCTGGGCCTCTGACCTGTCTAGAAGGTTGTCTGGGCCTCTGACCTGATTACGGGTTAAGGACTATTACAAGACTAACAAGGTTGTCTGGGTAGAGAGGTCAACCACACCTTATGTGTATCCTGATTACAGAATTCGAACTTTAGTCCAGAAAAGCAAGGTGATTCGATTATTCACATAGGTCACCCGGCTATAGAAGCTGTTCAAGGTATAATGACGTAGATATTTTGTTAATATAAAAGACGGACTGAATACCAACATGTTTCAGTGTTTAACAAGTGGTGTCATTAATAAAAGAAAAATGTGGTTAGCAAATTCTGGTGATCAAATGAAAGAATTAAGAACTGCAATAATTCCAATCATAGAAGAACTAAAAGAGAAACAATGGATGTATGAACACGAAGCAATTTACGGAAGGGTGAAAATGAGTTCTAGATATTCCGAAGAAGAATGTTATCAGGAAGCAGCCAGATTTAGAAAAGCAGCAAAAGTCTGTCGAGATTTTGCAGAAGGTTCAGTTATCTGTATTTCCTGTGTAATAACTGAATTAAAAAAAGTAAATTTACATCAATGGTTATTGGACCTTAATCACTTAATTCCAGAATATCTTCAAATAAGAGAGGAGGAGATACCGCAAATGGATGAAAGAGTTATGTAAAATAATATTGTAATTAAACAATTGAATATTTTATATTGTTTTGTAAATTAATATTATAATTAAACAACTGAATATTTTATATTGTTTTATTCATTCATTAAAAAATTATTATATAAAAAATATACATTTGTAAGTGCACATATACATTTATCATTCATATGATAAAAACAGGTAGCTTCCATTGATTCAAATTTTGGTTGTTCATCTACTTCACACACGGGAACTTTTGTATATTTTCGTAAAAATTGTGCTTTCTCCA
The DNA here is from genome assembly GCA_951812935.1 of Hermaeophaga mercurialis. Classification (NCBI taxonomy): domain Eukaryota; kingdom Metazoa; phylum Arthropoda; class Insecta; order Coleoptera; family Chrysomelidae; genus Hermaeophaga; species Hermaeophaga mercurialis. The sequence goes on along the minus strand of OX638366.1, from coordinate 3,551,275 downwards.
TACCTTTGATGTAGATGATATCAACATCTTTAAGTAAATCTTGAAAAATGTTCGCAAATTTGTCAAGTGGTACAGATCCAGTATTCCAATGAATAGAGTGATGATGTTTCATTAACCAAGAAGCTTGTTTCTGCAAATCCGGTGGTAGTAGTTTAAGAGGAAATGGTCGTTTAAAAACATGGTGACATAACTTAGAACCATTAAAAGCAGCAAATTCCTTTACTATAAATTTATTATTTTCTAATGTAAACCCTTGAATATCCACAACTAATTTCATATTATCTAAGTGGATATTTTTAAATTAGAAAATCGCTTTATCATTTGTTGATATTGCTGATAATAATGAATATCAGTTTTAAGTTTATTTAAATTTTTAAGATATAGTTTTAACCTCTCTTGATAAGTTAACATAACTAGAAGAGATACGTTGCTATTAGATATTTATATCAAAGGCTGATCATGCGTACTCTCTCAATTAACTATACCTGCCTTACAATTTTCGAGAGAGGATTGTACATAAATTCCTTTTCATGTAAAATGAGGCAATAAGCAGAAACATTTTTACCCACATTTTTATTTGTTTCAAATTCTACCCTTAGCACGACTGAACCCCCCTGAATGATCTCTTTTTGACGAGAACAGTCAATATGAAATATTGGAGCATTATTTTTAAATTCTTCAGGTGAAAAAATTGGTTGATTTGTCGGTATATGATAATAAGATTCTTGAAAACTAGCGTACATTTCATAGGCAGTAGCAAAACGATTAGAATCAAAGTCTAAATTTAAATCATGGTAAGGATATCGTTCCGAATTTAGAAAGACACGAATATTTGTTAGATTACAATGATTAAAGTGACTCATATTTTTCAACAATTTTCCTTTACAATCATCTTGAAAGGCGATTATAATATGTCTAGGACTTTCTAATTTTGTAGAAGTTTTTACATTCCAAGTATGACGGGTGGAATCATTTAGGGTAGGATATTCTATTAGTTCCCAACTTCTAAATTTAATTGGCAAGTCAACATTACTTTGAATTATTTTATTTAGTCGAAGTTGTTGACTTATAGTAGGTGTAATATGTGGAATATTCCAAAATATTTTATTAATTTCAATTTTCGGTTTCTCTGTTTCATCTGTTGCAATGACAGAATCTACATCATCTTTTTCACGAATAAGAATTAATTCCTGCTTCATATTTAATACTACTTTACGAAAATCTTCAAATAAGCCAGAAAAAAGTTTTAGTGGTATGTACACATTAAAATTACCGTGGTTATCAATCAAAAGTTTATTGGTTGGTGTAATTGCCTTTCCTGTAGAATCTTTTAAACCATCTTTAGGAAACCAGGCTGCATTCTGAAGTAACTTACTCTCATTTTCATTAAGTGAGAGATAGTTTTTCAAGGTAGATGCTAAACCAACACCTCTAACTGAATCAGTAGTTATACAAGGCGGGTTTTGGCTCAAATTTGACCTTGAAACTGGCCTTTAAAGTGACCTTGGTGGTTTTCCTCGGAAAATGGAAATTTTTTTTTTTTTTTTTTTTTTTCCACGGCCCCCGGCCTTGAAATGAGGCTTGAAAGTGGCCTTGATGCTTGTGGAAGAGCAGCCTTTGTAAAATGACATTGGAAAATATCCACCGCCGCCGCCTCCGCCGCCGCCCCCGGTCTTGAAAATGGCCTAGTGGCCTAGATGGAAATGTGTTCTTGGAAAATGGTTCGCGAGCCTTGGCCGCCTCTAAAAAGCGACCTCTAAATGAGGCTTTTGAGGCCCACCCCCACAGAAATCCATCGAGCGTCACCGCTGACGCCGGCACTGTGGAGCGCAGACACGCTGCATAGACAACCGACCGTTTTACGTTGTAGCGTAATGTTGGTTGCCTATGCATGCATTCCATAATTAAACCAATAATAAGAGATTTATTTTTTTTTATTCAATATAATACAAATAGAAACTGCCATTTTTTTAATCACAAATCCCCCCTTCTTCCTCTTCTTCTGCTTCTAGTTCAATTCGGCTTGAGGAAAATCGGCGCCGCCGCCGCCGCAGCCCATCATTTTCTCCACACTGCTTTTAAATGCACTCATGTTTTGAACTATTATAGGTGTGTGCTGCTCTAGCGACTCAGGACTCAGCGGCCAGCAGCGTTGTTGAAACCGGTGAGAGCGCGCCGCCGACCGCGAGGTCGGACGACCTCGCGGTCGGCGGTGCTCTCAGCCGGGTCCGCGCACCGGCCGGCCGCCCTCGCTGCTGGAATCCGCGCGCCGACCAACCGCCTCGGCCTAGCTGCTGGGTCCGCGCGCCGCCGACGGCCGCCTCGACTGCTCTCAGCTGCTAGAATCCGCGCGCCGCCGGCCGCCTCAACCTCACGACGATGCTCTCAGATGGATCCTCGACCGTGAATTACGGGAGAGCGCGTGCCGCTATCGCCCTGCAACGACCTTCGTTAGCCTCGAGCGCACGTGCCCGCTATCGCGGCCGCAGCATAGATTTTACACCATATCTTTGTCGAGCAAAATTTTTCACAATATTTTTTTCTACTCATTTATTAAAGACATATACATCCCCTGTTATAAGTCGTATGTATGGATGATTATCTAATAATAACAGAGGATAGTTTAAATAAAAAAGAAAAACAGTTTTAATAATATATATATTTTTTAAATGTAAATTATATTATAATAGATATAATGGATAATAGTAAGTTTTAAATGTCCAAGGATATTGATATCACTGATCCGGATGATGGAAACCCCAGGGGAGGGTGTCATGTGAATCATCTAATAATTTTCGTTTATCATCTAATGAATTTAAACCAATTTTTGTTTGATTTATGCTGTAAACTTTATGTTTAAACGATTGAATTGTACACTGTGAAATAATTTTATCTTTCTTTTCAATTAAACAATCCACATAATCTTGAAAACTTATATCATTTTTTACTATGGAACTTTTAATACCTTTTGATTTTTTAACTATAGATTTATCCTCAACTTTATACGTATACATTTTAGATCTTAAGCCTATGAAATGAGTCATAATTTTACCGTTTGTCTCATCTTTCATTAGACCTGGAACCTTCTTATTACACAGTGGAATTTGATATGGGTTATTTGATGCATAATCACTAGTGTCAAATCTGTCAATATGGGCATTAATCACCTCCTTATACACATCATTACATTTAATCTCATAGATAAAAGAATCTGTATCAGTATATAAGATCTTACAAGCATCATTTCCTAAGTTAGATAACATAAAGTCATAATGAAATTCATACATACATGTTTTTGAAATATCTAAAATAGACATTCCGATGTATATGGGTTTGTTGAATAAAATTTCTGATTTACGTAATTCAATAGCCATTAAATCATCCGAAAAAATGGTTCTACTATGGAACCTTGGACTTGCTATTAAATTTTTTGCCCCATATCTTCCCTCCCATTGCGAAACTAATTTAACTACACGATGTTTTCGAATATTTTCCATCGTCTTACCGTATACTGAATTTACTTTTAATTTATAATAATCTTTTTCAAATTTGTTTGTTGTTTGTGCTCGAAACTGTGTATTTAAAGTTACGTATGGTTTTAACCATGCCGATTGTTTAAATTTTAAAACTCTATGTATTTTACGAATGACTAACCCATGATTTATTGCTTGTTTTAAAGCTCGATAATGAATAATGTATTTAGTTTTGTTATAAAGCGTTGTTAAAAGTTTACAAAATTTTGATCCTTCAGGTTTTCTGTGCTCACAGCAAAAAGGAAAATCCTTATGCATACTATGAAGGTGATGGGGATAATCTAAGTCAACCTCCAGTATATACCCGATGTCTGCGTCATCGGGAATACTCAATACATCTATATTTGTATCATCCCATTCAAATCCGCCATATGGAAGTGGTTGTGACATTGCCCACCCATACAAATTATTGACGTCTACGTATAATAAGTACTTGTCAGGTTTAGATTTGTCATAATTATGCATATATTTATTATTCGCCTCGGAATAACGACAACAACATTGGCTAATCCCACCGCGTATCGCGTTCTCAATAAATAATATCATATCAATGTCATGAAGAAGCTGTAATTTACATCCGGTATGTCTTAACATGGCGTCCCAACTATATCCGGGGACCCCGAAATACCAGCTCGGGTCAAGACCACTTGTACTATATCCGATTTTTCGAAATCTCTCAAAGACGTCGGCCAACAAAATAATGTCAGTTTTCAAATACAAATCTGAATATTCACCTAAATTTTTTATATTAAAATATCTCCATACTTTTTGAGCATGTTCATACTGTTCATTAGTAATATCTTTATTGTTAAGTTTATTAAAAAAAACAGATTGTGGAGGTAATTGAGTTTCCTTAAGCTTATCAATATTGTCAATGTAGTCGTATGGAAATACACCTTTACGTGTAAGTAAGTAAAATTGCTCTCGAGTACAACATTCAAATGCATACTTTAAATTGTTAAAGTCTTGCATATCCAAAAGGGATACTAATTCATCTAAAGACGTTCCTAAAAATCTCAGCGAATCTATAAAACGAAATTTAATACCGTTAGCCATGTGTTGAGTGAATGATATATACTTTTCATTATTTATTGGTAGTAAAGAAATTTTACCTAATTTAGCCAAATCTCTTATGATAAAGTGACTATCGTAACCGCTTAAATTATGGAAAACAATTGGAACTACAAATTGCTTTCTAAAATTCAAATTACATGAGTTATGAGCAAATCCTCGAAAATCTCCAGTAAAATGATCATGATCTCGCACGATAATGTCCGTTTCAACAAGTCTTTGTTCGCAAATATGACAAATATGAGCTTTAAAATTTGAAAAATTTTCTCTCATGGGAACTATATTCTTAAATTTAGATTCAACCATTTGTGCGCATACTACCATTTCATTGGCGAACCATTTCATACAGTCAGGACCTCGATAACTGTTAAAATATGACAGACTATTATCATAGTCACATTTAACATAATAGCCACAACTGAATGCAATGTGTCGCTGATATTTAATCATGTTAATATTAACATTATCAAGAATCGGTTCTAATAATGATTCGAAATCAGCGTATATCACAAATGGTGTTTTTTGTTTGTAAATAAAATTCTTAAACTTTATAAAAGTTTCCTTCGGAATTGTAATTTTACATTCATTATTTTTTTCACATAATTCTATATGTAAATTCAAACGTTCTTCACTTGAAAAATAATTTAAACATCTATCGCAGAAAAATTTTTTATTTTTTTTTCTATTGAGTTGAATACTTAATAATCGTGATAAGTTTTTTATCCAACAATAATGATATTTGATATCGATATGCTGGGTATCGTTAGGATCAGGCGCATCATAATCATTTAACTTGGGAAAATATTGATTTTGAATTAATAATAAATTTATATGTTTTTCCAATTTATTTTTAGTTAAACGTATTGGAACTACTATATACTTATTATTGATTAACTCCAACCCATATACATTTATGGATAAATTATTATTCTTTTCAAAAACATGTATTTTATTTAATTTCATTGGAATCTCTACATTATCTAAATTCAACACATTGCCATAATAAGGATACGATGTAACTCGATTAGAATTTTTTTCTGATGGATACAGAGCACTTACAATGCTCCAATAAAAACATGCCAAGTCAAAATTAAAAATATTTACACAACTTAGTTTATTAACAATTTGTTTTGGTAATTTAATAAACGATGACCTATCCCCACCACCGCATCCGTTTCCTACTACAAACTTATTAATATTAACTTCAAGCGAGATCACGGATTTTAATGCCCAATTTGACGAACGTTCCTGAAATTCCGATAGTTTAAATAAAATATAGTTGATTATATGATTAGTAAACCATTCAAACAATATTGTTGAAGAATCAATCGGGGCATATTTACTGTGAAAATATTTAAAATCTACTATGTCATTATCATCTACTAATTTTCTAATAAACTGTCCACAAAAAATAGTGTTTACTTTTATTAATGACATTTTTGATAAAACTTTTTCTACTTTTTCGCAAAAAATTTTAAAAGCATCCATTAAAAATGGTAGAACATCTTTATGTCTTAAATTTATAATAATCCCAGTAATAACGTTATTTTTGAAAATTGAAATTAAATCATTCCATTCTACTGAAGTCGTCGGTATATTATGTAATTTATTATATATAACTTTTAAATGACTAATTTTTGTTTGCCACGATCGAACTTGACCTGATAATAAATTAACATTCTTAAGTTTATCACAGCATAAATCAATCGCAATTTTTACATGTTTTAACCATGCTTCACAGTCTATATGAGGAAATTTTTCATAAAATTTTAAAATAAGTTTATCAATATCCTTTATTAATTGGTCGGACATTTTTTTAAATTAAAACTTACTATTCACAAACTTAAAGAGTGCTTTAGGGTTTCCTTTTTCAGCGTTCTTCTCATCGGCTACGTCGTCACCTAGATATACCACAGAATATTTTCCGTTTCCCAATTCATCAACGTGATTCTTCAAAATAGATAATGATTGACGTGGTAAGAATATAACTCGATTCTCCAGTTCAAGCAAAATCGTTTCACCATATTTTGAATTAACCAATTTAGCAATGTAGATTTTCTGAGGCTCATTAATTGGCAGGCTTTTCAATGCAACCACCGGTTTATTTTCACCACCTTCTAGGAGAGACGAATTTATTTCATTTAAATTCATTTTTTTCTCTAAAATAATATGTACTTTTATTTTTATGCAAAAAATGAAAAAATATTTACTTACATTTTTTTTAACGCTTTAACACAAAGAAACTGATTTACTAGTAATATGATGCTGCTGCTTTCACAATGAAATTATTAATCAAACTGATTTATTAGCGACACGTGTACTGTCTTTTATAATAATAAAACCTAACCTCATAACCTAGATCTTAGCCTCAACCTTTTATTTCAAGGTGGCAATTTATCCTCTACTGATGTTGCTCTAACTATAGTTCGATAACGTTTTGCATCATTCAAGGTTATAATTTGTACTCTACTGACGACGTTGCTCTAACTATAGTTCGATAACGTTTTAGTACATACACTTCCTAATCGGAAATTTTTCAAGTATTTTGTGGTCCTGAAAAGAACCGTTTGGGGAATTTTCCCCTCTACAAGGTATTTTGTGGTCCTGAAAAGGACCGTTTCTGGGAATTTTAATTTCCCGACAAGACATTATCATTCTCATTCACATTTTTTATGCAGATTATACAGTTTTTAGTGAGATAAAATATAAATAAGACCTGTTCGCACCTAGCGCAAAGGCACATTTCAGGCTCTAAATTACTCATTCTCCCACTAAAATGCTGAAATGCATTCTCACCATCATAATAAAGGGGGTTAACCGTCTGTGCTTCAAGATAAAAACACCCTAAACAAAGCTTTCTACCTTGACATACATAAAAAGTTTGAATCATGCACAACGTTTCTGTTTGTACACTTGATAAAAACTCTTGACGATTAACCTCTTTTACTATGTAATCTTTTGGATCCCATGATCTACCATCAGTTTCAATTCCATCATCTGAAATTGGCTCCTCGATATTAGCAGCAGCAGCAGCGTCCATTTCAATGGAATCGTATGTGTGTGTGTTGAGAGCAAAGACTTGACTGAATTTTTTTTTAGATTATAATAAAACTTTGATTTATATGTTTTTAATTTGAATTCTAATACTAATTAGTATAATCTATTGCATATGATATCACCTCATATGGTTTTCCGTTTTGCATAATCATTCTTACCGCCCTCGCTCGCTCCCGTCGTCTTCATTTAAGAATAATTTAGTTCATTTTACGATCAGTTTACTTTCGACAGGCATGAGTGATAATAAAATAAAAATATTAAGTGATATATCAATAGTACCAATCAAAAAAAAAAAAATGTCTAATCCAGCTATGTCGTTGGAGTCGATAGTTACTGATGCCACTAGCGCATCCTCTGATGTCACCACCACCGATGCCACCGTCGATGTCGCCGCCTCCAACACTATCATTGAATCAGTAAGTTTTTTTTTTTTTTTTTTTTTTTTTTCATACTTACTTAATTATTATTGTATAGGAATTTATGGATTTAACGTTCGATGCTGACGATCCATTCATTAAAAACATATTTTCGGATATGTTTTTGAAGGAAGAGGAGAATCCTCCAACGCTGTCGATGGCTACACCACCTCCGCCGCCGCCGCCGCCGCCTCCGATGACGCCGGTAGCATCTTTAAAGAAGAAACGAAAACTAACTGAGGAGACGACGCGGAAATTATTAGACAGAGTTACGGAAAGATACAACTTTTTTTTAGTGTCGAAACCTAGAATATTAAAATTATTAGAAGATAAAAAAAAAATTAAAAATGATATGTGTGAATTACGCAAAAAAATAAATCAATACGCAGTTAGATTAGATCAAATTGATAGTGAAATTTTTGCAATATCAGATTCAGAATTTTTAAAATAATTTTTTGCTGCATAATTCACACATATCATTTTTAATTTATTTTTTATCAGATATTTTAATATAATAAATTACTTAGATCATTATGCAATTTCGGATTCAAAATTTTAAAATCATTTTTTTTTAACTCTTGTTGTTCGCTATAGAGTCCCATCTCTAACATTAAATATGAACGGATCTCGTTTGACTCGATGACTACGGCTGCGGCGACGACGTTGAGATAGGTTATTAAACCCATTGTTGTTGTTGTTGGCAAATCTATTATCGCACCTCGCCTAAAAATCTCAGCGGTTGAGGGCGATAGCGCGGTTTTAAAAAATATATATATTATTAAAACTATGTTTTTTATTTAAACTTACTATTCCCCTAATATTAGATAATAGTCTGATCATCCCCACACACAACTTATAAAAGGTGATGTATATGTCTTTAATAAATCAGTTGAAAGTAGAGAATGTCATTAGTAGTTGAGTACAGAACTAAGCTAAAAAAATATTGTGAAAAAATTTCCCGACTAAACAAAGATATTGTGTTTTACGAAGAAACCAGGCAAGTTTTAAAAGATTTATCAAATTTGTGTTTAAATGATGGTCCTATTAAACGCAAATTATGTGATATTAACAGCGATATTCAACGGTTTGTTGTATACAAACACCCCTAATGGAGTGTCTAATATAGCGGTATGTTTTAATGAAAACCAAAAAGAATGTAACCGCTCTGAATGGCAAATGATGGGTAGAACCTATTTAAATGATGGAAAGTTACAAGTTTTTTATGTAAGATTGCCCTCAACACCATCTGAATTATATTACAAGTTGAAATTATTATTTCCGAATAGAAGTGAAGGCGATCAAGAAAAATGGTATAAAATTGGTGAAACTGTCACCAATTGTACTTATCCTCTAGGAATAGGGACTGGAATTGGAGGATTAGTAGGAGGAGGAGGAGGTGGAGAAGTCACACTAGGAGAAGGAGGAGTCGATCAACGACAATTTTCAATAACATGTGCTACATTTGGTTTAATGTTATTTATAGCGTTAAAAATGATTGTTAAATATTTAAGGAAAATATTAAATAAATAATTTTATTTATATTTTTTTTTTTTTTTTTTTTTTTTTTGTTATAAATAAAAACATAAAAACAGTTTTATACACATTTATTTATAAAACATTTTATACATGTTTATGGAAAAAAATTTTAATTAGGTAAAATAGTATTAGTAAACCAAGAAAGTAAATGATCCACGTTTCTTTGCGCACACATAAATTTTCCTTTTGAATGATGATGATGGCAACACTGCTGTGGAATTGTCTGTCGAAAATTTTCTGTATCCCATCTAGTTTTATCATACTTGACTACATCATGGATGATAGGAAATATTTGCAGTTCTTCACACTTACTTTGTAAAAATGAAAGTTTTTGTTCACCTCTAACGTAAATTATGTCCGCAGAATGAAGTAGGTAATTTTTTAAAATGTTATTAATTTCGCTATATTCAATATAACCGGAGTTAAATCGAATTCCGTGCAGATTTTGCTCTAAATAATTCACTGTCTTTTTATCACTAACACTAAGATTTTTAAATTGTGTTGGCGATTTAAATAGAAAATTTAATCGCTGTTGTCCAATATGAATGGAGAGCTCTTTTGGATGAAACACTTTTTCAATAATAAAACCTTGAATATCTACTAGTGCCACTCGCATGATTACAATTCAACTAATTTTAATTATATTAGGGGAGGCTTTTTTATATCTTCTGTGAATCGTGTGTGCGATCTACGATACACCTTGATATTATCGAAGTATGTGAAACTAAGGTCGCAATAGAAACCTCGATGTTACCGGAGAGAGATAGAGCGAAGTATGTGAAACTGAGGTCGCAATAGAAACCTTGATGTTATCGGTGAGAGAGAGATAGAGAGAGAGAGAGAGAGAGAGAGAGATCTGGAGTCAACACTCATTACGAGAGGCTTTTTATTACTTCCGTGAGTGGGTGATATTCCATGAGACAGTCGTGAACTATGATGCAATAAACCTTGGTGTTATCAGGGAATCCTACGTCCGATTCAATTTCCAACTTTACATCAACGGTTGATGACTTTATAGATTCTTCCTGCTTACTACAATCTATGATAAACAATGTACGTAATTTAAAATCCGAAACGGTTAGAAGGGTACGTTTTCGATTAGAGTTTGTGTAGCTAGGATAAAATTCTGTATAGTTGAAATATGCATCGTTGAAGCGATCACTAGCAAAATCAAATTGCGATCGATCCATAGGGTAATAATCACCATTTAACATTAGTCTAATATTACGAATATTCAAGTGATCAAATGTTGTAGGATCAGCTGTGGCTATATCACGTTTTTCGGTTTGGAAAAATATCATGACATAGCGAGGCCTTTCAATAGCCGTACTAGTTTTCACAGGCCAGATATCTTTTTTAGCATTTGGCGTTATGGCCGGTAGTTCGTTAAGTTCCCATTTCCGGAAGGGGATTAAAATAGGCCGGTCCGATTGAATTGCCTTCAACAGTTTTTCATTTACTTCATAATTGGGGTAGATATGTTTAACTCTTACTTCAATGCTTTCAATATTTATTTTAACTGTAGTTACCGATCCGCCATTTTCCTTAATAGTTATACAATTGTTATCGTTTCGAGCACGAACAAAGCGAAAAGTTTGTCTACCACACGTAATCCTAGGATAATCATTGAAAACGTTGAAAATATGCTTTAGCGGTAATAATAGACTGAATGATTTACTATTCGTGAGAATTGGTGATGAGGGATAATTTCAACCGGCAATAGACATGTGACGCGAGTCGTCCTGTGAATAGCAGGTATAAGCGCGAACGGTACTAACAATACCAGGATCTCGTACCGTCTCGATCTCTTTGCCACTTTCGCTGTATGTACAGGAATCGAATAGAAATGCTCCGAAATTTTGAGTTAATGAAACATCACCCGTTCCGGTAACTATTAATTTTCCCTTAATATCCAATAGCGAATCGTACATAGCAAAGAACGAATCCACTTGGTTGATAACAATTTCCACAATGTCATTGCAGTTAAACGATTTCACATATGGAGCATAGTATTTGTATTCACATTTTCGAATTGATTCATCTATTACGGGTGACCCGTATAGATTGAACATCGGTAATTTCTCAGCTGATTCAGCTACTTTTCTTTTCTTGTAAACTATTGATGATGATGATGATGATGACATGGTTGTGGTGAGGATGGTACGTTGTCAACAAAGAATCTTCTTATGCTAATAATTAATTGTGTTTTCACCGCTTATAACCATTTAGGTCGAGGTCTAAGTTCCAATACTAGGGTGCTTGTTTCACCACGGAAATTTACTGGTTCACCGTTTTGATCGACTGCCAGTACGGTAATATTAAGAATTTCACGTTGAGGAATGACTGGTAAATACAAGAGATTTGAAGGAGTTTCGTCAATTATATATCCAGGATCTGATTTAACGGAGAATTCGTAGATTGTATGAGCGGGTGTGTTTCCGTCAAACGCCCCCGTCGTAATGTTACAGTCAAAACGTACGGTTGACACTTTTATAATGTTGACGGGTAAATCTGACGAATGTATGTGAGCCGGAGCGAGATTTTTTTCGGAAAATCCCAACGTACGTCCAATATTGTTAGGTTCCTTAAACGATATGGTATAGAATTTGCTGAAAATTTCGCATTTGAGCGTATTATTATTAGGCCTTAATGAAAAATCTCGATCTGGATCAACGGAATTCTCCAGCCCCATTCGTTTTCGAATAAATCTCTCAATATCTGAAATTTCATAACTACCTGCTGGAAAGGCAATTTCGTTTAATTTGTTGTGCGCATCATAGTAGTAAAATTTTTGACCCTCTTCAATGTTCGGTATGGAATTATACGAATGAAACGATCTCAACGCTAGCTCATATTCTTTTTCAGGATTCAAAACGATGGGTGTTTGAGGTTTAAATTCAAAAATATGATTGATGCTATTGACTCACAACAACTGAGACATAACGAAGACTAACGAATTTTTAATAAATACAATAACTTAAATATATTCTTTATTTAAACTCTTTAAAACAATATATACATTTTGATTGCATTTGTGTACCACATACATCAGACCATACATGTCGACTGAAATTCATTTGACAAGGTAAAAACCGTTTTAACTCCATTCTGTACTCAACGGGAAGACTATACCAGACTGTCTGTAAATCACTCACGTTCAATAAAATCATTTGAATTGCATCCTCGAGGTAACTACGACGACGACGACGACTATTCATCACGTAAAAATTTCAAGCACAAATGTCCACAATTTATTTGATTATAAGTTTGATATTGTTCGTTGTTATAGTAAATTTTGACAGGACGATTACGACTACTTAAATAACGAACAAGTTCTATGGGCGGCTTCAAATTACCAAATGAATCAAAATATTCAACGTTGTCATTCATTTTTCTATATGCCACCCAATGTGTTCCGGGATTTTTCCAACTATCTAAATTTACGATGCCACATTCACGTTGTGCGCGTACTCTCCTAGGTAGAGTATCGCGCATGAAAACACCTCGAAAATGAGGTATTTTATAAAGTTTAGCATATTTCAGTAATTCTTTATCGTATAATGCTCTATTAGGTAGCCTTAATGACGTCGACGTTTTTTTTGAGGTTTTTTTTTTTTTTATTTTCAAGATACAGACCGAAACCTCCTTTACTATTCTTTCGTAAATACAATCCATGACCGATAGCTTCCATCGCTTTATTGTGACGTGTCTCTTCTTCCAGCTTCTTTTTCTTATTTTGAGCGTTTACGACGGAAGAAGCTATACTGGCTGCGCCTCCACTTAACGCCCCAAGGGCACTAAGTCCGGCAAACAAGGGAATGAGAGGAAGAAATCCTCCAGATTTAGAGTCAAATGGAATAATTCTAGGTATTCTAATGTTATTTTTCCCGCCAGCACGTTTAACTGCCACTTTGGCTGCTTTTAAAGCCAACGATACGGCCTTCTTTAATGTCTTGGCAGGTTTCATGGATTTTCCAATTTTTTTTACAACGTGAGTGTTAAAGGAACAACCCATACCAAGTTTACGTTTGGTTTTCATTACTCCGGTTACAAGTAGAGCGTTGCCACGTTCACCAAGACTAGCGTCCTTTGATTTAACTCGTTGCCACGCTTGATCTTCTAATATTTTATCGGCTTTATGACGTTCGTTCAATGAATCGTTCTGCGAATAGGCGATGTCGTGTTGTTTGCACGCAGCGTCTAGCGGATTAATACCCGGATCGCCACGTGCCAATCGTTTTTGTAGTTTTGTTCCCGGACCGCAGAATTGGTACCCTCCACTTAAATGGATTTCAAAGGGTAATTTATTAATCAATGTATTTAACACACCCTCTCCTTCGTGCACAAACATTGAAACTAATAAATGAGCGTAACAGCTTCGATATTTATAAGACAATGAAGGTGATTCAACAAGTGCAGTCGTTGCCGATCGAAAATTTAGACGATTTTCAAGACAAAAAGTTAAATGGTATTAGTAAACATGGTCCGTTGTTGCCCGACTCGTTTCGCGCCATAATCTGCGGTCCGAGTGGCTGTGGAAAGACAAATGTAATGTTAGCCCTGTTGTTTAATCCCAATGGTGCTAAATTTGAAAATGTTTACGTATACTCAAAATCTTTATACCAACCAAAGTATCAGTTATTACAAACAGTAATGACTCAAGCAAAGGGTATAGGTTATTTTCCGTTTAAAGACAACGATGAAGTCATCAGTCCCACTAAAGCCAAAAAAAACTCCATTTTTATTTTCGATGATGTAGCATGTGATAAACAAGAAAAAATTCGCGAATATTATTCCATGTGTAGACATAAAGATATTGATGCTGCCTACTTATGTCAAACATATTCAAAAATCCCGAAACAATTGATAAGAGATAATTGTAATCTGATTGTGTTATTTAAACAAGATGAAATTAATCTAAAGCATATATTTGAGGAGCATATCTCCCCAGACATAAGCTTCAATGAATTTAAAACCTTATGTTCAAAGTGTTGGATTAATAGGTATGGAACGGTAGTTATCGTAAAAGATTTTCCCATTAACAATGGTCGCTATCGAATGGGTTTCGATAAGTATATAAAAATTTGCTAATTTGTGTTAAACGTCACTGTATAGAATGATGTCGGACGATCGAGTTGCTGTGGCTACACATAAACGAAAAGTTGCTGAACTAACGCGTGCTATACGAAAAAAATATTTAGCATTGAAATTAAATCGAACGAATGTGGACGATTCAATCAATAAACTTTTTAAACCAATAACCGATCCGTTAAAAGAAATTGCTATAAAAAAAACTACTAGTGCTGCGGATGCTGTCGCCCCCATACAAGTAAAGAATGAATCATTTATTAAAAAAGAATATAAGACACATCCTACTAGTACTAAATTTCTCGATTTAGAAGATGTTGCCGAGTTTAATGAGCCCAGTATAATAGAGGAACCTGATTTATCACCGAAACATTCCACTGAACCGACCATCGAATATTCACAGGATGTAATAGATGAATATCTGGATCAGTATCCATCAATAAGTCATACTTACGTTAAAGATTACTGGACAAATAGCGATAAAATTGATAGAAAATATGGTCCTACATATGATAGTGAACAAGATAATTGGACACTTGGTAATAGAAGAATTTCCTTTGATGTTAAAACCGGTGCTATCATGTTGTTATCGGAGAAAGACTTTTCGGGGGGATATGTGAAAGGAACGCCAGGACTTTATCAATTAATATTTTATTCCGATCCATCGTACGCTCCCGATGATCTCGTAAACTATAAAACCATATTAGAACATACGGGTGCGCACTTGAATAGTAGAGGCCATTTAAAAGGAGATAACAGTATAAAATGGTATAACATTATAAAACCTTTGATTAAAACCGTAGAAAAAAGTAAAAAATCCAGTCTCTCAAGTTTAGTTCAACATTTCGCCTCTTCATCGCCGAAAGAAGGTAAAGGAATGCATTTAGAATATAATAATGCACCTATAGAATATATTTATTGGGACGACCCCCGAGAACTTATTACTAGATTAAGACTGCTTATCGCATCTAAAGAGGCAGGAAATACTTCGCATAACAATGAGATTGTTGCCATAATGAATGAATTGAGGGAGGCTAATATGATAAAATAAGTTTGCACATCCACACGAATGTCATTTCAATGATGAGTGTTGATAAATTCGGACGTCATTCACGTTCGCGTGCATTTGCATTCAAACCATCTATTGTACGATTACCGCACACCTCTGATGGCAATTTAGATATTGAACATTTAAAGTTATGCAACGTTAAGGGGCCGCCAACAATTGATGAAGATGCTGCAAACAAAAAGTATGTCGATTCTATGATAACAAACCTTTCAAAATCAATAGATCGAGTATCGGATAACGTTAAAAATATGTCTGATGCTATGGTAGATATGCAAAATAATATTAATGAAAATATGCAGTTTATTTCGAAACAAGAACAACAACAAACTACAGATTGGGTGACAAAAAAGTATGTTGACGATTCTTTGCAAAAAAGTATTGAAAACGCAAATAATAAATTATCAATAGAGCTTAAGTTATTTCTTAGAAATAACCTTGTTGATAATTATTCAGAGATTAGAAAAAATATTAAAAACCTTGAACAAAATGTAAAGAAGAATCAAGAGCAAATTACCAAATTAATTGCGGTATCAAGAACTACTTTTACTACGCATACACCATAAATAGTAAAATTATAAATCAGTCTATTTATTATCATGTCAACTGCGTCGTCGTCGGTGGTTACGTCACCGGAAAAGATTCAACTTGTTAATGAACTTCATAAATATGCACGAAAAAATTATCCGAGACGACGTACCGTCATCAAAGGACTAGATGATTTATGGCAAATGGATTTAGCTGAAATGAGTCGCTATGCACCGCAAAACAAAGGTTTTAAAATGATTATGGTTGTCATTGATTGTTTTTCAAAATTTCTATGGACTAGACCGCTAAAAACGAAAACCGGTGAAGAAATTACCAAAGCTTTCGAAGATATTTTATCGCATACGAAACATCGCCGCCAGCGTCGTCCGAAAAATTTACAAACCGATCAAGGTACGGAATTTTTTAACGCAAAATTTAAAAATTTAATAAAAAAGTATTCCATTAATCATTATAATACGTTTAGTGTTAAAAAGGCCTCTATAGCAGAACGGGTAATACGTACTTTAAAAGAAAAATTATACAAGTATTTCAGTTTAAACGGAACCTATAAATGGGTTGATTATTTACCCAAGTTAACTCAAGAATATAATAATACGAAACATAGCAAAACGAAACTTAAACCAAAGGATGTGAACAAGACTAATGAAAAGATTCTTTTAACGAAAAGATATTCATATCTGAAAATTGCCGGACCGCGAAAATTACAAGTCGGTGATGTTGTACGCATAAGCAAAGCAAAGCATGTGTTTGAGAAAGGTTACACACCAAATTGGTCTACTGAACATTTTAAAATCATTAAAGTTAAAATAACCAATCCCGTTACATATTTGTTGGAAGATATGCATGGTCAACCAATCATCGGAGCTTTTTACGAAGAAGAATTACAAAAGGTTAAAAATCCTGACATTTATCTCGTTGAAAAAGTGTTGAAGCGAAAAGGTAGAAAACTTTATGTCAAGTGGTTGGGGTTTGACATTACGCATAACAGTTGGATAGATAAGGATTCGCTTAAATAACAAGATTAACAATACATCTCAGTCAGTTGTATAAAATGTGTTCAACGTATAGTTCATCAGCATCCTCTGGATGTACTTCAGAAAGTTCTTATAGCGATAAACAAATGGATAGTGATTATTATAGACAAATTGATCAAGTCTCCAAAAAAATGTGTGAAAACGCAATCGATTTTGAGCATACTTTACTGTTGTATAAAGAGTATTCGACTGGAACAGCGACTGTGGGAAGCGGTCTTAGTCCTGCGAGAAAATTTGAACCTGCAATTGTTTTAAGTCAACCCTTTCGACCTCATCAGCAAATGTCTTTTGATACATTCGAATGGTTAGATCTTATGTCAATGTTGAAAGTTTTGCTTAAAAATTTTTTCGATGACTCACTTCCTCAATTTCCTGATGAATATGATTCTGTTGAAAATCTATGTGGAAGAAATTGTAAAGTAACTCAATATATAATGGATGATACAAAATTTCTAAGTATAAATAAAAAAAACGTTTGTATCGAATTGACAAAAGACCAAGTTTATTATTTGATTGATATAGATGAAAATTTGTTGTGCTATTACATTGAAGCATTGAATAATGTTAATTTTAACAATTACTACTTTCAAGTATTAAACATAATCAAACCGTATTTTGAAGACTATGAAGAAGAAGAAGAAGAAGTTTGGAAGAATATATTAAAAAATATATTAAACTTGACTGATCCATTATTGGCTAATGCTCTCAGAGAATTTATTTATTTTTATAAACATAAATTTATAAATGCCTTACAAGGATTTAGTGTAGAATAAATTTTATATAAATAAATCGTCTTTTCTTTTATACCTCTCATTCTCATTCGATATGTCGATAAAGATAGTTGTGTCGTTGTTGCTCTCAATATTATTGGTAATTCATTGTGAACATATAGATCAAGAAGATGCTATTTCTTTTCTAAAACAATATGGTTACATAACCTCTGTTAGTAATAATAATAGTTTAGAAAATTTCGAATCGTATTTAATCGAGTTTCAAGAAAAATTTAATTTACCTGTTGATGGTACCTTAAATGATGAAACTGTTCGATTAATGAAGCGACCAAGATGTTCTAATTATGATGAAAATATTGGATATGTTGATTCATATACGGTACACGGAAAATAGAATAAAACTAATTTAAAATGGCATTTTCCATCAGTGTCAAGAAAGTACATTACAGTAGCCGCAAAAGCTTTCGAAATTTGGGCTAAAGATTCAAAGTTTACATTTACCAATGTTAAAATAGCTATGCCAAAACCGGATATTACCATAACCCTAGGAAATAAACGTCATAGTTTTCGAACAAGTTGTTCGGGTAAAGCTGAATGTCCACAGAATTTTGATGGACCTGGAAAAGTTTTGGGTCATGCCTATTATCCAAGGGACGACAGCAATTGCATTGAGATTCATCTTGATTCTGATGAAAATTGGAATTTTAGCTTGAATATCACGAATGTTCCGGATAACGAAAACAGTTTATTGGCAGTTTTAGTTCATGAGATAGGTCATACATTAGGTTTGGGTCATAGTGGCATTGAAAATGCGATAATGTTTCCTTGGTATCAAAGCGATATATCCACATTACATGAAGACGATAAAATGGCTCTTGAAGCACTTTATGGTCCTATACCAACACGTCGTTATCTGCCAATTAACCCTACTACTACTACTACTACAAGTACTACAACACCCCCACCACCTCTACCTACTTCAGCCAATTTATGTAACCTTAAATCCCCTGATTTTATCTTTCTCGCTAGCACAGCATCGTTCCCCAATTATCGTTTATATATTGGAAGCGGTCGTAAATTATGGAAAATTGATCTTAATGATATGCGAATACCCCAACATTTTGATTTAATTGAATCATATCTTCCTAAAGAAATAAAAACATCTACTATAACTCATTTTTCAAAATGCTGTGGGAGATCTAATTAGCTTTGCTAATGGAAGATGTTATGCCGCCTCGTTCCCAGAATTGCATATTCAACATGATTTTATTTTACCATTATCTAAAGACGTTCTAATAAATGCTATATTTCAAACAAATAGTGGAAGCATTTTTATATTTTACGATAACACTTCATACATTGAGTTTCTGGAAACACCTCAAGAAATACGTAATCGTGGACGAATAACAGATAAATTTCCTGGACTTCCACCCGGTATTACGTCGGCGTTTAGATTTACAGATGGTTACATTTACTTTTTTCAACAAGATACTTACTATAAATTTAGTGAATATACACGAAAAGTTGTTGCAGCAGGCCCCTTTAATTGGAATCTCTTTGGTATTCCATGTCCTGAAGACAGCTTAAAAGAACAATTAAAAACTTTACTGTCAAAAATAATATCTTTTTATGAATAAAAAAATGCTTATTAAGAATTACGTTTTTTATTAAAACAATATTTTATAAAGTAGTATATTTCATCTTTTCTTCTTCTTCTTCTTCTTCTTCTTCTTCTTCTTCTTCTTCTTCGTCTACTAGAATGTCATCATCATCATTCACATCATCGATAAGATATGAGGGTAAATATTTCTTCATTCTGCGTAGATACCCTTCAAACTCTAACTTTTTAAGTATATTTACCAAGCAGCATATACAAATAATTCCATCTACGTAATCGTTCATGACTTGAGATCCTTTACGATATCGAGCAGTTAATATTTGACATTCCTCTTCTGTATACATTCGACCCATACCATATACACTTTCACGTTCGTAAATTCTTTCTTGCTTAAACAAATGCCATGATAAGTCTCGCAAGAGATTTTTAAGATTATTCACTTTTGTTTCACTACTAGTTGCCATTTTTTTTATTTTTCAACTGACTTTGCATATCTATAAAACTTCTATATATGCATGAAGATAAAGGAGAGAGGGGATTTAAAATAACCTCGATTTAAAAAATATTCTTAACCAATATTTGAGCTTTAGTAGCTGCTGCTGCTGCTGCTGCTCAATATCTCGCTTTTTTTTTTTTTTAATAATCTAATATTGAGGTATAACAACCTCGGTTCTTGTTGTTGTTGAGTCCCACCTCTAACATTATAAATGGGTTATCTACGCCGCGACTTCGATAGCATACGCTCTCGAACTCATGAAGGTCGTCATCGCAGCCTCAAAGGCGGGCGACACGCGCGCTCGCGGACCACACCTCCTCCTCCCAGCTGAGAGCAGCCGAGGCGGCCGGCGGCGCGCGGATTCTAGCAGCTGAGAGCAGTCGAGGCGGCCGTCGGCGGCGCGCGGATCCCAGCAGCTGAGAGCAGTCGAGGCGACCGGTCGGCGCGCGGATTCCAGCAGCGAGGGCGGCCGGCCGGTGCGCGGACCCGGCTGAGAGCACCGCCGACCGCGAGGTCGTCCGACCTCGCGGTCGGCGGCGCGCTCTCACCGGTTTCAACAACGCTGCTGGCCGCTGAGTCCTGAGTCGCTAGAGCAGCACACACCTATAATAGTTCAAAACATGAGTGCATTTAAAAGCAGTGTGGAGAAAATGATGGGCTGCGGCGGCGGCGGCGCCGATTTTCCTCAAGCC
The DNA here is from genome assembly GCA_951812935.1 of Hermaeophaga mercurialis. Taxonomy (NCBI): domain Eukaryota; kingdom Metazoa; phylum Arthropoda; class Insecta; order Coleoptera; family Chrysomelidae; genus Hermaeophaga; species Hermaeophaga mercurialis. The sequence goes on along the minus strand of OX638366.1, from coordinate 3,530,388 downwards.
GAATTGAACTAGAAGCAGAAGAAGAGGAAGAAGGGGGGATTTGTGATTAAAAAAATGGCAGTTTCTATTTGTATTATATTGAATAAAAAAAAATAAATCTCTTATTATTGGTTTAATTATGGAATGCATGCATAGGCAACCAACATTACGCTACAACGTAAAACGGTCGGTTGTCTATGCAGCGTGTCTGCGCTCCACAGTGCCGGCGTCAGCGGTGACGCTCGATGGATTTCTGTGGGGGTGGGCCTCAAAAGCCTCATTTAGAGGTCGCTTTTTAGAGGCGGCCAAGGCTCGCGAACCATTTTCCAAGAACACATTTCCATCTAGGCCACTAGGCCATTTTCAAGACCGGGGGCGGCGGCGGAGGCGGCGGCGGTGGATATTTTCCAATGTCATTTTACAAAGGCTGCTCTTCCACAAGCATCAAGGCCACTTTCAGGGGCCATTTCAAGGCCGGGGGCGGTGGAAAAAAAAAAAAAAAAAAAAAATTTCCATTTTCCGAGGAAAACCACCAAGGTCACTTTAAAGGCCAGTTTCAAGGTCAAATTTGAGCCAAAACCCGCCTTGTATAACTACTTGAATCAATTATTACACCATTCATTTCATATCTTATTTCCCTAAAGAGATGTGCTATACCATTGTTTATAAACTGAAATTTTGTTGGTAGCTTGTTTTGATTTGTCAAGAATTTTCCTTCTAAATAGAGATAACTGTTACATGGAAGAGTGTACGCATCAATATCTTGAATAGCGATTCTAATTTCATCGTTATAGTTAACAGCGGTTAGGGTATGCGGTTGATAAGTATGAAATTGATAATCCTCAATAGTAGTGTCTGCAAAGGGTTGTCCCGTTACGTTTAGAAGATCCATTGCAAACTGTAAATCCAAGAGATTCTAAAAATTGACGATTTTGCGATGTTAACTGCTCACTGGCTCTTAAAACACAGGTACGCTTGGTATTACAACCTCTTTTATAATCATGATAGGGGAAACGGGGAAACAACCAAACCATTATTCAATTTTTCTAAGATGCAAGCGAATAGTAATTGTCTCGTGATTAAAATTTATCAACTCGCCTGATTGATCAAACACCTTAACTGCTATGTTGTTTATTGTCTTGACGCTTACTGGATAATATAAAATAGTTTGGGGTTGCTCTACTATTTTATAGCCAAAGGGAACCTGAGGGAAAAATTGATGGATAATGTGAACAGGACGTCCATTAAGGAAGGAGCCGATCGCAATGTTACAGTCAACACAAATAGTGTTTACACTCAAAATATTTACTTTGTCAGAGGTATGAGCAACATTTGGAGAGAGTCTAGTGGAAAAACCTAAAAGTTTTCCAATTGAATTTGGTACATCAAAATTAATGGGAGCAGTACTTTTGAGAGTGATTGTATTAGTTTTTGAATCTGCTGTTATATGAATTGTTACACCAGTAAGAAAAATGTCTTTTTCAATAATTTTTATCAAATCATTAATCTCATATGCACCGCTTGGTATACCAATCGAAAATTCATCTTTCTCACCCCACACCAAGATGTTATTATGAGTAGAAACATTTGGAATGCTATTGAAAGTATCAAAATTAACCAAACCAATTTCATAGTCTTCATTTTCGTTAAGATATATCGGAGGATTAAAGTCATCACTTAAAATGGATGAATCACCACTTAGGGTAAAAGTATACGACATGATAGTTAACAAATGAATGAAGTTCACGACTGGTTAAACTGATTAAATAGAAACCTTAAACTATGCTGACCACATTGGTACGAATTAAACTGCTGCAAAACATTATAGTTATATCGTATTCTTACATTCCCATTACTTTTAAAATATTTAACAACCTCAACCGGTGGTGGTAAATTACCATAACTATCAAAATACGTAACATCAACATTATTTTTAAAATAAGCTGTCCAGTGAGTACCAGGACCGCTGTTTACATCGAGATTAATTATACCAGTTTCAAATTTGCTAATTTTTTGTGGTAACGAATCTCGCATAAAAACTCCTCGAAAATATGGAATACACTTTGCAAATTTTATAGATTGGTTAAGGCATGTCTAGGTAATTTTATTTTCTTTTTTTTATTCCATATCCCTTGTATGGTCGTAGGTAAAACCCCCGTCCTCTTTTCATTCCAGCACCTTGTTTAGTTTCCATTGCTAAATTATGACGTTTCTGTTCCTCCAGCTGCTGACGATTAGCTTTAGCATCATTCACGGCTTTCGCGATTCCAGCTGCACCACCCCCAACAGCTCCTAAGGCTCCTAGCAAGGGTAACAGAAAAGGTAAAAAACCACCCTTTTTTGGTGATCGAATGATACGTTTCCCTTTTCCCCGTTTTTTCTTCAAACCCATTCCCATCTTTCGTTTACCCTTCATTGTAGTAGTAACGAACCAAGCAGCTGCTTTCTCACCAAACTTTGCGTTTTTAGACTTAACCCGCTCCCAAGCTTTATTTTCTAAAACTTTATCTGCTGCGTGTCTTTGTTTTAAATCACTACTTTGAGAGTATGCAATATCGTGTTCTCTACACGCTTGGTCTAGGGGATTAATACCTTGATCTCCCCTCTCTAATCGAGTCTTAAGCTTGGTTCCTGGACCACAGAAGGAATAACCAGGGAGATGAAGTTCAGTTGGAAGCTTATTGATTAAAGTATTAACTAAACCACGTCCTTTCACCTTTCGCTGTAGAATCATTGTAAACCTTTATATAGACATACAAGCTTTATATAGAGATCAGTAGGTATGGAGATTCAAAAACAAAAAGTCACTTTACCAGTTAGAAATTATGATATTGAAGAAACTAAGAAAATAGGTAAACATGGTGTTGTTTTTGGAGGTGATTCTAAACGAGGTTTAATCATAGGTCCCAGTGGATCTGGTAAAACCAATGTTATGCTATCACTTATAGAACATCCGAACGGTTTAAGATTTGAAAATGTATATGTATGCTCTAAAAGCTTACATCAATCAAAATATTCATACTTGCGAAATTTGCTTCAACCTATTAAAGAGATTGGTTATAAGGAATATGATAAAATGGAGGAAGTGATTGTACCTGAGTTAATCAAGAAAAATTCTATTATAATATTTGATGACATTGCTACATGTGATCAAAGTATTATACAAAATTATTTTTGTTGTGGGCGGCATAAATCTACAGACTGTTTTTATCTTTGTCAGACATACGCAGCTATTCCCAAACATTTAATTCGAGATAATTCAAACCTTTTAATTATATTTCAACAAGACATGACCAACCTCAAACATGTGTATGATGATCATGTTAATATTGACATGTCATTTCAAAATTTTAAGGATTTGTGTGCATATTGTTGGAAAGACAAATTTGGTTTTATGACAATAGATAAAGATTGTAATTTAGCATCAGGTCGATACCGACAAGGATTTGATTCTTATATAAAGCCAAACAGTAAGATTTTGATTAGTAAAGATGGATGAACAGTTGGGAAAAGAACTACTCGAAACACGAAAGGATATCAAACGTAAATATAAAAGTTTAAAAAATGAACAAACTGCAACGGAAAATCGTTTTAAACAACAATGGAAGCCACTCGTTGAACCTATTCAACAACTTATTACCACTAAACCGGAAATTAAACAGGAGTCACCAAAAACATCACCAAAAAAGTATTATTCTATCGTACCAGATCTAACTTTTAATCAAACAATGCAAGATGACTTTGGTGCAAGTTATATAGATGATGATATAATTACAGATACTTCACAAGCGAGAGATGAGACCCTAGAGTTTTTAGAAAAATATGATCCTTTGCCCAGAGGATATATTGAAAATAAAATTATGGATACTGAGAATCAGTTTGATAGCACGTTTGGAGTTTATTTCAATCCTGAAAGTCAACAATGGGCTATTGGTGATTCTCCTTTAACATTTGACGGAAAAGATGTAGTGATTCAAAATCTCAAGTATAAAGGCACTCCTGGTCTTTATGAATTTTTATTCAAAAAATATCCTGCTGGTTACAAAACTCAAGACCTTGACTCATATATTGAAATTGTTAGAAGAACAAATGCACAATATTTAGGTTATAATCCAAAAAAAGGATTATCCACTTCAAATGCTTCTAAATTTATTGATCTAATTAAACCTCGTGTTACCAATTTGCATTCTCTGGCCTTGGAGAAATTTGAGAAAAAAAGAAGAGCAATCGAGCAGGAAGGTATGTCAGGACAATTTCGTCCGAGACTCAGCTCCGATTCCAATGTTAGAAAAAGTCTGCTTCCTCTAACCAGAAGTAAAACTAAACTTGGAAGTGGATTAAATTCTAAAGTTTTAATAGATTTAACTGATAAAGTAGATTATAAATATTTTGATGATTTTAATGAATTGGTTGATAGACTTCGATTACTCATAGCATCACAAAAAGCTGGTAATACTGGGGTCAACAATGAAATTGTTTCCATTATAGAAGAACTACGTGAAGGTGGAATAATCTTATAAACATCAGTTTTCCAAAATACTTTTTAGTATTCAAGATGCCTCTTAACAAGTTCAACCAACACTTTCTTACTTCCTACACATGTCCGGAAGAGGAGATAGTGTCTTCCCCAACTCCAACACCCTTCTACATTTGTAAACCTTCCGAATTTCACAGTAAATGTATATTAACTATTCGAGGTATTAAAGATTTTAATGTAAGTAAAACAGTCTACATATTAGAAGATGGTACATTCTCGTATACATTTCCTATAAGTGGAAAAGTGGAAAGCATACGCTGTGTTCCGGAAAATCTTTATATTTCATATAAAACAAAATATGATAAAATTAATCAACTACTAGAAAATAATATTATTAACAAGGGTGATGTTATTGAATTTCACATGCATTCAAAAAGTCTTATAAAAGATAAAATTTTTATTCAATTTGTAATTCAATGTCAGCTTGAAAAAAGTGATTATATATAATGCAACTTTTTATTTTATATTTCATTTTTAATAATGCCTTTGAATCGATTTAATCAACACTTTCTTCTTCAGTCTTGTTCTACTGAAGATAATGAAAAGGTTGGCTCTGTACAAACAAATACTTCATTTAATGCTCCATTTTATATTTGTGACAATTTCGATTATCACGTTAAATGTCTTATCCGTTTAAGAGGAGAGAAAACAAATTTGAGTAAGGATTACTATGTTCTTGATAATGGAAATTCAGGATTCAAGTTTCCATTATCTGCAAAAATTGAAAGTGTTGCTCATTATCAGGCAGATTGTGAAGTAATATTAAAAAATAAAACTTACAAACTTCATGATCTGTCAGGTATAAATATTGTTAAAGGAGATGTAATTCTATTTAAGCTCGGATCAAAACAGAAAATTTGTATTGAATTATTACTTCAGTGTCCGTTAGTCAAAAATGTCTAAATGGCAAGTCGTTAATGAACTCCATAAACCAGCTCGAATTAATTTTAAACGACGTCATGTTTTAGTTAAAGGTTTACATGATTTAATCCAAGCTGACCTGGCTATCATGTCATTATATGCCAAAGAAAACAAAGGATACAATTATATTTTGATAGTAATCAATGCTTTTAGTAAATTTGTTTGGGCTGTACCTATCAAAAGAAAAACTAGTAAAGAGATTGTTAATGCCATGGAAAAAATACTTTTACAAATGAATCCTCCAAAGAATCTTCAGACCGATAATGGGACAGAGTTTTACAATAAAGATTTTCAAAAACTTATGCAGAAATATAAAATAAATCATTATAGTTCCTATTCAAATCTTAAGGCTAGCATTGCAGAAAGGGTAATTAGAACTCTTAAATTATCTATATGGAAACATTTCAGTATGCAAGGATCCTACAAGTGGCTAGATGCGTTACCTTCTATTGTTAACAAATATAACAATACTAGACATTCCACCACTGGAGCTATACCAAGCAAAGTTAATAATCGAAATGCAAGGTTTATTAAGGTATTTAGTCAAGTGAAAATTGTAGATCCTCGAAAACCTAAATTTAAAATTGGTGATTATGTACGCATCAGCAAATATAGACATGTTTTTAAGAAAGGATACACGCCCAACTGGACGACAGAAGTATTTAAAGTGAAAAAAGTTCGGCTGACCAATCCTAGGACTTACATTTTGGAGGATGAAAAAAATGAAGAAATTCAAGGCGGATTTTATACGGAAGAGTTACAGAAAGTGAAATATCCAAATATTTTTTTAGTTGAAAAGGTGATGAGACATAAAGGAGATCAAATTTTAGTAAAGTGGCTGGGAATGAATTCACAGTCATGGATAAATAAAAATGCAATAATATAATTTGTACTTTTTTTTTTAATAAAAATATTTTTGTATACAATATGTTTTATTCTAGAAAAGATAAATTTTATAACAAAACTACATTACTTTGAATTAAACAAGGGGTTATAATTTTTGCAACTTCTTCTATGCGATGTTGAAATCTTATGCGGTCTCTAGCAGCTTCCTCCCAATGTCCTTTTCTAGCTTCCTTATAAGCAAAACACCAATTATATAGGGTATGATGTTTATTCATCAACTCGTTAAATGTAACCTTCTTCATAACAGTTCTGTATATTGATATAAGACTTCTAAGGCTAAACCATAAGGTACTGAATTAACGTCTTTTATAGGTTATATCATACTTTTTCATTTTTGTAACAAATTAGGATATCTACAGATTATTTCTAAGGCTAAGCTAAAATTAATACTGTTTATATATTTTATTGAGTCTATTATATAACGAGCAGATTCTACAATATTATCACAATCTTTAACACCCAGTTTTAAAATTTTGAATGAATTATTAAAATTTTGTTTGCCTAGCAGTTCACACTGATAGTTTATTAGAGGTATCAAATTCCATAATTTTACTATTGAACTGGAGTCTATCCAAATATTCTTATTCTTGATTACTATTCTTAACCCATTAGACCCATCACACGTTTCAAACTGTAGTCGAAACGTATTATTATCTATGGAATTACCATTTTCTGACGAGACAATTAAGCTGTTAATTCTTTCCTTATAGGATAAAAATTCTTTCCACTCGCTTTCTGTAAATTCCACGAAAATTGTTTTATTATCACATATTCTAACACACGGTTCAAAATTCAAATTCTGAGATAAGCTAACACTTATGTATTGCACCTTATTAAGATCAAATAGTTTTTGTCCCAAATAAATTTTTGATGTATTCATTGTAACTTCTAGAGCACTTATGAACAAAGTCGAATGAAGTAAGTTTTATTTGGATGTATATCCCCATTAGCTTTAAAAGAAAACAAAATAAATTTTTAATGACTATTTATTAATATATTAATAATTAACATTATTATAATAAACAGTAAAAATATATTTGTTAAGTTTCCTTCTTTTTTCTTAACTTGTTTAGGTTCTTTTACATTTTCTACATTAGTTTCAATTTTAGTTTTTATTATTTGAACAAATAAACAATTTGGACTATATTTTAAATGTTCAATGAAGGGAATATCCTTCATTTCCCATTTAAATATTTCAACTCCACATTTAAAGCATCGAACCAAATCTTGAGTACCCACATAGTAAAAACCATTTCATGCTAAATCTATAGGATTTACTAAACCAGTCCAATTTTGAAATGATTGTAATCTCTTATCAAACAACTCCCACAAATGACCATAATCTTCAGCACACATCTTGTAGTCAACTAATTCTATTATGTTAATGTACAGCTTTATATCACCTTACAAGCTATGAAATAAAACAATTTGATAATCTTAAACAATTTATTACAATGGTTTTAAATATGACAGACCTATAATAGCGAGTAATGACCCCAAGGTAAAGTATGAATTCCATCATGTAATATAAAACGTTTATCATCCAATGCATTTAATCCAATTTTCGATTGTTCAATACTATACACATTATGAGCAAAGGAACGAATAGTACATTGTGAAATAACCTTGTCTTTGTTTTCCTTTAAACAACTTACATAATCATCAAATGTAATTTTATTTTTGATAACACAAGGTTTAATCCCCTTAGATTTTTTAATTAAAGGTTTTTTTAGACATTGCACTTTATAACTATACATTTTTGATCGTAATCCTACAAAATGTGTTATGATTTTACCATTAGCTTCATCCTTCATTAAACCAGGAATTTTTTTATTACGCTGCGGTATTTTATATACATTATCCATATCATAATCGCTAGTATCAAATCTATTAATGTTAGGTTTAATTACTTGCTCGTATACATCATTACATGTAATTTCATATATAAAACTATCCGTATCAGTATATAATAACTTACAACTCTCATTAAACTGTGATAACATAAAATCATAATGAAAATTGTACATGCATGTTTTTGAAATATCTAAAATAGCCATTCCAATGTAAAGAGGTTTATTAAAATATAGTTCAGTCTTTCTTAATTCGATAGCCATTAATTGATTTTCCTCATCGAATATAGTTCTACTATTAAACTTTGGACTTGAAATTAAATTTTTTGCACCATATCTACCTTCCCAATGATTAACTAATTTAACAATACGATGTTTTCTAATATTTTCCATGGTTTTTCCATATATAGCATTTACTTTTAATTTAAAATGATCTTTTTCAAAAGTATTTTTCGCTTTTGCTCTAAAACTTGTATTTAAATCTATATATGGTTTCAACCATGATGATTGTGAAAATTTAAGAATTCTATGAATCTTAGTGATTTTTAATCCATGTGCTACAGCCTGTTTTAAAGCACGATAATGAATTACATAATTATTTTTATCATATAGTGTTGTTAATAGTTTTGGTAATTTTGAACCTTGTGGTATTCTATGTTCAGCACAAAATGGAAAATCTTTATGTAAATCATGAATCTCATAGGGATACTTTAGATCAACTTCTAAAAAATATCCCTCAGAGGCATCATCAGGAATGTTGGTAATATCTATATTGTTATCTACCCACTGGAAATTTCCATATGGGAGTGGTTGGGACATTGCATAACCATATAAATTATTGATATCTAGATATAATAAATACTTATCAGGTTTCATATTATCATATCCTATCATATATTTATTGTTTGCTTCAGAATATCGACAACAACATTGACTGATCCCACCTCGTATTGCGCTTTCAATAAACAATATCATATCCACATCATATAATAGTTCTAATTCACATTTTGTATATTTTAGCATACAGTCCCAAGAATATCCGGGTACTGTATAATACCAAGCTGGATCTAGCCCGCTAGTGGAATATCCAATAGTCCTAAAATTTTCAAATACGTCTGATAACAGCATTATATCTGTTTTCAAATATAAATCCGAGTATTGACCTAGATTTTGAATATTAAAAGCTTTCCATACTGTTTGTGCATGAATATATCGTTCCTCACTGATTTCTTCATCACTTAATTTATTATAAAAATGTGCTGAAGCAGGTAATTTTTTTTCCTCTAGTTTTTTCAAATCATCAATATAATCGTAACAAAATACACCTTTTTGTGTAAGTAGTTTTAATTGTTCATCACTATAACCTCTGAATTCATTTTTTGTATTATCTAAGTTATTCCCCTCTAAATTTTTTACCAATTCATCAAGAGATGAATTCATAAAACGAAGTGAATCTATAAATCTAAATTTAATATTGTTAGACATATGATTAGTAAATGAAATGTACTTTTCTTTATTTATAGGTAACAATGTAATTTTACCTAATTTTGCCAGGTCACTTATTATGAAGTGACTATCATACCCACTTAGGTTGTGAAAAATTATGGGAACGCAAAAACATTTTCTAAAATTTAAATTACAATTTTCATGAGCAAAGCCTCTAAAATTACCGGTAAAGTGATTATGATCACGAACTATAATATCTTTATAGGTAAATTGGTTTTCACAAATATGACATGTAGTAGCATTTATTGTTGATATGTTTTGCTTCATGGGAACTATATATTTAAATTTAGAATAAATCATTTGCGAACATGTTTCCATTTCATTAGCAAACCATTCCATACAATCTATCCCGCGAAAACTTTTAAAAAATGAAAGAGAATTATCATAATCACATTTAACATAATATCCACAACTATATGCAACATGTTTTTGATATTTCATTGTTTTTCCAGCATTTTGCTGTACAGGTTGTAACATACATTCGAAATCAGCATAAATGACAAAAGGCGTTCGTTGTTTATGAATAAAATTTTTAAACTTTACAACTTTATCTTTTGGAATGTTAATTTTGAAATCGTTAATGCGTTCACATAATTTTGTATGATTTTTTAATTTTTCCTCACTACTAAAATAATTTAAACATCTGTCACATATACATTTTTTATTTTTATTCTTATTGAGTTGTGAACTTAACAATCTAGATAAATTTTTAATCCAACAATAATGGTATTTTATTTCAATGTGATCATTATCTAATGAATTAGGTGTATCATAATCATTTAATTTAGGAAAGTATACATTTTGGATTAATAATAAATTAACATGTTTCTCTTTTTTACTTATCGTTAAACGTAATGGAACTACTGTTAACTCTTTGCTTATTAATTCTAAACCATAAACATTAACAGATATATCATTAAGTTTTTCAAATTTATGAATTTTATTAAAATGAATTGGAATTTCAAGACCCTCTAACTTTAATACTTGACTATAATGAGGATATGATGTAGTGCGATTATATTCATTATCTGTAGGATAAAGTGCACATACAATGCTCCAATAGAAACATGCATTGTCATTCCAATTATAAATGTTTACACAAGCTTGCTTTCGTTCAATTTTTTCTGGTAATCTAATGAAGGATGAACCGTTCCCTACTTCAAATTTATTTATATTTACTATAAGTGATATTACTTTACTTAAAGCCCAACCCGATTGTCTTTCTTCAAATTCCGACAACTTATTTAAAATAAAATCTGTAACATGATGTATAAACCATTCACTTATATTTAACGATCTATCAATAATATCATTTTCAGTATGAAAGTATTTTATATCTACTATATTTTTATTATCAGTCTGTTTTATAAATTCAGCACAAAATGTTGTATTTACTTTAATCATTGTAAACTTTTGTAATGTATCAACTATTTTTTTATAAAATAATTTAAAGGCTTCACTTAAAAATGAATGTACATCTTTATGTTTTAGATTAATTATAATTCCAGTTGTTACCCTTTTCTGAAATACTGATTGTAAGTCTTCCCATTTAACAGTCTCAATACTTGTTTCCACAACTTCTTTTAGTTTATTGAATATTACTATTAAATGACCTAATTTTGTTTGCCACTTATTATATTCTGATAGGTGTTTAGTTGGAATTTCTTTGGAACATAAATCAATTGCAATCTGTACTTGATGTAACCATACTTTACTTTCCTCAACAGTAAATTTAGAATGCTTTTCAAAATATTTTTCAATTAATTTATTTAAATCATTATTAAGTCTATCGCTATTGTCTGTCATACTTACAAATTACTGTCAACAATTTTGAATAATGATGCAGGATTTCCTTTGCCGGTATCTTTCTCTCCAGTAAAGACAACAAAATATTTTCCGTTTCCTAATTCGACCATATGATTCTTAAGAACTCTAGTGGACCGTGAGGGAAGGAACACAACGTTTTTCTCCAGATCTAACAATACCGTTTCTCCAAATTTTGAATTTACCACTTTTGCTGATAATATTTTAAACGGAATATCTTTTGGTAACTGATTCAGTTTTAATGGTGGTTTTCTAACGTCTTCTTCTAAAAGAAGAAATTCATTTATACTTGTAATATCCATTTTTCTATAATAAAATATTTATTTAGAAAATTAAAATACAATTAGAAATATTTTATACTTACTTTTGATGGTTAAACAGAAACACTAAAATTTTCTATAGTGAATAATATATGCACAGTATACAACTTAAACTGACCTTTATTCCTTTTATTCGGACTTTTATATCGTTCTAGAAACTACGTCACTTGATTACCTTCGACTTTCTTAACCTAAATTTTACTTTATTTATGATTATACTTTCATATTCCTCGAATATAAAAAGCCTATATTTTTTCATTGTATAGTAGTTTGGTTTACAATGGCTCCTAAGAAAGTTGTAATTAAATCAGAAGTTATCATACCACCAAAACGAACTAAAATAGAACTAGAACAATTGTCAAATACCTCAACTGTAAGTAATTTAAATTTTATACTAATAAATAGTTCATAATCCTTATACGTTTTAGACTCCTATCATTGATCTTAGTGATTGGCAAGAGATGGATGACGTTTTGTTAAATGTTTCGGAACCAACACATTCTTTAATTACATCAATATCCGAGTTTACCGAGTTAAGAGAGCTCTTGCAATTTAAGTTGAATTTTTATCAATTACACTTAGATAGGGTAACTAATTTTATTCAGAACCTATCTATAATTAATACCGAATGTGAGAGCCATCAAAAAAATGTAGAAACTAAGTATGTTACTATAGATAAATTAAAAAGAGAAATATATGAAATTGAACAATTTCAAAATATTAACATAACTAACAAAAACAAAATCCTAGAAGAGATTAACGTTATATACCAGGCTGAAAAAAATCTTAATAAAAAGTAAATTTTAATAGTTCTTTTTTTCCTATTCCTTTCCTGTTATTGAAAGAATATATAACTTAAAAAAATCCTCTTAAGTAGACAATGGGTTGAAGTTCTAATAAACATGAAAATATAAATATAGTGTGAACAAAGTGACGTTTAAGTTACAATTGTTTCATGTTATGAAGATTGACTTTTTGACAAATAAAATGATTATCCTTGTATATGTTTTCAAGAATAAAAGTTATATTCAACTAATAATTACATTTTTTTTTGTTTTTACTTAAAGAATAACTTGAGAACAATAACGGTCACTTTAAGATATTTGAAGGTCACTTTTAAGGCCATTTTCAAGGTCAAATTTGAGTCCGTATCAGCCTTGTTATACTACTAAAGTGACATAAAAATAACGTTCTTTTTGATGTCTTTGAAAATTTTAGTATAGAAAGTATGATATTAATAAACTTTAGGAATAAAAAAAGATTCGAAAAACTTTACTAAAATTTTTTATTTTAATAATCATCTTCATCATCTGACCATGGGGACGGTATTTGTTCCCATATTCCACCCTCAAATATCCAACAACCCTCTTGGGGTGGTTCAGGAGCATTTTCCTCCTCTTTGGTTAAAGGATATGTAACTACAATAAACCCATCATATGATGCTAATGACATTTTTCTGTAAAATAAAAACTTTTTGTAAGCAAAAAAAATAATTGTTTTCCGAATTTATTTTTTATGTAAAATAAACCTGAATCTAAAGAATTTGGAGAATAAAATGCTAAAATTGATTAAAAAGGATAATTATACCCACTAAACACTCTTAAATAAATTTTATTGACTGTAATATATATCTTCACTAAAAGTCAAATCATTACTAAAATATTAATTTTATTAAATATATAGAATTTTTTTGAAAAACTTATGAAATCTAATATCTAAAATTTGTATGGATATTAAATTCAAATCATGTTACTAAAATATTAATTTTATTAGCTAAAATTTATTTGATTAAAAGAAAAAGTAAACCTACTAAATAGTCTTAAGTATATTTTATAGTCTGTAATATATGTCTCTACTAAAAGCCAGATCGTTACTAAAATATTAATTTTATTAAATATATAGAATTTTTTGAAAAACTTATGAAATCTAATGTCTGCAATGTTAAAATTTGTGTGGATATTATTTAACTTATGAATTTTTCCAAAATCATTAATACATCTGGTGAAATAAAATAAGTTCAAATGATCTGGAATTCTTTTTATATTCAGTTTAGAGTAAATTTATTTTTAATAGATTTTTAGAAAATTTTTAGCTGTTTTCAAAAAGTATATATGATATAATATAAGTTTAATATCTCGAAAAAAGTAGTTTGAAATGTTAAAATTTATATGGATATTTAAATGGTAGTATATTACAAAACAAATAATTTTCTATGTAACCTGATACGAGACTCCAAGAAAAATTTTATGAATTTTCCAAAATCTTTAATACATCTGGTGAAATAAAATAAGTCTAAATGATTTGGAATTCTTTTATATTCAGTTTTGAGTAAAATTTATATTATTTAATAATTTAATAAATTTTTAGAAATTTTTAGCTGTTTTCAAAAAGTATGATATAATTATGAGTTTAATATAGGTAAATAATTTAAAAATAATCCACTACAATGTAAACACCGCTAAAAAGAATCTGGAATCTGACCTAGTAAACCAGGTAAGAAAAATTAGCATTTTAAACAGCTTTAAATAAAACATTGATTTTATTATGCATATATATCAATTCTAAAATGAATAGAAAATAAGGCAATACTTAAAAGTTAAACTATTGAAATAATGTTTTATAATTATAAAATAAAAAGAAAATAAAAAGTTAAAAATAATCCACTATAATGTAAACACCGCTAAAAGAATGTGGAATCTGACCTAGTAAAAGAATGTGGTAACTGACCTAGTAAACCAGGTAAGAAAAATTAGCATTTTAAACGGTTTGAAATAAAACATCATCACACAAGTTTAGGTAGATAAATAAAAAAAAGTGCTTACTTTAAGCTGGTTTCAAGTCAACTTTTCGAGGTAAAATTATAACAGAGAGAATTGTAGTATTCGAAGGTAAAACTGATATAATGTAAAAAAATCGAAGGTTTTTATAGTTATATGTAAACAGGTATTTTTAGAGAGTCCCGTTAAAGTTGTGGGAAATAATTATTATATAAATTTATTATGGTCAACATTGTATGTAGTGGATATTTAAAATATGTAAATGAATCGAAGTAAAAGCATGATATTGCAAGAGAAAGTGATACCATCAACAATTTGTAAGGTAATTAACTTCTCTTAATATATACTCTCGTTTTCAAGATATAATTAAATATAATAAGCAAAAGAATGATTTTTTTACTAAAATTTTATTTTTTATCCTATTCGGTTTTTAATTTATTGGTTTCGAGATCATCTATCAATCTAATAAGGAAATAAAAATTAATTTTATCTAGCAGGAACGGGAACCTTTTCAACTTAGCTCCCTCGCAATACACCTCTCACATTCTCAAAAATATAAAAATAGGTAAAATGATTTTTAATAAGGAATAAAAAAATATTTTTTTAGCAGGAACGGTAACTTTTTCAACTTCCCCTCGTTTTTTTATGTAGTCACCTTATCATTAATTAGAGTGTGACCTCTTTACCCAGACAACCTTCCAGAGAGTCGTTTAATCTAATAAGGAATAAAAAAAAATATTTAATAACTAATATTGTTTTCTCTTTACCCAGACAACCTTCCAGATAATGATTGAATCAAATAAGGAATAAAAAAATATTTAAAAAATATTTAAAAAAATATTGTTTTATTCATTATTAAAAAAATACATTTTGTAAATATATTAATCATTAGATAAAAACAAATTTTATCTAACAGGAAACCTTTTCAACCTTCCCCCGTTTTTTGTACAGTCACCTTATCATCCTTGTAATAGTCCTTAACCCGTAATCAGGTCAGAGGCCCAGACAACCTTCTAGACAGGTCAGAGGCCCAGACAACCTTCTAGACAGTGGTTAACCTCCCCAGACAACCTTGTGACGTCACCCCCATAGAATAACTACTCCTGTCGTACAATTTTTGTTAGAGGATTGTACATAAATTCCTTTTCATGTAAAATAAGACAATAAGCAGAAACATTTTTACCCACATTTTTACTGGTTTCAAATTCTATTCTTAGCACAACCGACCCCCCTTGAATAATTTCTCTTTGACGTGAACAATCGATATGAAATATTGGAGCATTATTTTTAAATTCTTCCGGTGAAAAAATTGGTTGATTTGTTGGTAAATGATAGTAGGATTCTTGATAATTAGCAAACATTTCATAAGCAGTAGCAAAACGATTAGAGTCAAAATCTAAATTTAAATCATGATACGGATATCGTTCCGAGTTGAGAAAGATACGAATATTTGTTAGATTACAGTGATTAAAGTGACTCATATTTTTTAACAATTTTCCTTTACAATCATCCTGAAAGGCGACTATAATATGTCTAGGACTTTCTAATTTTGTGGAAGTTTTAACATTCCAAGTATGACGTGTGGAATCGTTTAATGTGGGATATTCTATTAGTTCCCAACTTCTAAATTTAATTGGCAAGTCTATATTACTCTGAATTATTTTATTTAATCGAAGTTGTTGACTTATACTAGGACTTATATGAGGAATATTCCAATATATCTTGTTAATTTCAATTTTTGGTTTTTCTGTCTCATCTGTTGCAATAACACAATCCACATCATCTTTTTCGCGAATGAGAATTAATTCCTGCTTCATATTTAAAACAATTTTACGAAAATCTTCAAAAAAGCCAGAAAAAAGTTTTAATGGTATGTAAACATTAAAATTACCGTGATTATCAATTAAAAGTTTATTCGTTGATGCAATTGTCTTTCCCGCAGAATCTTTTAAATCCTCTTTAGGGAACCAGGCCGCATTTTGAAGTAATTTACTCTCATTTTCATTGATTGAGAGATAGTTTTTCAGGGTAGACGCTAAGCCAACACCTCTAACCGAATCAATTATTACACCATTCATTTCATATCTTATTTCCCTAAAGAGATGTGCTATACCATTGTTTATAAAATGAAATTTTGTTGGTGTCTTATTTTGTTCTGTTAAAAATTTGCCCTCTAAATAAAGGTAACTATTACATGGGAGAGTATAAGCATCAATATCTTGAACGGCAATTCTAATTTCATCATTATAGTTAACAGCGGTTAGGGTATGGGGTTGATAGGTGTGAAATTGATAATCCTCAATGGTCGTATCAGTAAACGGTTGTCCGGTTACGTTTAGGAGATCCATTACAAACTTTAAATCCAAGAGATTGTAAAAATTTACGGTTTTGCGATGTTAACGGCTTAGTGCTTCTCAAAACACTGTTTTTCTTATTGCTATATGGTCTTTTATAATGGAGGTGACAACGTGGAAACAACCAAACCATTATTCAATTTTTCTAAGATGTAAGCGAATAGTAATTGTCTCGTTATTGAAATTTATAAGTTCACCCGTTTGCTGAAACACCTTAACTGTTATGTTGTTTATTGTCTTGACGCTTACAGGATAATACAAAATAGTTTGTGGTTGTTCCACTATTTTATAGCCATTGGGAACCTGAGGGAAAAATTCGTGAATAATGTGAACCGGACGTCCATTAAGGAAAGAGCCGATCGCAATGTTACAATCAACGCAAATAGTGTTTACACTCAAAATATTTACTTTGTCGGAGGTATGAGCAACATTTGGAGAGAGTCTAGTGGAAAAACCTAAAAGTTTTCCAATTGAATTTGGTACATCAAAATTAATGGGAGCAGTACTTTTGAGAGTGATTGTATTAGTTTTTGAATCTGCTGTTATATGAATTGTTACACCAGTAAGAAAAATGTCTTTTTCAATAATTTTTATCAAATCATTAATCTCATATGCACCGCTTGGTATACCAATCGAAAATTCATCTTTCTCACCCCACACCAAGACGTTATTATGTACATGAACATTTGGAATGCTATTGAAAGTGTCAAAATTAACCAAACCAATTTCATAATCAACATTTTCATTGAGATAAATGGGTGGATTAAAGTCAGCACTCAAAATGGATGAGTTACCATTTAGAGTGAACGTATACGACATGATGGTTAACAATCTAATGAATTTCATAAATGATTAAACTGATTAAATAGAAATCTTAAACTGTGCTGTCCACATTGATATGAATTGAATGATTGCAAAACATTATAATTATATCTTATTCTTACGTTCCCACTACTTTTGAAATATTTGGTAACCTCGAGTGGTGGGGGTATGTTGCCATAACTATCAAAATACTTAATATCATCATTATTTTTAAAGTATGCGGTCCAATGAGTACCAGGACCACTATTTACATCAAGATTAATTATACCAGTTTCAAATTTCTTAATCTTTTGCGGTAACGAATCTCGCATAAAAACCCCTCGAAAATATGGAATGTGTCTCGCAAATTTTTTCAACTCAACATTGGTTAACGCATGTTGAGGTAATTTTATTTTCTTCTTTTTATCCCATATCCCTTGTATGGTCGTAGGTAAAACCCCCGACCTCGTTTCATTCCAGCACCTTGTTTAGTTTCCATTGCTAAATTATGACGTTTCTGTTCCTCCAGCTGTTGACGATTAGCTTTAGCATCATTCACAGCTTTAGCGATTCCAGCTGCACCACCCCCAACAGCTCCTAAAGCACCTAGCAAGGGTAACAGAAAAGGTAAAAAACCACCCTTTTTCGGTGATCGAATGACACGTTTCCCCTTTCCCCGTTTTTTCTTCAAACCCATTCCCATCTTTCGTTTACCCTTCATAGCAGTAGTTACAAACCAAGCGGCTGTTTTTTCACCAAAATTTGCGTCCTTTGACTTTACTCGCTCCCAAGCTTTATTTTCCAAAACTTTATCAGCTACGTGTCTTTGTTTTAAATCACTACTTTGAGAGTATGCAATATCGTGTTCTCTACACGCTTGGTCTAGGGGATTAATACCTTGATCCCCTCTTTCTAATCGATTCCTGAGCCTGGTACCCGGGCCACAAAAAGAATAACCCGGAATGTGAATTTCCCCTGGGAGATTATTGATTAAAGTATTTAGTAATCCACGACCTTTCACCTTTCGCATCATTCTAAACCTTTATATAGGCGTGTGCACCTTATATAGGCACTAGTAGCCATGGAGATTCAAAAACAAAGAGTCACTTTACCAGTTAAAAATTATGACATTGAAGAAGCTAAGAAAATAGGTAAACATGGTATAGTTTTTGGAGGTGACTCGAAACGAGGTTTAATCATAGGTCCCAGTGGATCTGGTAAAACCAACGTTATGTTGTCACTTCTAGAACATCCGAACGGTTTAAGATTTGAAAATGTATATGTATGCTCCAAAAGTTTACATCAATCAAAATATTCATACTTGCAAAATTTGCTTCAACCTATTAAAGAGATTGGTTATAAGGAGTATGACAAAATTGAGGAAGTGATTGTACCTGAGTTAATCAAAAAGAATTCTATTATAATATTTGATGACATTGCTACATGTGATCAAAGTATTATACAAAATTATTTTTGTTGTGGGCGACATAAATCTACAGACTGTTTTTATCTTTGTCAGACATACGCAGCTATTCCCAAACATTTAATTCGAGATAATTCAAACCTTTTAATTATATTTCAACAAGACATGACCAACCTCAAACATGTGTATGATGATCATGTTAATATTGACATGTCATTTCAAAATTTTAAGGATTTGTGTGCATATTGTTGGAAAGACAAATTCGGTTTTATGACAATAGATAAAGATTGTAATTTAGGGTTAGGTCGATACCGACAAGGATTTGATTCTTATATAAAGCCAAACAGTAAGATTTTGATTGGTAAAGATGGATGAACAGTTGGGAAGAGAACTACTCGAAACACGAAAGGATATTAAACGTAAATATAAAAGTTTAAAAAATGAACAAACTGCAACGGAAAATCGTTTCAAACAACAATGGAAGCCACTCGTTGAACCTATTCAACAACTTATTACCACCACTAAACCGGAAATTAAACAGGAGTCACCGAAAACATCACCAAAAAAGTATTACTCTATCGTACCAGACCTAACCTTCAATCAAACAATGCAAGATGACTTTGGTGCGAGTTATATAGATGATGACATAGTTACAGATACTTCACAAGCGAGAGATGAGACCCTAGAGTTTTTAGAAAAGTATGATCCTTTGCCCAGAGGATATATTGAAAATAAAATTATGGATACTGAGAATCAGTTTGATAGCACGTTTGGAGTTTATTTTAACCCTGAAAATCAACAATGGGCTATTGGTGATTCTCCTTTAACATTTGACGGAAAAGATGTAGTGATTCAAAATCTCAAGTATAAAGACACTCCTGGTCTTTATGAATTTTTATTCAAAAAATATCCTGCTGGATACAAAACTCAAGACCTTGACTCATATATTGAAATTGTTAGAAGAACAAATGCACAATATTTAGGTTATAATCCAAAAAAAGGATTATCCACTTCAAATGCTTCTAAATTTATTGATCTAATTAAACCTCGTGTTACCAATTTGCATTCTCTAGCCTTGGAGAAATTTGAGAAAAAAAGAAGAGCAATCGAGCAGGAAGGTATGTCAGGACAATTTCGCCCGAGACTCAGCTCCGATTCCAATGTAAGAAAAAGTCTGCTTCCTCTAACCCGAAGTAAAACTAAACAAACTCTTGGAAGTGGATTAAATTCTAAAGTTTTAATAGATTTAACTGATAAAGTAGATTATAAATATTTTGATGATTTTAATGAATTGGTTGATAGACTTCGATTACTTGTAGCATCACAAAAAGCTGGTAATACTGGGGTCAACAATGAAATTGTTTCCATTATAGAAGAACTACGTGAAGGTGGAATAATCTTATAAGCATCAGTTTTCCAAAATACTTTTTAGTATTCAAGATGCCTCTTAACAAGTTCAACCAACACTTTCTTACTTCCTACACATGTCCGGAAGAGGAGATAGTGTCCTCCCCAAATCCAACACCCTTCTACATTTGTAAACCTTCCGAATTTCACAGTAAATGTATATTAACTATTCGAGGTATTAAAGATTTTAATGTAAGTAAAACAGTCTACCCATTAGAAGATGGTACATTTTCGTATACCTTTCCTATAAGTGGAAAAGTGGAAAGCATACGCTGTTTTCCGGAAAATCTTTATATTTCATATAAAACAAAATATGATAAAATTAATCAACTACTAGAAAATAATATTATTAACAAGGGTGATGTTATTGAATTTCATATGCATTCACAAAGTCTTATAAAAGATAAAATTTTTATTCAATTTGTAATTCAATGTCAGCTCGAAAAAAGTGATTATATATAATGCAACTTTTTTATTTTGTATTTCATTTTTAATAATGCCTTTGAATCGTTTTAATCAACACTTTCTTCTTTCAAGCTGCGCTGAAGATGAAGAAAAAGTTGGTTCTATTCAAACAAATACTTCATTTAATGCTCCATTTTATATTTGTGACAATTTCGACTATCACGTTAAATGTTAAATGATTCGTTTAAGAGGAGAAAAAACAAATTTGAGTAAGGATTATTATGTTCTTGATAATGGAAATTCAGGATTCAAGTTTCCATTGTCAGCAAAAATTGAAGGTATTTCTCATTATCAGGCAGATTGTGAAGTAATATTGAAACAGAAAACTTACAAACTTCATGAACTATCAGGTGTAAATATTGTTAAAGGGGATGTAATTGTATTTGAGCTGGGATCAAAACAGAAAATTTGTATTGAATTATTACTTCAGTGTCCGTTAGTCAAAAATGTCTAAATTGCAAGTCGTTAATGAACTTCATAAACCAGCTCGAATTAATTTTAAACGACGTCATGTTTTAGTTAAAGGCTTGCATGATTTAATTCAAGCTGATCTGGCTATCATGTCATCGTATGCTAAAGAGAACAAGGGATACAATTATATTTTGGTTGTAATCAATGCATTCAGTAAATTCGTTTGGACTGCACCTATCAAAAGAAAAACTGGTAAAGATATTGTTAATGCCATGAAAGTCATTCTAACACAAATGATTCCTCCCAAAAATCTTCAGACAGATAATGGGACAGAGTTTTACAATAAAGATTTTCAAGATCTTATGCAAAAATATAAAATAAATCATTATAGTTCCTATTCGAATCTCAAGGCTAGCATTGCGGAACGGGTAATTAGAACTCTTAAGTTGGCTTTATGGAAACATTTTAGTTTACGGGGATCGTACAAGTGGATAGATGCTCTACCAACTATTGTTGCTAAATATAATAATACTAGACACTCGACTACTGGAGCCATACCCAGCAAAGTTAACAATAGAAATGCAAAGTATATTATTGCATTTAGTCGAGCAAAAATAGTAGATCCTCGAAAACCTAAATTTAACGTTGGTGATTATGTACGTATCAGCAAATATAGACATGTCTTTAAGAAAGGCTACACTCCCAACTGGACGACGGAGGTTTTTAAAGTGAAAAAAATTCAGCTGACCAATCCTAGAACCTACATTTTGGAGGATGAAAAAAATGAAGAGATTCAAGGTGGATTCTATGCGGAAGAGTTGCAAAAGGTGAAATATCCCGATGTTTTCTTAATTGAAAAAATCTTGAAACGAAAAGGAGATCAAATTTTAGTAAAGTGGTTGGGAATGAATGTACAATCTTGGATAAATAAAAATTCAATAGTATAATATGTACTTTTTTAATAAAATATTTTGCATACAATGTGTTTTATTTATACAATGATCTCAATAAACAAGGGTTTATAATTTTTGCGATTTCTTCTATGTGACGTTGAAATCTTACACGGTCACGAGCAGCTTCCTCCCAACATCCTCCTTTTCTGGCTTCCTTGTAAGCAAAACACCATTTGTATAGGGTATGAAATTTGTTCATCGATTCGTTAAAGATAACCTTCTTCATAGTAGTTCTGGATATTGATATAGAACTTCCAACGCTAAACCATAAGTAGTTGGATTGATGTCTTTTATAGGTTCGAGAACTTTGAGCGCTGTCTGCACCATATTGGAGCTGCCTGCGACACTCATTCGTAAAATTGTTAGACAATATGCAAATTTTTGTTCTCGATATAGATCAATGAAATGTTGTATTAACGGTAGCTCGTGTAACGTTAAGCCCATTATGTTGATAATGGTCGCCCACTCCTCTTCGTTGTATATTGCTTTATGTCCTTTGTTGTCGCATATTTTAATACACGGCGCAAAATTCAAATCACGTGATAGACTCACTACTACATTCTTTAGGTTTGATTTTGTATAAAATCGCTTTTCACCCAAAAAAGTGCCTTGTATCATATTTTAGAAAACTAAAAATGTCAGGTTATACTGTAATGACCCCAGGGTAATGTATCATAGGAATTTTGTATTAAATATCTTTTGTCGTCTGACGAATTTAGACCAATTTTGGTTTGTTTTATGCTGTAGACGTTGTGAGCATAAGAACGAATTGTAGATTGAGAGATAATTTTGTTCGTATTTTTATTTAAACAATCAACATAGTCGTCAAATGTAATTTTAGTTTGTAGGACTCTATTTTTCACACCTTTTGACTTTTTAACTAATTTTTGATTTCCAATTTTATAGCTATACATTTTTGATCTTAGACCTACAAAATGTGTAATAATGTTACCGTTCGCTTCATCTTTCATTAAACCCGGCACTTTTTTATTACAAAGTGGTATATTATATGGATTTGTAGGTGAGTAATCACTTGTATCAAAATTGTTAATGTTCTGTTTAATAATTTCATCGTATATATCATGACTATTAATTTGATAAATAAAAGAATCGGTGTCGGTATATAAAATTTTACATCTGTTATTTATTTTAGGCAACATATAATCATAATGAAAATGGTACATACATGTTTTTGATATATCCAACACAGCCATTCCTATATACAATGGTTTGTTAAAATAAAGTTCCGCTTTCCGTAATTCAATAGCCATTAAATCATCATCAAAGATTGTTCGACTTTGAAATCTAGGACTAGCTATTAAATTTTTAGCTCCATATCTCCCCTCCCAACGAGAGACTAATTTTACATTACGATGTTTTCTAACATTTTCCATACATTTACCGTATATTGAATTTACTTTAAGTTTAAAATGACCTTTCTCAAAATTATTTTTAGCTTGAGCTCGAAAATGTGTATTAAGATCTATATAGGGCTTTAACCAAGCAGATTGCTCAAACTGGAGGACTCTATGGATTTTTTTAATTTTTAAACCGTGTGCTACTGCTTGTTTAAGAGCCCTATAATGAATGATATATTTTGATTTATTATACAATGTTGTTAATAATTTAGGCAACTTTGATCCTGGAGGAACTAAATGTTGGACGCAAAATGGATAATCTTTATGTAAATCATGTAGTTCAATAGAATATTCAAGGTCCACTTCCAAAATGTAACCTTGGAGAGAATCATCTGGTATTCCAGTAATGTCAATATTTGAATCGACCCATTTAAATTTCCCTTTGGGCAGGGGTTGTGACATTGCCCACCCATATAAATTGTTCACATCTACGTAAAATAAATAGTTGTCTGGTTTTGAAGAATCATAATTAAGCATATATTTATTATTTGCTTCTGAATACCTACATGAACATTGGCTGATACCGCCACGTATTCCGGATTCAACAAATAATATCATGTCAACGTCATTTAAAAGTTCCAATTCACATTTGGTATATTTTAACATACTATCCC
This sequence comes from Hermaeophaga mercurialis, assembly GCA_951812935.1. Lineage (NCBI taxonomy): Eukaryota > Metazoa > Arthropoda > Insecta > Coleoptera > Chrysomelidae > Hermaeophaga > Hermaeophaga mercurialis. The sequence continues at coordinate 3,505,922 of OX638366.1, read as the reverse complement.
AGGAGTAAGAAGGTATTGTTACGTACCAAACTATGTCTAACCCGCTAGTATTATATCCTATATTACGAAAATTTTCAAACACATCTGCAAGTAATAAAATATCCGTTTTCAAATACAAATCTGAATATTGTCCTAAATTTTGTATGGCAAACTTTTCCCAAATAGTTTGAGCGTGTTGGTATCGATCTTCAGTAATGTATTCATCATTTAATTTATTATAAAAATGAGAGGGGTCGGGTAATTTAGTTTCTTTTAGTCTCTCAAAACTATCAATATAATCATAACAAAATACACCTTTTCGAGTTAGCAAATCAAATTGTTCATCCGTGCAGAATCTAAATTGTTCCCTTAAATTGGTTAAATTTACTTTATCTAAAGTTGATGCCAATGTATCTAAAGAGGTGGCCATGAACCTAATTGAATCAATGAATCGAAATTTAATGTCATTACTGAAGTGTTGAGTAAAAGATATATATTTTTCCTTATTGATTGGAATGAGAGTAATTTTACCTAATTTAGCGAGATCTCGAATTATGAAATGACTGTCGTATCCACTTAAATTATGAAAAATAACGGGTACGACAAATTGTTTACGAAATTTTAAGTTGCATGATTCATGAGCAAATCCCCTAAAGTCCCCTGTAAAATGATTATGATCACGAACTATTATATCCTCATTTCTAAACACCTGCTCACAAATATGACATGAATGTGCATTGACTTTTGAAAGTCTTTCTTTCATGGGAACAATATGTTTAAATTTTGATTCAATCACTTCCGAACAATGTGACATTTGATTGGCAAACCATTGCATACAGTTTTCACCGCGGTAACTATTAAAATATGACAAATTATTATCATAATCACACTTAACGTAATACCCACAACTAAATGCTTTATGCTGTTGATATTTTATTGTACTTTTCTCTAAATTATCCTCAAACGGTTCCAATATTGATTCAAAATCTGCATATATAACAAATGGTGCTCGCTGTTTATTTACAAAATTTTTAAATTTAACTATAGGATATTTAGGAAGAGATATTTTATAATCATTGATTTTTTCACAAAGTTCTGCATGTGTAAGAAGTCGTCCTTCAGAACTAAAATAATTGAGACACCTATCACAAATAAATTTTTTATTTTTATTTTTATTCAATTGAGAACCTATTAACCGCGATAAATTTTTAATATAACAATAGTGATATAGTATATCAACATCTTCCTCTTCAGGTAGAGGATCAAAGTCATTAATTTTTGGAAAATATTTATTTTGAATCAATAATAGATTTACATGTCTATTTTGTTTGCATTGAGTTAGATGTAAAGTAATTACGTTAAATCTCTTTTCAATCAATTCTAATCCGTATACATTCACTGATACTGAATTTAGTTTTTCAAATTTATTAATTTTATCAAACTGCATCGGAGTATCAAGTCCTTCTAAATTTAAAACGTTTGCATAATGCGGATATGAAGAAATCCTTTGTGGTAAACCTGACGGTTGGTATAAGGCAGCAATAATACTCCAATAGAAACAAGATTTATCAAAATTTTTGATATTAATACAAGCTAGTTTTTTTTCTATAGCTAGAGGTAGTTTAATGTAAGAACTCCCATTACCAATTTCTAGTTTATTAACATTAACCTCCAACGATATTATTTGATTTAAAGCCCAACCAGAGTCCTTTTCTTGGAACTCGGAGAGCTTATTTGTTAAAAAATCAAAAACATGATTTATAAACCATTCCTTGAAATCTGTTGTCCTATCAATAACATTATTTTTGGTTTGAAAATATTTCAATTCAACAATTTCCTTGTCACCCGATTTTTTAACAAATTCCGCACAAAAATTCGTATTTACTTTAACCATTGATAAGTATCCTAGGATACATACAATTTTGGTTGAAAATATGGTAAAAGCATCACGTAAAAACGGTACGACATCTTTGTGCTTTCGATTCATTATTACACCTGTTGTAACCCTATTTTTAAAAATGGATAAGACTTCTTCCCAACAAATAGAATTATCGTCGTCGCCCCCATAAAGTTTATTATAAATTAACTTTAAATGACCTAATTTTGATGTCCAAGCTCTTTTTTTCCCAACATTTAAATTTTTCTTTGACATAACCTGTGTCACTAAATTAATTGCAACTTTAATATGCTTAAGCCAATTAAGTCTCTCTTCCTCAGTAAAATTAGGATACTTTTCAAAAAATTTAGAAGTCAATTTTGTCACGTCTGAGCAAAGTTTGTCTGACATTTTTAACTAACTAGATAAATACCTTGTGCACTATTGATGAAACCATTAACAACAACTGAACTGTGTAAAGTCTGCTCGGATATTTATATTTTAAGAATTATATCTATTCGTGAAATAACTATCGGGTGCAATCGAAATGTTTCCGATTCAAATCAACAAATATATTAAAATAAATTGAGATAAAAAATAATTATTGCGAAAAAATAATTTTTATAGATCAAAAATAGTATAATTAAGATAATGTTCAATAAATAAAATAGAATTTGTTAGACTATGACTTCAATTATTTATTATTGTTCGATTTATGTGGAAATTGACTATACTATAAGCCGACTCTCACTTTCATTAACGTCGTGTTGTTTCTTCCGTACCGGGTGCAATCAAATTATTCCCGTTTCGTTTTTTAACGTATTAATAATTACATACTTTAAAATTCCTAGGCTGAATTTTTTATACTAAAACCATGAATTTTTAAAAACTTGTTTTTTATTTTAAAATATTGTATTTTAATAATTTATGTCTTTCGTTTTTTAACGTATTAATAATTACATATTTTAAAATTCCTAGGCTGAATTTTTTGTACTCTATATAAAACTATTTCCTACTATGAATTCTAATATTCTGTTTTTGTTTTAAATATTGCAAAATTTTTATATTTTCAACCTTTTGATAATTACTATCCTAAAAATTTTCTGAATTTTTTTTGTACTTTCCAAAAAAATAACATAAAATTTCCTAATGAATTCTTATATTCTGTTTTATTGATAAATATTTGAAAATTTCCTAAGTATTTTTTTTTTTTTTTTTTTTTTTTTTACAGATATAAGTTAATAATTTCAAATTGTATTAAAATAAATTTCCTTTCAGAAAATAAAATTTCTAGATTGTTAATTTCATTATACTATAATATTTAAAAGGATATCTGAAAAACTTAGATTTTAACATATTCGTCTTCTGTAAATGCAAAACGTCACTTTACAAAAAAATAACATAAAATTTCCTAATGAATTCTTATAGTCTGTTTTATTTTAAATAATGTATCATATTTTCGAGGTTTTTTACCTGTTTGATAAATATTTGAAAATTTCCTAAGTATTTTTTTACAGATATAATTTAATAATTTCAAATTGTATTAAAATAAATTTTCTTTCAGAAAAATAAAATTTCTAGATTGTTAATTTCATTATACTATATTTAAAAATTCTCTATCAGAAAATTTTTCTAATTTTCTGTGAATTCGGCTATACTATAAGATTTAAAAGGATACCAGATATTTAACCTCGTATTCGATCTTCGGTAAATGTACAGGTGAATGTCTTCTGGTTCGTTATTTATTGTCTGTTTCCTTGTTGTCAAATTATAATTTAAATACTTAAGATTAGTTCTTGAATTTTTATTGTGTTCTAAAATATAGTGAAAATTTCCTAAAACCATGATTCTTATTTTTATTTTAATTGTTAATTTCATACCTAAAAGTTCTTAATTACTTCTACTATTTTGTAGGATTAATTTTGTCATTTTTTATTAAAATAAATTCTGTTTTGATGTTAAAAAATAATTTAAAATAAAATTTCTAGCGTCATATGGAATTTTGTGACGAAAAATTTTAAACAATTACTAATTCTATGAAACTATATTTTTATAATATGAAAGTATCTCTGTTTTTATTTTAAATAATGTATAATTTATTTTTACTTGTTTGATACATATTTGAAAATTTCCTAAGCATTTTTTACAAATATTTTACAGATTTTAAAACGCTAAAAAATAATTTAAAATAAAATTTCTAGCGTCATGTGGAATTTTGTAACGAAAATATTTTAAATAATTACTAATTCTATGAAACTATATTTTTATAATATGAAAGTATCTCTGTTTTTATTTTAAATAATGTATAATTTATTTTTACTTGTTTGATATATATTTGAAAATTTCCTAAGCATTTTTTACAAATATTTTACAGATTTTAAAACGCTAAAAAATAATTTAAAATAAAATTTCTAGCGTCATGTGGAATTTTGTAACGAAAATATTTTAAATAATTACTAATTCTATGAAACTATATTTTTATAATATGAAAGTATCTCTGTTTTTATTTTAAATAATGTATAATTTACTTTTGCTTGTTTGATACATATTTGAAAATTTCCTAAGCATTTTTTTTACAAATATTTTACAGTTTTTAAAAATTTCAAATTATTTGTATTAAAATTCTCCTTCAGAAAATTACTAAAGTTGACTATACTATAGATTTAAAAGGATACCTGTAATTTTTGACCGACTTTAACCTCGCATTCGAAAGATCGTTGAATACCTGCCGCAAAAATCTGGTTTCGTTTTATTCTGACATCCTTATTGCCAAATTATACTTAAGATTAATTCTTGAATTTTTATTGTGCTCTAAAATGAATTAAAAATTTCCTAAAACCATGATTCTTATATTTTATTTTAATTGTTAATTTCATACCTAAAAGTTCTTAAGTGCTTCTACTATTTTATAGGAATAATTTTGTAATTTTTTTATTAAAATAAATTCTATTTTGACGTTAAAAAATAATTTCAAATAAAATTTCTAGCTAAAATTAGAGGTTAAAAAATATAATAAAATTTTGCATCATATGGAATTTTGTAACGAAATATTTAGAATTACTAATTCTATGAAACTGTGGTGTATATTTTTTAATACAAAAGTGTCTCTGTTTTTATTTTAAATGTGTTTATTTTTACCTGATATTTGAAAATTTCCTAAGCATTTTTTTTACACATATAATTTTGTCATTTCAAATTTATTATATTAAAATTCTCTTTCAGAAAAAATAGTGTTAATTTCATACTATAAAATTTAAAGGATATCTGAAAAACTTTTAACTTTGCATTCGAAACGTCTTGTCTGTAAATATGAATACATACCTTCAGGTTTTTTTACCTGATTTCCTTATAAGTATTTTTTAAATATTTTACAAATTTCAAATTATATTAAAATTCTCTTTCAGAAAATTTCTAGATTTCTTGTTAATTCGACTATACTATAAGATTTAAAAAGATATCTGGATTTTGACCTGCTTTAACCTTGCATTCGATCTTCTGTCGGTAAATGTGAAAAAAGAATAAAATTTGATTAGGCCTTTGTTAAATTTACAAAATTCATGTTTGAGGAGACCTTGTACTCCCTCTTTGCAAACCACTCTTTGAAAAAAAATATCTGGGTATATCAACTGAAGATGCAGGCTTGTTATTATCAGTACAATGCCAAAAGCGAAAATCCTGAGCAACTTCATAATTAGGGGTGCTAAGAAACCCAAAATTGAACATCCTCCGGTAAGTTATTTTTGTTTTAATTTTCATAATCCTATTTTCTAATATTTTTTATTTTTTAATATCTTACATTAATTTTTGTTTCAGTCGTTGGACTTGACAAGTGAAATTCCTGATGATGATGGCTTTGACTTAATGGTCAAAAATATCATCATCAATACCTGTACGGCCTCAAGTTCTGCAGTTCCAAACTCGGAGCTGCAGGATAAATACGCAAAAATAGGGAATAGGATCCAAATTTTATTTGATAAAGAAAAAAATTTGTTGCAACGGAGGATGGAGGTCGAAAAGATGAGGATGGAGGTCGAAAAGAGGAGGATAGAGGTCGAAAAAGATGCTATCGATTGCGAAGCTAGTTTAAATGTTATCCAGATGGATATTAAAAAATTGAATAGCCATCTGGGTGACATTTGTAACATTTAGTTTATTTTTGTTTTAATTTTAAGTTTTATATTTAATAAAATAAAAATTTAACATTATTTGTTTATTTTTATTTAAATGTCATCCTTACCAAGAAAGAAAATTATTGTGGAGAAGAATAGGGGTCGAAAAAGCTCTCATAGAGAAGCTAAATGTCATTCAGATGAGTATTAAAAAATTGGGGGGTCATTGAATGACATATTAATGTAGTATTTATTTTAGTTTATTTTTTAATTTTAAGGTTTATATTTTCTAGAATAAAAATTTAATATTATTTGTTTATTTTTATCTAAATGTCATTCAGATGGGTCTGCATGACATGTAGTTTATTTTTTAATTTTGAGGTTTATATTTTATAGAATAAAAATTTATTTGCTTATTTTTATATCATTCAGGTGGCCATTAAAAATTGGGATGACATGTAGTATTTTAGTTTAATTTTTAATTTTAAGGTTTATAGAATAAAAATATTTGCTTATTTTTATACACTATCACGAAAATTATAAGTAAATACATTTTCAAAGTAATGGGAAACTGGTTTACAATGTATGTCTTGTTTTTTTATCTAATCTCTGTAATGTACAAAACATCGTGAACCGCGCTTTAACCTTTTTTTTTGGGAGGGTATTTTAAATATTAGTAAATTTAACACATCATGACCCTGGCCTTGGCCTTGGCCTTGGCCGTAGTCGTAGCCTTAGCCTTAGCCTTCGCCTTGGAAGGGTGGTTAACCCCTTGGAAAACCGGTTTTGGTTCTGAAACCCCCTGTGTTTACCTACTCTTTCGTTTCACCAGTAGAATATATTTGAACCTACATTATTTATTTTAGTACTGTCTCTGTACGCTTTTTAATTAGTTTATTGAAGGTTCGATATGTCGCTGGTGTCCTCTCATTGACTAAAGCTTTGAAATTTGTTCTAAATGCTAGCCAGTTAGTAAAACCTTTAGTATTCTTTTGACTTTTTTGTTTTTGGTTTCCTCGACTTCGAAATAAATATATTGGTATTCTGTGAGGGTTTCTGTGTCCAGTATTTGCCAGTTTTTTATCTTGCTAGCAATTTTATCTGTGTATAAGGTTACATCAATTTAGGATTCGGTATTTCCCCTTATGAATGTTGGTTACTTCCTATATTCAATATAGTATATTGTACACAACCATGTTATTTGTTGCAACCCACTTCATCCAATATCCTCCCCTTTCATCAGTCACCTGTGATCCCCATTCTGAAGATTTCGCATTAATCACCAAGAAAATAGCTTCTTTTTGGATGACTTTTTTCATTATGCAGTCAACGTCGAATTTATGATCCTGTATACTTACATTGGGTGATATATAGCAGCAAATAATTAAGCATTTTTTAAGGCAATTTCAAAGAAACTTTTTGTATAATTTGCTTGTCTACTCATTTCTCTGTTCCCACCTTTCCTGTGCGCGTTTTTTAGCAATAATTCAATTTTTTTGTCCGTCCCTCTGAAGACATGTTTCGTTACCTTTACTTAGTATTGTTTCTGTGTTTTTTTTATGTATTCGATTTTTCAGTCCCCCAGGTCCTCATTAAGAAGAGTAGTAACATCGAGGAAAATTACCCTAATGGCTTCAGCTATGTCTCCAGTAAATGTGTCATCCAGGTTTGCAACTGTAGCAATATCCAGTTTGGTCTTTTAGAGTAAAAGGTTCTACAATTATCGTATTTTGAAAGGAGGATTCCTTTCATTGGTAGTCGATTTTCTTAGACAATCCTTCCCATCCAGATTTATTAGCTATTTGTTTTCTCATCAGGGCAATTTCTGTTGTTATTTGTTCTTCATCAACTTGAGTACTCATACCACTCCGCATCTCCTTCTGTTTTTATATTTTCTCCACAAACAGCATCAGCATTGCTACTGTCATCGTAGAGACTAAGAAAAGTGCTATCTGAATTATCATACTGAAGTTGGTAATCAGCTTTTCAGTGTGAGGTTTTTTCCATCTTTAGTGTCGGTATTTCAGTTAAAGAACTCTTTCTACTGGTTGGTATCCTTTGTAATGACGAGCGTATTTTTTCGTATTATTTATATTATTTGCACATTTTTTTGTTATCTGATTGATTAGCTTCTTCTTCCATACTGTTCCCACGAGAAGCTAGGGATTTTGGGTCCACCTCTGCAGAGATGTAAATATGTGCAGTTAAAAACTAAAAAAATCATCACAAGAAATAAAGGATAAAAAGGAAGTAAGATTAATAAGAATACTACAATTTGTTCCAATGGCGTGTTTATGGTAGTATCTATAAATTATTAAATTATAAACTTTACCTTAAAATGAAGTGTATGGTTTGTGAAATTGATGAATCAAATCAAAATATATTGATGACATGTGACAGCTGTAGAAGATCCCTTCACAAAAGATGCACTGGTCTTAATGCCTCTGAAACCAAAGTTGTTATGAAGGGAGCAAGCTCCTGAAATTTTTTTGCTGATTGTTTGGCTGGCCTTACTCTGGTTAATGGGGCGGTGCCTGATGATGAGGAGATCATGATTGAGCTTATAGATAGATAGAGGCGAGCCAATAATATTGTCTTATTTGACTTTGCTGAAGGTGAAGATGACATGGCTGCAACAAATAACTTGTTCAAAAACACAATTGAGGATTGAATCCTCATAGTGAAAACAGTCAGAGTCGGTGGCAGGAATAAAAATGATAATAGACCTTTGACTGTTACAATTCCCAGCTCTTTTGATGTCCATACTGTCCATAAGAATAAGTTAAAATTCAGAAAATCAAAAAGTTTTTGTTGGAACAGATCGTACCAAAAAACAAAGGCAAATTGATAGGGCTTGTTAAAGAGCAATTTAATAAACGGGTCGCGGATGGCGATAAAGATATAGCAATCATCTATAAAAAGAGGACACCTACTATAATATCAAAAAACTAGGTCAGCAAAAGATCAATCCAGTCTACTACCGGAATGTAAGAGGCCTCCGGACAAAATTGAAGTCACTGTCAAATTTTAACACAAGTAACCATGATATAATTATACTAACCGAAACATGGTTATGCGATGAAATTTTCTCTCCCGAACTTAATATTTCCAATTATTAATGTTTACAGAAGTGATCGATCAGCGTTAACTAGCCCATATTCTAGAGGAGGGAGAGTTTTAATAGCAGTTCATGGAACTATTAAAAGTAGAAAAATTACTTCTTCTAATGATATTAAAAATATGTTTGTTTTTAATTAATAGTTGTCCAGATGAAATTATTATGGGTGCTGTTTACTTCCCCTTCTCCACAATTGATAAAAATGCTTATAATGCTTATTCGACATTAAGAGATTATATGGAGAGATTTTCTGTTGAATATCCTCATGTTAGATTGTGTTTGTTTGGATACTTCAATTTTCCACACTCCTATTGGAGCGTTAACTTTGCATCTTCAGTGGTACCGGCAGCGGGAGCCCTGACCGAAGAGATATCTTCCATTGGAGTGCTTTCAGATATGTGTGCTTTCTATCACCTTTTCCAAAGTAATTCAGTGTCAAATACTGGAAGTCTTTGTGGCAGATGAGGTCTTTATCAATCTAGATAGATACCACCCTGTCCTTAATGTAACTGTACCTTATAGTTTGGAGACTCAAAATATTAAATGGTGAGAGATTCTAACGAGACTTTGGTTCAGCTGATTATTTGAGTATTGGTCAGTCTCTTAATTGTGTTGACTGGGATCGATTGCTTTTGGATAAAAGTTTGGATGATAAGGTATCTATATTTTATGAAATCTTGTTTAACTCTTGGTCAGATGCAGTTGATTTATTCCAACTTAATCAACATTTTTATCATTAGTGCTAAGTTTAGATTTATAGTTAGATTAATATTATTAGTTTAATGCTATAGATAAATAAATATAAAACATAGCGCAGTCAGTCAAACAGTAAATTAAACTGGTAATGGTGTTGTTGTGAAGATTTAGATCCAAAGTATCAGATATCAAGAAGAAGATGACAAAATATGGCGTTAGGCGCGGCACAGGTAAAACTTTTGCTACCGAATGGATTTTTTGGAAAACTAGTTTCCAGGACTATCTAGTAGCAACCGCATAGCATGAAGCGCCAGACAAAGTTAACATTTCGATATTGAGAAACCTAATAGAAATAAACGGAATTGAAAAATATGTAAATCCAAGGTCGAACGAAAGTTATGAGAGATATAAATGCTGGGACAAAAATGAGAAGGAAGGAGAGTCGTTTAAAAGTTTTTATACTGATTTAAAAAAACTTGTGAAAACTTGTAATTTCAATGTCAATGACACGGCTGAATCAAATGAAGAAAAAACTCTGAAAGATAAAATAGTCATAAGAATAAGGGACCATTCAACAAGAGAAGCGCTACTAACTCACATTAGAAAAATCATACAATTTTTGCATCGCAAGTGAACAAAGTAAGAATTCAAGGAGAAGAAGCACCCATCAATGTAGTAAAAACACAAAAATAAAAAGGTTAGTAACAAATTTTTTTCCAAATAAATGGTAAAAACTGAGGGTAAAATTGCAAAATTTAAATGTAGAAGATGCCAGAAAGTACACGGCTCCAAGGAGTGCCCAGCATATGGACAAAAATGTAAAAAATGCGGACTACTTAACCATTTTGCAACCTCGTGTAAAGTAAAAAATATAAATGTAGAAATAGTCTCTAATACAGATAGTTCCAATGATATTTATGTAAATAGTATTGTAAATTTGGACAATAAGCTAAGTTGTAAACAAGGCATCTGGGATGAAGTAATTATTATAGAAGGCAAATAGGTATACGAAGCGGGTACGAGCAAAAAGTCATCTTGCGTAGTTTGATTGAAGGTTAGATCGAGTACGAGAGAATAAAACTTTTTTGGGAGAACTTTTCGGTGTTTTAGGTTCCTGTTTAATTTCCGATTTGGTGTCAATCAATTGATGAATGTGTTCAACGATTGGCTGACATTGTTATTTGAAAAGGTTTTGTGTGACAGATTGTTCATTTTTTAAAAGTTTATATTTACGTTTGATATCCTTTCGTGTTTCGAGTAGTTCTTTGCCTAACTGTTCATACATCTAATCTAATCGACGCCTTACTGTTTCGTCTTATATAAGAATCGAATCCTTGTCGATAGCGACCTTATGCTAAATTATCTATTGTTATAAAGCCGATTTTTTTCTTTCCAACAATATGCACACAAATTGTTAAAGTCCTGAAATGACATGTCAATATTAACGTGATCATCGTACACATGTCTTTTAATGAAATTAGGAGATTTTCATTATCTCGAATTAGATGCTTATGTTTGCATATGTTTGACAAAGATAAAAACAATCTGTAGATTTGTGTCGTCCAAAACAAAAATAATTTTGTATAATATTTTGATTACATGTAGCAATATCGTCAAATATTATAATGGAATTATTTTTTATTAACTCTGGTTCAATCACCTCCTCCTTCTTGTTGTACTCATGATAACCAATTTCTTTAATAGGTTCAAGCAATTTTCGCAAGTATGTATATTTTGCTTGATGTAAACTTTTAGAATGTAGGTATACATTTCCAAATCTTAAACCGTTGGGGTGTTCTATGAGTGAAAGCATGACGTTGGTTTTGCCACATCCAGTAGGACCTAAACTACAGCATGTTTACCTATTTTCTTAGCTTTTTCAATGTCATAATTTCTAACTGGTAGAGTGACTTTTTGTTTTTGCATCTGCATGCCTAAAATGACGCGATGGCGAAATGTGAAAGGACGTGATTTAGTTAATACTCTAATTAATAAACAGTTGAACTCTATCTACCTGTATATTCCTTTTGTGGTCCAGGTACCAAGCTCAAGACTCCATTAGAGAGGGGTTATCAAGGTATTAATCCTCTAGATCAAGCATGTAGAGAACACGATGTTGCATACTCCCAAAGTAGTTATTTAAAGTAAAGACACGCAGCTGATAAAGCTTTAGAAAATAAAGCTTGGAAGCGAGTCAATTCAAAGAAGGCAAAGTTTGGTGAAAAAGCAGCCGCTTGGTTGGTTACTAGAGCAATGAAGGGTAAACGAAAGATGGGAATGGGTCTCAAGAGAAAACGGGGGTTAAAGAGAAAACGTATCATTCCAACACCGAAAAAAGGTGGTTTTTGACCTTTTCTGCTACCCTTGCTTTAGGAGCTGTTTGGGGTGGTGCAGTCGGAATAACCAAAGCTGTCAACGACGCAACTGGAGGAACAGAAACGTCATAATTTAACAATGGAAGCCAAACAAAGTATTCAAGATATTGATGCTTATACTCTTCCATGTAATAGTTACCTCTATTTAGAAGGAACATTTTTATCAGATCACAATAAGCTACCAACAAAATTTCAGTTTATAAACAAGGGTATAGCACATCTCTTTAGGGAAATAAGATATTAAATGAATGGTATAATAATTGATTCAGTTAGAGGTGTTAGCTTAGCATCTACCCTGAAAAATTCTCACTTAATGGAAATGAGAGTAAGTTACTACAGAATGCAGCTTTTAAATTTTTGTTTGATAACAACGTTAATTTTAATGTCTACATACCACTAAAACTTTTTTCTGGCTTTTTTGAAGCTTTTCGTAAAGTAGAATTAAATATGAGGCAGAAATTAATTCTCATTTGCGAAAAAGATGATGTGAATTCTGTCATTGTTACAGATGAAACAAAGAAACCGAAAATTGAAGTTAAATAAATATATTGGAATATTCCACATATTACACCTAGTATAAGTCAACAACTAATAGAAGATATCACCCGTCATATTAAAATTAAAAAGTCCTAGACATATTATAGTCACCTTTCAAGATTGTAAAGGAAAATTATTGAAAAATATGAGTCACTTTAATCAGTGTAATCTAACAAATATTCGTGTCTTTCTGAATTCGAAACGATATCCTTACCATGATATAAATTTAGAGACTTTGATTCTAATCTTTTTACTACTACCTACGAAATGTATGCTAATTTTCAAGAATCCTGCAATCATTTACCAAGAAATCAACTAGTTTTTTCGCCAGAAGATTTTAAAAATAATGCTCCAATATTTCATATCGACTGTTTTCGTCAAAAGGAATTAATTCAAGGGGGCTCGATCATACTAAGAGTCGAATTTACAACCAGTAAAAATGTGGGTAAAAATGTTTCTGCTCATTGCCTCATTTTACATGAAAAATAATTTATGTACAATCGTCTAACGAAAATTGTAAGGTAAGTTTGAGTATGCTCATTCTGTAATCTAAATATCTAATTGCAACCTGCCCTACTTATAATTACAAAAGAGTATTTCCTAACTTGACCATGACATGGACTAGTACGCATGCTCATTTTTTGATATAAATGTCTATGTAGAAACGTAACTCCTCTAGTTATGTTGACTTATCAAGAGAGGTTAACATTGTATCTTCAAAATTTAAATAAACTTAAAGCTAATATTAAATATTATCAGCGATATCAACAAATGATAAATCAGTTTCCGAACTTATAAATATGCAGTTAGTGGTAGATGTACAAGGTCTTAAAATTGAAAATAATAAGTTTATCGTAAAGGAATTAACTGCTATGTTACTACGTGTTTAAAACACCATTTCCCTTGAGAATGCTGACTCTAGATTTGTATAAATAAGCAACTTTCGCTTAGGTGAGGTTTCAAAAATGCAGTTGATCTTCCTGGTATATATATTCTATTCTGCTCAAGCTTCACCAGCACTGTTTCCCCAAATTGTGTGGTTACCATTTTTATTGATTTTAGTTTGTGTGGAATATTGGGTTGTAGTTGATTTAATTTTATACATTCTTTCTGCTCTACATCTAACATTAGCTCGTTGTTAACTTTTTGTAGATCCATTTACAAATATATCTGAGTAGAAGTATTTAGTGTTTCTGTGATCTTCTTTTTATTCTACTATATTTACAATGAATCTCCCTCTAGTTTTCACCCCTCCACTTGATGACTGATCTTAAATTTGACCTTGATCTTGACATCGATCTTAACCTTGACTTTGACCGGTTATTGACTTCCCCCACTCCTTCAAAAGCGGTTTTTGTGCTCGTACCTGTTTAGTATACCTACTAAGATAAAAAAGCCAAGGTTAAAATAGATACACGCGCTGATGTCAGTATAATACCGACCGACATTTTCAAAAAAGTTAACAGTAATTCTTAGATAAGACAAGTTAACTACATCCTAAATGGGTTTGGAGAATCTTCAGTAAAACCTATTGGTGTGGTAAATTTGCAATGTAAATTCAAAAATAAAAGTATTTATGATTATTGATTGAGCAGATCAAATATTATTAGGGTGAAAAGCATATGTAAATTTACAAATGGTTAAAAGAATTTAAAGTGTTAAAGACATTAATACAAACAGTTGTAAATAATTGTCCATAAATTAAAATTTTGATATATTTCAGGGTTCAGGAAGGTTTCCGAATAAAGTAAATATAGCAACAGTGGAAAATTTTAAAAGTCTAAGTCATCCACCTACCCGGATACCCATAGGTATTAGACAAAAATTGAAAATAAAATTAGATAGGTTGGTAGAGTGCAAAGCCACAATTAAAGTAAACGATATAAAACCATATGCAAGTATTAATCGGAGAGTAATAACCGAAAAGGGTAACGGGAAAATACGTTTATATCTTGATCCTAGCGACTTAATTAAAAAAATCGTTAGAAAACCAATTTTAACAAAACTCCCACAGGAGATACATACTGATTTACTTGGTAAGATTTTTTTTTAGTATTTGACTTATCTGAAGGGTATCACCAACTAGAATTAAATGAAATCTCCTCATGGAAGTGTTGTTTTGCAACAGCCTTTGGAGTTTATAGGTATACTATATTACCGTATGGATTGTCAAACTCCCAGGACATCTTTCAGGAACAGGTTGATAAATATTTTAGTAACAAAAAATCATCACATATGTCATGATGACATGATCATTACTGGCAGTAATGAAAGGGAACATGATATTGCTGTAATAATAGTTGTCCAGAGACTAAGAAAAATCGGTGCAAAGTTTAACAAAGATAAGTTACAGTATAAACAAGATAAAGTAAAATTTATCGGACAGATATTTTCGAAAAATGGCATGGAGATGATAGATCCTGAAAGAATCGAATTCCTATGCAAATTAAAAAGTCCTAATAATAAAAAAGAATTGCAAAGAATTGTTCTCTCTTTTTAGTAGATTAGGCGGTACATACACATCAATATATGAAACCATTTTGCAGCCTACTAAAAAATAATGTAGAGTGGCAGTGGACTACTATACAAGAGAAAAGAGAATGCTTTTAAAAATCTAAAAAGTGTCATAACCAAGTCTCCAGCTTTGGTACCATATAACCAAAGGAGAAAAAGTGTCTTACAATGTGATACATCAAAAGATTCTATTGGTTGTTGTTTATTTCAAGTGTATGAAAACAGTATTTTAAAGTTAGTATGATGCGAAAATTAATTATAGCCCAACAGAGAAGGAAATACTGGCAATTTATTTTCTATGTAAAAATTTCATAGTTTCATATACGGGACTAATGTAGATGTGAAAATGGATCACAAACCGATTGTATCAATAATGATAGAACCTCTATGTAAAATAGGCTCGGTAAGACTACAAAGGTTTAGACTTAAACCATTAAAATATAATATTAATATTTATTATGTACCTGGCCGTAAAATACATTTTGCAGACATGCAGAAACACTAGAGATGGTCTGTCTCTAGACCTTTACTAATGAGTGATAAAAAAATTAACGAATTTAAGAAAAAAACTGCTAAAGATCCTGCATTGTACAACATAGTAAAGTATTATTATCATAGGTGGCCCAAAAGGGACCAGATATTAATAGAATGCAAACCATTTTACAATATAAAAAATAATATTTATGTAAAAAGTGGTCTCGTTTTTTTGAATCACAAAATTATAGTCCTGAAACATTAAAAAAATCCATAATAAAACTTTTACACGTTGGCAATATAGGTTTAACCATGACAATCAATAAAGCAAGAAAACTGTTTTATTGACCGAACATAGCTAAAGATATTCTGAACTACATCCAAGAACGTCTTATTTGTGAAAAATTTAAGACAAACAACTTTAAAGAACCGATGATGTTCGAATCTACACTGCTCGTACCATTTGAAAAGGTAGGAATGGGCATTCTTGAATATGGTTTGATTGTTGATTACTTTTCACACTGGATTTCATTGACACAAATGCACAACAAAACTCAAACAATGTTATTAAAGCTATGCATATTTTTTTTACCAACTTTGGTTACCCACAAACGATTATGGCTGATAAACTGCCATTTGTGTCAAGGGAATGCAAAAATTATTATAGTAATACAGATATAACAATAATCACCTGCACACCCGAGTACCACCAAAGCAACTGGTTAGCCGAAAAAACTAAGCATTTGTAAACAGATATTCTTCTTCTTTTCATGCCGTCTTCTCATAGAAGGTTGGCGACCACTTTTCTAAATTCTTCTCTGTCTTTTGCAACATGGAACAGTTCTCCAACGCTGAGATTTGTCCACTCTCTAATGTTTCGGAGCCAGGATTTTTTCTTTCTGCCGATACCCTTCTTCCCCTCAATTCTGCCCTGCATAATATTTTGTAACAGTAGATATTTGTCATTGCGTAATATGTGTCCTATGTAAGATATTTTTCTTATCTTAATGATTGTGAGCAGCTTTCGTTTTCGGCCGATGCGTCTCCAAGGTATCTTCAGAATGCGCCTATAGAGCCACATCTCAAATGCTTCAAGCTTTTTAATCATTTGAGTCTTTAGCGTCCAAGTTTCTACTCCGTACATTAACACTGACCACACATAACACTCCACGAATCTCAATCTGATGCCAAGGTTTAGATTTCTGTTTGTAAGCATTGTGGAATATTTCATAAATGCCTTTCGAGCCATTTCAATTCTGATCTTAATTTCCTGGTCAGGGTCCATTTCAGAATTTATGACAGAGCCGAGATATTTGTATTTTTGGACCTGCTCTATTCGGTTTCCATTTACTGTGAGAATAGGGTTAATATTTGGGTTTTTGCTTATGACCATCATTTTAGTTTTCTGCGTGTTTATAGTGAGTCCCACTTCTTCACACTCTCGACTGACTCTTTCCACAAGGGTTTGAAGATCTTCTGCCCTCTCCGCCATTATGGCAGTATCATCGGCGAATCTTAGGTTGTTAATCAATGTCCCTCCAATATTTACTCCCTCAGGTCTCTCGTAAAGTGCTTTTTGAAATACAGACTGAGAGTAGAGATTGAACAGTTGTGGGGATAAAACGCAGCCTTGACGAACTCCTTTTTGAATTTCGACTTCATCAGTTTCGATGTCCCCAACTCGAACTACTGCCGTTTGATTGTAGTAGATATTTTTTATTAATTGTATATCACTTGGGTCCAATTTGATGCTCTTTAAGTTCTCTATGAGTTTGTCGTGTTGGACCTTATCGAAGGCCTTTTGGAAGTCAATGAAACAGACGTACACATCTTTATTGTATTCTCTACATTTCTGTAGCAGTACTGTGATGGCAAATAAAGCTTCTCTAGTTCCTAAACCTTCTCTAAAGCCAAACTGCGTCTCATCCAGTTGTTCTTCGCATTTTCGATATATTCTCTGTTGGATTATTTTTAAGAGTACTTTCAAGGTATGACTCATCAAACTGATTAGCCGATACTCATCACAGGACTTGGGGTTGTTCTTTTTAGGCAGAGGAATGAAGACTGATTTAAGCCAATCTTTTGGGATTTCCCCTGTTTCGTATATTTTATTGAACATTTTTGTGAGTTGGGTTAAGTTTCTATCGTCTAAGGCCTTCAAGAATTCAATTGGTATATTATCAGGTCCGGTCGCTTTTCTGCTCTTTGATGTTTTTATAGCATACTCCACTTCTGATTTTAGAATACATAGCTGTTCCGTCTGATTGTTTTCCTCTCTAACGTCATCTCGTCTTGCTGCAAATAGATGTTTAATGTATTCCTCCCAAGTTTGTTTTTTACCTTCTTCTGTTAGTTGAATATCTCCTTGTATGTTTCTTGTGATTATTGGTATTCTTTTTTTTGTATTTCCAGTTAATTCCTTTAATTTTTTATGTAAATTAAAAGAATCCTGTTTACTGTTCAGTTGTTCCATTTCCCGGCAATTCTCTTCCATCCATGTCTCCTTGGCTTTTCTTATGCGGTGTTCTATTTGCCTTTTTGATTGCTTATATTTTTGCGGGTCAGTGTTTTTGTAATTACGTTTTTCCTCTATAAGGTTTATGATTTCCTGTGTCATCCAAGGGTTTTTCGTATTATGTTCTCTTCTGCCTACAACTTGGTCCACGGCAGTCAATATTGTAGATTTAATTTGATTCCAGGCCATGTCGATATTTGTCGTTGATGCTTCTAAAAAATCACTTGCTATTGAGTCATTAAACTCCTTCTGATACTGCAGTTCTTTGAGCTTTTCTGTGTTTATTATTTTCGGTTTTATTATCCTTTGCAGCTTTCTTAGTTTCACTTTTATATTGGCTACGAGCAATTCGTGGTCAGTGTCCGCGTCTGCACCTGGGTAGGTTTTAGCACTCCCAATGCTATTCCTAAACCGCCTGTTGATACAAATGAAATCAATTTGATTCTTTATGATCTTCTCTTTGCTACTTCGTGGTGATGTCCAAGTATAGAGTCGTCGAGGGGGTAGCTCATAAAAAGTATTCGTGATAACTAGATCTTTTTCCAGACAAAACTCTATGAGTCGTTCACCTCTCTCATTCCTATCCCCCAGTCCAAAGCCACCAACAGCATTCCCGACCTTGCCTTTGCCAACTTTAGCATTGAAATCTCCCATTATCACGTTAAGTTCGTGTTTCCTTAACTTTTTAGTTAGCTCATTTAGGTCTGAGTAGAACTTCTCTATAGTTTCTTCATCGCTGTCGGCTGTGGGAGCATATACCTGTATCAGGTTGGTATTTATAGGCTTTGTACGTAACTGAATCAGCATCATTCTTTCATTGTAGGGCACGAAATTAGCGACATATTGTTTCAGTTCTTTTTTTATCATAATACCCACACCATGTTGATGTTCGCCGTCCTGACATCCAGAATAGTACAGTACCACATTATCCTGAATACACTCTCCTGCATTTGGCCATCTAACTTCGCTGAGACCAAGGACTTCTATGCCCATTCTACGCATCTCCATAGCAACGGTTATTAGCTTTCCAGCTTTATATAGGGTTTTAATGTTCCACGTTGCAATGCGAGTTAAAGTCGTATTATTTTTGTTTTTATTGTTACTTTTGCCAGTCTTTAGGGTAGCTGCGCTCTTATTCGTTCTCCCTTCACAGGGATTTCGTTGGTTGACGACCTGGGAGGCCCCGTGGTCTAATCGTGATATTCCTCCCCTGCCGGATCTTGGCTTCCGTGTTCCATGATCAGTAACATTACAATCTCTCATACTCATACTTGTCACAGTGGTTATACTAGGGATACTTAATGGAGTAGTTTCCCGTTGCTTTCTCCATCGCTGTGCAAACGCCTTTCCGTGGCTACCACTCTGCCGTCTGTTGTCTGATTCACAGCCATTTACTGTTAATCAGCGATGCCTGTGGTCAGTCCTGAGCCAACCAGCTGCCGTTGATCAGTGCTAGTTTTGGTCCGCCCCGGGTATTTCATTTCCCCGGTACCACCCATATCTGGGAGGCATTCCCCTATCCGCCACCTGGGGAGGCGCCCGATGGAGGACTAGCAACCCCCCACAGATATTGCACAAATATAATGTGGATAACACAGACTATCGCGAAAGTTTAATGGAGTATAACAATACTCCAATCATATCACTAAATGCTTCACCTACAGATATTACAAAGCAGGAAGTTACGAACTCAACTACCAATATCTCTCAATTAAAAATTATACAAAATTATGTTGAGTTGAGGTAGTAATAGATCCAGTTAAAGATAATTCCTGGGAAAAAGCTGTAGTGATCGAAATTGCAAATGAACCGAGATCTTATTGGGTACCTCTAGGTTCCCAGTTACAATTGCTGGATATTTGAATGACCTCTGTATACCTCTGTCCATTTTTAAGTCGTCTTTATTTGCAATAACCACATTCGCTATCTCATTTTCTGTGCCTAGAATTTTCAACCCTTCAGTATTAGTTAATATTTCCTCGTCCTATACCTTTTCCTTGATAACGTCATATTCGTCGAACGAGTTTACGTCTTTTAGGCTGTACAGCTTATTTTGTTCCCGTTCTGGCGTTGTGTTTCTGCATCGCATTTCGAAGTATTTTGACTGGTTTATTTTATCTTCTGTAGTTTATTCGTCTAATCAATATTCATTTTTTTTATCATTTCTCCTTGTATTTTCTTTTTGGTGGCGATATCTGTCCGCTCTTTCTTGGGTTTGTATGCTGTATCTACGAGCTGGTTTAGCAACTAGATTTGATCCAATAGTATGATAATACCTTCTATAAAGACACTTCGTTCCGTTTATTCCTCTGTCCCCGGAATCGGCAATAATGCATATCGTTAGGGTACAGCGGCTAGCTCATATATAGATTTGGCCTGACTATTTGTAGACACATACGAATCCATGCGAGTAATAAAGAACGCATTATGAAAAAGAGAGAGCATGTATGATTAATATCTTGAAGTAGGGATATATGGAGGTGGGAACATCGTTTCAGTCAATTCGATAGTAATGGCACCGGTAGTCGTGGTCATACCTCTAGTTTGGTTTAGAGGGAACACTTCATTATCCGCTCCTTACGATTTCCCCTATGTTTATTTAGGTACTTTCTGGACCTGTATATCCTGTTACAGTCTAGCATGATCTCTTTCGTCTTGTTCTTTTGTTTATATTATTTTCTTAACGAAAGCGTGAATCCGGATCCAGAAGATTTCGTTTTCTATTATAGCCTCTATTAGGTTGTCTGGTGTTATGATTTTGTCCCACACTTGGGGATATCTGGGTTCTATCCTGTTCCCATTTGGTACATGAAACGGGCAGTCCGCAGCCGCATAGTACAGGCATTATTCATAATCTGTTTTGCCTATTCTTTTGACAAATGTTTGGAAAGACCCATGCTCTGTTATGGCCTGTCTTAGAAAATAATCTGTTGTTTTATGGCTGCACTTTATCCAAACGTACAGGTTTGGTATTAGCCTTTTAGTCCATTGTGCTTTATCTCTATTATTTTTCCAGAGATCTTGCCATTTGGCTATGGTTCTTGTTCTCTCATCCTCCTTTGCGCTCGATGTGTTTCCGTCTTTTCTATTATACAGTCTTCATCTCTCTTCAACCAAAATTTCAATTGGGGTTACTCCTGAAACCACTTATACGGCCCTGGAAGATACCGTCCGGTATGCATTGGTTACTCGGAGAAACATTCGACGTTGGTCTTTTAAGGTCTCTATGCCACTTTACTCTCATATATTCATGCCATATGGGGGCACCGTATAGGAGGATCGTAGATTTTCTTTTTCCGGAACCCGAATTGGTTATCTGAGAAATATCCTACCTTTGCTTGCTATGTCCCTCTCTAGCCTTTTTCTTAGCATCTCTTCGTATGCGTTGCTGATTCAGTCCAACAGGCATACAGGCCTAAATTTCATGAAGTATGGGTCTCCTTTGGGTATCAGGACTATTATAGCCTTTTCGGTTTTCCATTTTCGGGGATTCGGCTTTTCTCTGAGGAGGCTGTTAAGTGGATCCAGTAAAGGTGTAGACGCAGTTTTATCCGTAGTCTTGACGCCTTCCATGGAGATCATCAAGACCTGATCCAGATTTCATTTTGGCTCATGTCTTTTTTAGCTCTTTCATCGACAATGGGTCACCGCTCTCTTCGGGTTTTGTTTTTCTCTTAATTTTTTTTTGTACTTTTTCCCCGTGTATCTCCTTCTATCTCTTTGTACAAAGCAGTCCATTGCTTGTTTTTTGAATTCTAAAATAAGGCGCTGTAGCTCTTTTCTGTGCCTTTTAAGATCTTCTTTTACTCTTTCGATTTCCGTCTCGTTTCTTGGTTTTCGTTTGTTCATGCGGGTTACTGTTCATTTTAATCTAAGGCATTCTTTTCTTTTTTCCCTAATTTCTTCATTATTTTTTTGTAGACGGCCTTGTTAACCGTCTGTAAGTACTTTGACTAGTTCGTCTGTTGTTTTTATTTAGAATGTAGTTTTCCACCTTAATATTTCTTTGAACAGTTCCAAGTCGTACACGGATTTACTTTTCCTTGGATAGCCATTCACACCAATACTCCCCTCTTTTATACTACCCATGATTATTTTCTCCTCCGGCTTACCTCTAACATCAGTAGGTAAACACAGGGGGTTTCAGAACCAAAACCGGTTTTCCAAGGGGTTAACCACCCTTCCAAGGCGAAGGCTAAGGCTACGACTACGGCCAAGGCCAAGGTCAGGGTCATGATGTGCTAAATATATTCTAAATACAAGGTCCTTCCAAGATAAAAAGATTAAAATCCGACAGTGTGGTTCAGTTCACAATGCTTTGTATGTACGAACAGAGATTAGATAGATTTTTAAAAAAAGTATTTAAACTAAAACAAGACAATGAAATACGAGCAAATGCAAAATCTTATAAAGTGTTTTGAAAAATTGAAAATAAGTGAAGTAGAGGGGGATTCATTATAAATATAGTTGACCAAAACATCATATAGTATTGTACTCGACAACTTCAAAATGGATCTACAAAAAGTTAACGAACAGCTAATGTTAGATGTAGAGCATAAAGAAATTATAAAATTAAACCAGCTACAACCCAATATTCCACACAAATTAAAATCAATAAAAATGGTAACCACAAAATTTGGAGAAGCAGTGTTGGTGGAACTTGCCCAGCACAGAATATATTTACCGGGGAGATCAACTGTATTTTTGAAACCGCACCTAAGTGAATTTGGGAATGGTGATTATTCCATAATCTATGCTGGAGAGAAAAGTTTGTCAATGGGGAAATCAACATCTCTATTCAAATTTGAAAAATGTTCATTTATTGAAAAATAAAAAATATAAATTAATATGTATTTTACTATAAAAACATCCGAACAAAATCTAGACAGTCTACAATGAGTTTTAGCGAGGTATTTCCAAATTCAGTTCCAGACAGTCCACCTGAGGTAGATCGCTGGATTGGTACATGTTATATTTGTAAAGAGAAGCCAATACAAGTATTATTCCTTCCTTGTAGTCATAGGATTTGTTGTGTAGAATGTGGAACAAGAGTAAAGTATTGTACTTTTTGTCATGTCAAACTAGTAGCAATTGTTCGAGATGAGCAAAGAAGGTGTACCATGCGGTGTTATCATGCGGACATAATGTGTGTAAAGGATATGTAAGATTTTGTTCGATATGTGGTTTAGAAAATAAATAAATTTTACTTAAACAGATTTTTTTTTTTACACCTCTAAAGTTGTACAAATTTGGTGAAAATTATTCTAAATAGCTAATGCACACGAAATACATTGTGTGTTTCCCAAGGCTATGTTGTAGAAGGTCAACCGATAAATATAAAGACATGTGAAATTGAAACGAGAACTCAAACCATGTCTTCGATTACTAAAGAACGTTGGGCAGTACAAAATTTTGAAAATTTAAAATTTGAAGATTTTGAAGATGGGATTCCGATTATATTATATAGTGATAGTGAACGTCCGATTACACCAGATCGAGACATAACAACACTGATGGAAATATATAATAAACATCCTAAGGATCCCAGACAAGTACCACTACCCATTTGGAGACCAATAGAATTGAAGGTTATTTCATCTTATCCCCACCATCCATAAAATGTATATAACCAAGTCTAAAGGTGATCAGTTCATCAAAATGTGGCGAGCCTACACAACCCAAGTTAAGGTAGTAGATTTAAAATCTGCAATTACCTACTTTGCAAAAATTTATGGAGAAGACAACTTTGAATGGGAACATGAAGCAATCTATGGTAGAAATAGATGGTACTCTGTAGAAGAATGTAGGGAAAAAGCTATACAACATGAAAAAGCCGCTTCAGCCTGTAATGACTATCTTGATGGTGAGCTTCATCTTTGCTGTTTACTAAATATTTTGGACAGTCTAAATTTAAATACAAGACTAGAAATTTCCAAATACCTACCAATTTATTTGAGGGATTCTAACTATATAGAAGAAAATGATGATGATACAGACGAAGAAATGAAACCGTTGGATACTTTATCATATGAAGAAGCTGAAAAATTGGTAACACAGTCAAGTCCATTGTAAATATTTAAAAAAATAAAACACATATTAATAAATAGTTTTTTTATTTCATTAAAAAATTGTTGTATAAAAAATATACGTTTGCTAAAGCGCAAATACATTTGTCCTTTGTGTGGTAAAGACATGCAGGTTCCTTTAGTTGAAGTTTGGGTAACTCGTCAAAAGAAAACACAGGAGTCTTGGAAAACGTTTTTAAATAATTTGTTTTTTCTAATCCTTTAACATAAATAAAGTCTGCATCTTTGGTAGCATCTTGGTAAATTTTGGAAAACTGATGGAGTGCTGTAAAGCCGGAATCCCATTCAATACAATGATGGTTATGAATTAACCAAGATGCCTGCTTATACAAATCAGGAGACAGCATTCTAAAAGGAAATGGCGGTTTAAACACATAATGGCAAATTTGAGAACCATTATAAGCAGCAAACTCCTTTACGATAAATTTATTATTTTCAATTTTAAAACATTGTACATCTACCACTAGCTGCATATTGCTAATAATCACTGAATTAACAAAACGTTACAACCAGACATTTATATTAAATAAGGAGCATGCGTGTTAAACCTGTCGTACAATTTTTGTTAGAGGATTGTACATAAATTCCTTTTCATGTAAAATAAGACAATAAGCAGAAACATTTCATAAGCAGTAGCAAAACGATTAGAGTCAAAATCTAAATTTAAATCATGATACGGATATCGTTCCGAGTTGAGAAAGATACGAATATTTGTTAGATTACAGTGATTAAAGTGACTCATATTTTTTAACAATTTTCCTTTACAATCATCCTGAAAGGCGACTATAATATGTCTAGGACTTTCTAATTTTGTGGAAGTTTTAACATTCCAAGTATGACGTGTGGAATCGTTTAATGTGGGATATTCTATTAGTTCCCAAGTTCTAAATTTAATTGGCAAGTCTATATTACTCTGAATTATTTTATTTAATCGAAGTTGTTGACTTATACTAGGACTTATATGAGGAATATTCCAATATATCTTGTTAATTTCAATTTTTGGTTTTTCTGTCTCATCTGTTGCAATAACACAATCCACATCATCTTTTTCGCGAATGAGAATTAATTCCTGCTTCATATTTAAAACAATTTTACGAAAATCTTCAAAAAAGCCAGAAAAAAGATTAATGGTATGTAAACATTAAAATTACCGTGATTATCAATTAAAAGTTTATTCGTTGATGCAATTGTCTTTCCCGCAGAATCTTTTAAATCCTCTTTAGGGAACCAGGCCGCATTTTGAAGTAATTTACTCTCATTTTCATTGATTGAGAGATAGTTTTTCAGGGTAGACGCTAAGCCAACACCTCTAACCGAATCAATTATTACGCCATTCATTTCATATCTTATTTCCCTAAAGAGATGTGCTATACCATTGTTTATAAAATGAAATTTTGTTGGTGTCTTATTTTGTTCTGTTAAAAATTTGCCCTCTAAATAAAGGTAACTATTACATGGGAGAGTATAAGCATCAATATCTTGAACGGCAATTCTAATTTCATCATTATAGTTAACAGCGGTTAGGGTATGGGGTTGATAGGTGTGAAATTGATAATCCTCAATGGTCGTATCAGTAAACGGTTGTCCGGTTACGTTTAGGAGATCCATTACAAACTTTAAATCCAAGAGATTGTAAAAATTTACGGTTTTGCGATGTTAACGGTTTAGTGGTTCTCAAAACACTGTTTTTCTTATTGCTATATGGTCTTTTATAATGGGGGTGACAACGTGGAAACAACCAAACCATTATTCAATTTTTCTAAGATGTAAGCGAATAGTAATTGTCTCGTTATTGAAATTTATAAGTTCACCCGTTTGCTGAAACACCTTAACTGTTATGTTGTTTTTTGTCTTGACGCTTACAGGATAATACAAAATAGTTTGTGGTTGTTCCACTATTTTATAGCCATTGGGAACCTGAGGGAAAAATTCGTGAATAATGTGAACCGGACGTCCATTAAGGAAAGAGCCGATCGCAATGTTACAATCAACGCAAATAGTGTTTACACTCAAAATATTTACTTTGTCGGAGGTATGAGCAACATTTGGAGAGAGTCTAGTGGAAAAACCTAAAAGTTTTCCAATTGAATTTGGTACATTGAAATTAATGGGAGCAGTACTTTTGAGAGTGACTGTATTAGTTTTTGAATCTGCTGTTATATGAATTGTTATGCCAGTAAGAAAAATATCTTTTTCAATAATTTTTATCAAATCATTAATCTCATATGCACCGGTTGGTATAGCAATGGTAAATTCATCTTTGTCACCCCACACCAAGACGTTATTATGTACATGAACATTTGGAATGCTATTGAAAGTGTCAAAATTAACCAAACCAATTTCATAATCAACATTTTCATTGAGATAAATGGGTGGATTAAAGTCAGCACTCAAAATGGATGAGTTACCATTTAGAGTGAACGTATACGACATGATGGTTAACAATCTAATGAATTTCATAAATGATTAAACTGATTAAATAGAAATCTTAAACTGTGCTGTCCACATTGATATGAATTGAATGATTGCAAAACATTATAATTATATCTTATTCTTACGTTCCCACTACTTTTGAAATATTTGGTAACCTCGAGTGGTGGGGGTATGTTGCCATAACTATCAAAATACTTAATATCATCATTATTTTTAAAGTATGCGGTCCAATGAGTACCAGGACCACTATTTACATCAAGATTAATTATACCAGTTTCAAATTTCTTAATCTTTTGCGGTAATGAATCTCGCATAAAAACCCCTCGAAAATATGGAATGTCTCGCAAATTTTTTCAACTCAACATTGGTTAACGCATGTTGAGGTAATTTTATTTTCTTCTTTTTATCCCATATCCCTTGTATGGTCGTAGGTAAAACCCCCGACCTCGTTTCATTCCAGCACCTTGTTTAGTTTCCATTGCTAAATTATGACGTTTCTGTTCCTCCAGCTGTTGACGATTAGCTTTAGCATCATTCACAGCTTTAGCGATTCCAGCTGCACCACCCCCAACAGCTCCTAAAGCTCCTAGCAAGGGTAACAGAAAAGGTAAAAAACCACCCTTTTTCGGTGATCGAATGACACGTTTCCCCTTTCCCCGTTTTTTCTTCAAACCCATTCCCATCTTTCGTTTACCCTTCATAGCAGTAGTTACAAACCAAGCGGCTGTTTTTTCTACAAAAATTTGCGTCCTTTGACTTTACTCGCTCCCAAGCTTTATTTTCCAAAACTTTATCAGCTACGTGTCTTTGTTTTAAATCACTACTTTGAGAGTATGCAATATCGTGTTCTCTACACGCTTGGTCTAGGGGATTAATACCTTGATCCCCTCTTTCTAATCGATTCCTGAGCCTGGTACCCGGGCCACAAAAAGAATAACCCGGAATGTGAATTTCCCCTGGGAGATTATTGATTAAAGTATTTAGTAATCCACGACCTTTCACCTTTCGCATCATTCTAAACCTTTATATAGGCGTGTGCACCTTATATAGGCACTAGTAGCCATGGAGATTCAAAAACAAAGAGTCACTTTACCAGTTAAAAATTATGACATTGAAGAAGCTAAGAAAATAGGTAAACATGGTATAGTTTTTGGAGGTGACTCGAAACGAGGTTTAATCATAGGTCTCAGTGGATCTGGTAAAACCAACGTTATGTTGTCACTTCTAGAACATCCGAACGGTTTAAGATTTGAAAATATATATGTATGCTCCAAAAGTTTACATCAATCAAAATATTCATACTTGCGAAATTTGCTTCAACCTATTAAAGAGATTGGTTATAAGGAGTATGACAAAATTGAGGAAGTGATTGTACCTGAGTTAATCAAAAAGAATTCTATTATAATATTTGATGACATTGCTACATGTGATCAAAGTATTATACAAAATTATTTTTGTTGTGGGCGACATAAATCTACAGACTGTTTTTATCTTTGTCAGACATACGCAGCTATTCCCAAACATTTAATTCGAGATAATTCAAACCTTTTAATTATATTTCAACAAGACATGACCAACCTCAAACATGTGTATGATGATCATGTTAATATTGACATGTCATTTCAAAATTTTAAGGATTTGTGTGCATATTGTTGGAAAGACAAATTCGGTTTTATGACAATAGATAAAGATTGTAATTTAGGGTCAGGTCGATACCGACAAGGATTTGATTCTTATATAAAGCCAAACAGTAAGATTTTGATTGGTAAAGATGGATGAACAGTTGGGAAGAGAACTACTCGAAACACGAAAGGATATTAAACGTAAATATAAAAGTTTAAAAAATGAACAAACTGCAACGGAAAATCGTTTCAAACAACAATGGAAGCCACTCGTTGAACCTATTCAACAACTTATTACCACCACTAAACCGGAAATTAAACAGGAGTCACCGAAAACATCACCAAAAAAGTATTACTCTATCGTACCAGATCTAACCTTCAATCAAACAATGCAAGATGACTTTGGTGCGAGTTATATAGATGATGACATAGTTACAGATACTTCACAAGCGAGAGATGAGACCCTAGAGTTTTTAGAAAAGTATGATCCTTTGCCCAGAGGATATATTGAAAATAAAATTATGGATACTGAGAATCAGTTTGATAGCACGTTTGGAGTTTATTTTAACCCTGAAAATCAACAATGGGCTATTGGTGATTCTCCTTTAACATTTGACGGAAAAGATGTAGTGATTCAAAATCTCAAGTATAAAGGCACTCCTGGTCTTTGTGAATTTTTATTCAAAAAATATCCTGCTGGATACAAAACTCAAGACCTTGACTCATATATTGAAATTGTTAGAAGAACAAATGCACAATATTTAGGTTATAATCCAAAAAAAGGATTATCCACTTCAAATGCTTCTAAATTTATTGATCTAATTAAACCTCGTGTTACCAATTTGCATTCTCTAGCCTTGGAGAAATTTGAGAAAAAAAGAAGAGCAATCGAGCAGGAAGGTATGTCAGGACAATTTCGCCCGAGACTCAGCTCCGATTCCAATGTAAGAAAAAGTCTGCTTCCTCTAACCCGAAGTAAAACTAAACAAACTCTTGGAAGTGGATTAAATTCTAAAGTTTTAATAGATTTAACTGATAAAGTAGATTATAAATATTTTGATGATTTTAATGAATTGGTTGATAGACTTCGATTACTTGTAGCATCACAAAAAGCTGGTAATACTGGGGTCAACAATGAAATTGTTTCCATTATAGAAGAACTACGTGAAGGTGGAATAATCTTATAAGCATCAGTTTTCCAAAATACTTTTTAGTATTCAAGTTGCCTCTTAACAAGTTCAACCAACACTTTCTTACTTCCTACACATGTCCGGAAGAGGAGATAGTGTCCTCCCCAACTCCAACACCCTTCTACATTTGTAAACCTTCCGAATTTCACAGTAAATGCATATTAACTATTCGAGGTATTAAAGATTTTAATGTAAGTAAAACAGTCTACCTATTAGAAGATGGTACATTTTCGTATACCTTTCCTATAAGTGGAAAAGTGGAAAGCATACGCTGTTTTCCGGAAAATCTTTATATTTCATATAAAACAAAATATGATAAAATTAATCAACTACTAGAAAATAATATTATTAACAAGGGTGATGTTATTGAATTTCATATGCATTCACAAAGTCTTATAAAAGATAAAATTTTTATTCAATTTGTAATTCAATGTCAGCTCGAAAAAAGTGATTATATATAATGCAACTTTTTTATTTTGTATTTCATTTTTAATAATGCCTTTGAATCGTTTTAATCAACACTTTCTTCTTTCAAGCTGCACTGAAGATGAAGAAAAAGTTGGTTCTATTCAAACAAATACTTCATTTAATGCTCCATTTTATATTTGTGACAATTTCGACTATCACGTTAAATGTCTGATTCGTTTAAGAGGAGAAAAAACAAATTTGAGTAAGGATTATTATGTTCTTGATAATGGAAATTCAGGATTCAAGTTTCCATTGTCAGCAAAAATTGAAGGTATTTCTCATTATCAGGCAGATTGTGAAGTAATATTAAAACAGAAAACTTACAAACTTCATGAACTGTCAGGTGTAAATATTGTTAAAGGGGATGTAATTGTATTTAAGCTGGGATCAAAACAGAAAATTTGTATTGAATTATTACTTCAGTGTCCGTTAGTCAAAAATGTCTAAATTGCAAGTCGTTAATGAACTTCATAAACCAGCTCGAATTAATTTTAAACGACGTCATGTTTTAGTTAAAGGCTTGCATGATTTAATTCAAGCTGATCTGGCTATCATGTCATCGTATGCTAAAGAGAACAAGGGATACAATTATATTTTGGTTGTAATCAATGCATTCAGTAAATTCGTTTGGACTGCACCTATCAAAAGAAAAACTGGTAAAGATATTGTTAATGCCATGAAAGTCATTCTAACACAAATGATTCCTCCCAAAAATCTTCAGACAGATAATGGGACAGAGTTTTACAATAAAGATTTTCAAGATCTTATGCAAAAATATAAAATAAATCATTATAGTTCCTATTCGAATCTCAAGGCTAGCATTGCGGAACGGGTAATTAGAACTCTTAAGTTGGCTTTATGGAAACATTTTAGTTTACGGGGATCGTACAAGTGGATAGATGCTCTACCAACTATTGTTGCTAAATATAATAATACTAGACACTCGACTACTGGAGCCATACCCAGCAAAGTTAACAATAGAAATGCAAAGTATATTATTGCATTTAGTCGAGCAAAAATAGTAGATCCTCGAAAACCTAAATTTAACGTTGGTGATTATGTACGTATCAGCAAATATAGACATGTCTTTAAGAAAGGCTACACTCCCAACTGGACGACGGAGGTTTTTAAAGTGAAAAAAATTCAGCTGACCAATCCTAGAACCTACATTTTGGAGGATGAAAAAAATGAAGAGATTCAAGGTGGATTCTATGCGGAAGAGTTGCAAAAGGTGAAATATCCCGATGTTTTCTTAATTGAAAAAATCTTGAAACGAAAAGGAGATCAAATTTTAGTAAAGTGGTTGGGAATGAATGTACAATCTTGGATAAATAAAAATTCAATAGTATAATATGTACTTTTTTAATAAAATATTTTGCATACAATGTGTTTTATTTATACAATGATCTCAATAAACAAGGGTTTATAATTTTTGCGATTTCTTCTATGTGACGTTGAAATCTTACACGGTCACGAGCAGCTTCCTCCCAACATCCTCCTTTTCTGGCTTCCTTGTAAGCAAAACACCATTTGTATAGGGTATGAAATTTGTTCATCGATTCGTTAAAGATAACCTTCTTCATAGTAGTTCTGGATATTAGTAGTGGAGCAAAGTCGGTTCCAAATAAAAGTTCCAGAAACTGCCACTAGATGGCGTTGGTGGCGCTGCTGTAGCGCTCACGGACCCGCCGTTATTATTGGTCCAATTGAATTGCGGAAAAGACAGGTATGATCTAGAAGTGACGTAGATGCCAAATTTAAACAAAAACATGCGCAAAGAACGTTGCCGTAAGGGCATTAGCGTCCAACTTCGTTATTATTGATTCAATTTAATTGCCAAAAAGACAGGCATTATCTGTAAGTGACGTAGATGTCAAATTTAAATAAAAGCATGCGCAATGAACGTTGCCGTAAGGGCATTAGCGTTCAACTCCGTTATTATTGGTCCAATTTAATTGCGGAAAAGACCGGTATCATCTATAAGTGACGTAGATGTTAAATTTAAAGAAAAGCATGCGCAAAGAACGTTGCCGTAAGGGCATTAACGTTCAACTTCGTTATTATTGGTCCAATCGAATTGCGGAAAAGACAGGTATGATCTAGAAGTGACGTAGATGCCAAATTTAAACAAAAACATGCGCAAAGGACGTTGCCGTAAGGGCATTAGCGTCCAACTTCGTTATTATTGGTTCAATTTAATTGCCAAAAAGACAGGTATTATCTGTAAGTGACGTAGATGTCAAATTTAAATAAAAGCATGCGCAATGAACGTTGCCGTAAGGGCATTAGCGTCCAACTTCGTTATTATTGATCCAATTGAATAGCGGAAAAGACAGGTATCATCTATAAGTGACGTAGATGTCAAATTTAAAGAAAAGCATGCGCAATGAACGTTGCCGTAAGGGCATTAGCGTTCAACTTCGTGATTAAAGGTCCAATTGAATAGCGGAAAAGACAAGTATTATCTGTAAGTGACGTAGATGTTAAATTCAAAGAAAAGCATGCGCAATGAACGTTGCCGTAAGGGCATTAGCGTCCAACTTCGTTATTATTGATCCAATTGAGTAGCGGAAAAGACAGGTATCATCTATAAGTGACGTAGATGTCAAATTTAAAGAAAAGCATGCGCAATGAACGTTGCCGTAAGGGCATTAGCGTTCAGCTTCGTGATTAAAGGTCCAATTGAATAGCGGAAAAGACAAGTATTATCTGTAAGTGACGTAGATGTCAAATTTAAAGAAAAGCATGCGCAATGAACGTTGCCGTAAGGGCATTAGCGTTCAACTTCGTTATTATTGGTCCAATTGAATTGGGAAAAAGACCGGTATCATCTATAAGTGACGTAGATGTTAAATTTAAAGAAAAGCATGCGCAAAGAACGTTGCCGTAAGGGCATTAACGTTCAACTTCGTTATTATTGGTCCAATCGAATTGCGGAAAAGACCGGTATCATCTATAAGTGACGTAGATGTCAAATTTAAAGAAAAGCATGCGCAAAGAACGTTGCCGTAAGGGCATTAGCGTCCAACTTCGTTATTATTGATCCAATTGAGTAGCGGAAAAGACAGGTATCATCTATAAGTGACGTAGATGTCAAATTTAAAGAAAAGCATGCGCAATGAACGTTGCCGTAAGGGCATTAGCGTTCAACTTCGTGATTAAAGGTCCAATTGAATAGCGGAAAAGACAAGTATTATCTGTAAGTGACGTAGATGTTAAATTCAAAGAAAAGCATGCGCAATGAACGTTGCCGTAAGGGCATTAGCGTCCAACTTCGTTATTATTTATTCAATTTAATTGCCAAAAAGACAGGTATCATCTATAAGTGACGTAGATGTCAAATTTAAAGAAAAGCATGCGCAATGAACGTTTCCGTAAGGGCATTAGCGTTCAACTTCGTTATTATTGGTCCAATAGAATTGCGGAAAAGACAGGTATTATCTGTAAGTGACGTAGATGTCAAATTTAAAGAAAAGCATGCGCAATGAACCTTACCGTAAGGGCATTAGCGTTTAACTTTGTTATTATTGGTTCAATTGAATAGTTAACTTACAAATTACATATATTGAATTTTAATTAGTCGTTTAAATATATTATCTATATTTTATGCATTTTTTATAATAATAATTAACTTGCAAATTACATATATTGAATTTTAATGGCTCGTTTAAATGCAACTCAAGTTACAATGTCGCATATGAATATATTATCTATAATTTATGCATTTTTTATTATAGTTAACTTTCAAATTACATATATTTAATTTTAATTGGTCGTTTAAATGAAACGCAAAATAACAAACTCGCATTCTTCATAAAACTAAGTTGCATATGATAAATATATTATCTGTAATTTATACATTTTCTATTATAATTAACTTTCAAATTACATATATTGAATTTTAATTGATTGTTTAAATGGAACGCAAAATAATAAATACCATTAAGTCTTCCGTCGGGTCTAACACAAATTAGAATAAATTAATCACCACACTGAATGTGCTATGGAATTAAGAAATATAGAATCCCCACCCTTTCTTTGTTGCTAATAAATATTAAGATTTTCTCTAGTGTAGTCAGTCATCATGCTGTTTACAGAAGAATCAAAAGTGAAAAATATCTATTTGGGTGAACAAAGGTTCTACCTGAATAAATCAAATACGAAATATGTCGCAGTGAGTCTGTCGTATGATTTAAATTTTGCTCCGTGTGTGAAAATATCTGGTAATAAAGGAAACTGTATCGTGTTTAGTGAAAAAGAGTGGAAGGAGTTTTTATCCTTCAAAGAAACTATTGAAGATTTTATAACAGCGGGAAAGGAGGAATCAATAGATGTTAGCCGGTTTTTGTTACAGTTTGAAAATTTTGAAAGCATTACTGTTTTGAAAGTATTAACTGGACATGCTACTGTCTGGTTAGGATCAATTTCCCTTTCCGAGCTCTGGAGATGCTTACCCTTAATTACGCACAACATTGAAGTATTAAAAAGCCAGCAGTTTGTAGGTTCCTTAAAAATTTTACAAATGGCGGTTAAAAACAAGGAAGATGTCATCAACACAGCTCTTACTACAATGGAGCCTATAAAACAAGTGAATCCTATTACATATAGTTTATTACTAGAACTTATATTCAAATACCCCGATGTTCTTAAAGAAAAGATATGAAGAAAGTAACTTTTAATGAAGATTACAATCAAGTTCACATATGGGAATCAGATGTTGAAACAAGTGATTAGGAATCAAGATATCTTAATCCACTACGTTTTAAACGTCGAATAGAAGAAGCGGCTAAAATTATTAATCCTGTTTTAAATATAACTCATAGAAATAAAATACTTTACAAAATAAAACACATTATTAAGATATATACTTTTATTTAAAAACATTTTAAATATAATTATTGTTTATCCAAGACTGAGAGTTCATTCCCAACCATTTAACTAGAATTTTGTTTCCCTTAGTTTTCAGGATTTTTTCAATCAAGTAAACATCTGGATATTTGCTTTTTTGTAATTCTTCTGTGTAGAAGCAACCTCTAATTTCTTCTTTATTCTTCCAGTATGTATGTAGTGGGATTAGTTAGTTTAACTTTTTTAATTTTAAAAATTTAATTAGTCCCATTTGGTGTATTTTACTCTCACTGAAGAGCAAATTTACAAAGGTGACATCTATCTTGGGAACTTGGAGGTCCATCAATATGTGTTCTCCATTCTGGTCGATTATAGTGAATAAAACATGGTAGTTTAGTAGAGAGATGGAAATCTTGCCTATATTCTTTTGGTATTTTATACCATGAGTATAAGAGCTCATGAGGACTTGCTTTCTCCAGTAAGTAATTCAACGGAAAATATTTGAGTTCCTGTTCCGTAAATTCAAAGAGTTGTTTTTTATGATTTCTATGTTTACTTATTAAACATTCAGTACAGTACTTTTTTTTCAAAAGATTCATAATAATACTAATGATTACCCCCATTATGTACACTTTTAAGGTTAAAAGCCAAATGATAAAATATTGCTTTGTTATTTATATATATTTATTTTATCAAAATTTTTCTCTATTAGTAAATACATTTTTATCAAGTCCATTAATAAGCTTCTGTTGATTCTCTTGAAGATTATTCTTTTCTGGCTTACCTTTACCCTATTTAAAAGAATATACGACGACGGGGAAGTATTTTATAACGCCAGTAACCCACTTTGGTTGTAGGAGTCCAATTCTCTACATGTTGTAAACAATAAATTGGTCTACTTTGATTGCATAGCCGTCCATAGTAGCCGATAAACACAGAATTATTACACCCACAACTTTTTTGAAGGGAGGGATATTATGTAATATCTAAAAATAAAACAACTTATTGGACTATATATTTTTTATTCATGCATTAAAATATTATTATACAAAAAAAATACGTTTGATAACGCACAAGCACACTTCTCGCTAGTATGATAAAAACATAATGGTTTGTCTAATTCCAATGAAAAAGATTCATCAAACTCGTAGATAGGAACTTTACAGTATTTTCTAATATAATCTGCTTTCTCCTTGCCTTTAACGTATACCATTTCTGCATTTTCTGTTAGTTTTTCAATAATGGAAGCAAACTGATACACGGGAGTAAAACCGTTATTCCAATGAATACAATGATAATTCTTCATTAACCACACTGCTTGCTTGTGTAAATCCGATTGTAGTAGATTTAATGCAAAAGGTGGTTTAAATGTATAGTGACTTAGCCGAGCTCCATCATATGCGGCTAATTCTTTAACCAAAAATTTATTATTTTCTATTTTAAAACATTGTATATCAACTACTAGTCGCATATTTTTAGTCTTTCGTCTGCTCATAAAACTCTATACCTGTCTTTAATTTTTCTAGGTCTTGTGAAAATTTGACACGTCTTTCTTCGAAGAATATTGTGCACAAACTGATTGTTTTTGTTTTAATATTGCTTTACAATTTTAGTGGTGGGGTTATAGGAAAATTCCTTTTCATGCAATATTAGATAATAAGCGGAAGTGTCGGCAGTGGTTGGTTGTTTTATTTCAAACTCGATTCTCAAAACAATACTTCCTGCTTGTACGACCTCCTTTCTGTCTTGCACAATCGATGTGAATTAATGGAGATATATCTTTGAATTGTTGTGGATTAAAAATAGGTTGATTACGATATACATATCGTTGTATGGAAATCGTTCGGAATTTAAGAAAATTCGTTTATTTGTGAGATTACAATGGTCAAATTGACTCATATTTGACGTTATTTTTCCTTTCCTGTTTTTTTGGAAACCTATGATTACATGTTGAGGAGTTTCCAATTTTGAACTTGTTTTGACGGCACATGTGTGTCTAGTAGAATTATTTAATAAAGGATACTCAATGATTTGCCAAGATCGAAATTTAATAGGTAGGTCTGCATTACTTTTAGCAATGTTTGTTAAACGAAGTAAATGACTTAAACTCGGCGTTACATGTGACACATTCCAATATAATTTTGATTAATTACAAATTACAAAATATAAAAAAAATTTTGATGCAAGCAGCGAATTTACAAGATATTTGGTATGCTCTTCCTGCGGAGTATAGAAAAAGCGAAGACCTTAAGAAACTATTACCATGTTATAAGGATTTTCAACAACATGTTTGGTCTGACGTATGTGGTGCACATATGTTATCTTATTGTATTTTTTGTAACAGTGAATGGAGGGGGAAATCTATATAAGATGAAAATAAAAAGTTTTAATATTAAAAGTGACACAATGGCCGATAAAAGCCTTTATACTCGAGTTCTTGAAATTCATAAAATTTTTAATGAACTTTCAATACAAGTTTGGCATAATTATTATTTCGATGACTCAAAATCATATGGAATTTGGAAGGAGCTTGGAAATTATTTTAATCGTGCCAAAATAGTATGTTTAAAATATCTTGATCATAAAATAGATCTGAATACTTTATATGATAGAATAAAAGATCTTAAACTAGAAAAGTATTGTATGGATTTAAAACCATATTTGACAATAGAAGATAATAGTAGTGATGTAAACGAGGATTTAGATGATAATTAGAAGGGTTACTTCAGTGAAGAAGATTCTGAAATACTTAGTATGAATAAATAATATTTATTTTTATTGTTAGTTTAAGGAAAAAATAAAATTATTCAAAATATGTATATGTGTTTTATTTAAGATATATAATTGATTAAATTTTATGATTATAAAATACACTTTTTATTCCTTTCACTTTTTTTATGACATGTTCATGGTTTTTTATGGTCTTTATTGTATACATTTTTGATCGTAAACCTATAAATTCTATCATAATATTTCCACGGTTTTCATCTCTCCTAAAAAATTTTATTTACAAGAGGAATGTTAAAAACATTATCTCTTAGATAATCTGATGTATCAAGTCTGTCTTTTTTATATGATCATTATTATCAAGAATATGGTACATTAATGAGTCTATATCAACTTAGCATGATCTTCAAATTTGTTTTTTTATGTAATTATAATGAAAATCGTATAATAAAACCTTTGACAGCTCTAATATTGTGAAACTAACGTAAAGGGGCTTGTTAAAAATTGTGCTATACATTTCAATAATAACCTTATTTTCATCGTTGGTTGGGAGATCTGGCTCCATAGCGACCACCCCATTATATTTTCTATCATTTTCACAGCATTTGGAAGATTGCGGAGGAGGTCTCATCGTCAAAACCGTCTGGAAAACGTCAAAAAACGTTACGCAAACGTCAAAACCGTCTGATAAACGTCAAAAAACGTCACACAACCATCAAAACGTTACGTGACGTGCGAGACGTTTTACGTGACGTGTGTGAAGTAAAACGTGAACTACGTGACGTACGTCACGCAGTTCACGTAAAACTTTAATTTTAATTTGTACTATTATGCCAAATTGTTTGGAAAAAAATGCTCTACAACAGTACATGTATTACTATAAAAATGATGTTATTAATGACATATTATAGTTCAAATTAAAATTAAAGTATTAAATCTACTAGTGTCACAAATACTATTGAAATTAACAGCAAAATAAGCTCGTGTAGAATCTATTAAATTACGGTAAAATGTATTAAAGTTCAAGTCTTCCAACAGCGAAATGTAGTTGTTCACCAAATTGCAATTTGCTTCAAGGATATCGAAAACATCATTCTCATCCAGATAGAACTCGACTCCATGTTTGTTTACAAGTAGAAACTTGGTATCGTCATACACTAATTGAGTAACTTTGCAAAAGTCTCCACAAGGGAAAACTACAGGATCGTATTCGTCAGGAGGTGATGATAGATTCTTGTGAAAAAAGTTATCATATCTCTGACGTAACAATTCAATAAAAGTACTCCACTCAAATGTACCAAACAAAATTCTTCCAGGT
This sequence comes from Hermaeophaga mercurialis, assembly GCA_951812935.1. Taxonomy (NCBI): domain Eukaryota; kingdom Metazoa; phylum Arthropoda; class Insecta; order Coleoptera; family Chrysomelidae; genus Hermaeophaga; species Hermaeophaga mercurialis. The sequence goes on along the minus strand of OX638366.1, from coordinate 3,467,037 downwards.
CGAAGTAAAGGTGTTAGCGTTATTGTGGGATTAAAGGTTCTGGTTGGACTTATTCCACACAAAAGTGTGTAATTTCTTAAGACAAAAAAGAAAAATTAACTTTTATACCCCCACGGAAGGGTATCATGTGACTGGGGGAGTAATTGACGCTTATCATCATAGGGGCTAAGTCCAATTTTAGTCTGACTGATGCTGTAAACATCGTGTAAATAAGATCGAATGGTATGTTGAGTAATATATTTTTTAGTATAATTTTGTAAACAATTTAGATAATCGTCAAATGTAATTTTATTTTTGACCACATTGAATTTAACCCCCTTTGATTTCTTCACAACTTTACCGTCTTGAACTTTATAGCTGTACATTTTCGAGCGCAAGCCTACAAAATGTGTCATGATTTTACCGTTACATTCATCCTTCATTAAGCCTGGTATTTTTTTGTTAACTAAAGGAATCATATATGCGTTATTGGAGGGGTAATCTGAAGTGTCAAATTTTTCTAAATGATCTCCAATAAGACTTTTGTAAACGTCATCGCAATTTAATTCATAAATAAAACTATCGGTGTCTGTATACGTTAATTTTAAATTTTCCACCCCCATAGTTGGTAACATGAAATTGTAGTGAAAGTCATACATACAGGTTTTAGAAATGTCCAGAATAGCCATGCCGATATACAGGGGTTTGTTAAAGAGTAGTTCGGCCTTTTTTAATTCGATAGCCATCAGTTTGTCATCAAAAACTCTTCGACTATGAAATCGAGGGCTGGCTATCAAATTTTTTGCACCATAACGACCCTCGTAAGAAGTAAGTAATTTCACTACCCTATGAAGCCTAATGTTTTCCATAGTCTTACCGAAGACAGCATTATTGGCAAGTTTAAATTGATTTTTCTTAAAATTACTTGTGGCCACAGTCCTTAAACGAGTATTCAGCTCGATATAGGACTTTAGCCAAGCCGATTGTTTAAATTTTAATACTTTGTGAATTTTGGTCAATTTTAACCCATGTTCGAGAGCTTGCTTCAAATTGCGATAATGCAGAGTATATTCTTTTTTTGGGTAAAGGGTGGTCATTAATTTGGACAATTTGGAACCTGGAGGTTTGCGGTGTTCTGGACAAAATGGGAAATCCTTGTGCTCGTCATGTAAACTTTCCGGATACTCCAAATCTACTTGTAAAATATAACCGACGGGTGAATCGTCGGGAATCTGAGTAGTGTCGATGTTTGTATTGGGCTCCCATTCAAACCCTCCATAGGGGAGGAACTGCGACATAGCCCACCCATATAAATTGTTTACGTCAAAGTACATAAGGTACTTGGACGGTTTAGAAGAATCATATTCGGGCATGTATTTATTGTTAGCTTCAGAGTATCTGATATTCCTCCACGTATTGATGACTCAACAAACAGCAACATGTCGACATCTTTTAAAATTTGTAATTTCCATTTAGTGTACTTGAGCATACAGTCCCAAGTATATCCGGGCATAGTATAGTACCATGCCGGATCTAGCTGGTAAGTTTCTAGAGCAGTTGATCGAAAGTTTTCCATAACGTCACAAAGAAGGAGAATGTCCGTTCGCATATACAAATCTGCATATTCGCCTAAATTTTGAATTTGGAAAGCTTGCCAAACGTTTTGCGCATGAGTGTAATCATCTGTAGAAATATGGCAATCATTTAATTTGTTGTAAAAACTCTCAATTGCTGGAAGACTAGTGGTATCATTTAGCTTATCAATACTATCAATGTAATCGTATGGAAAAACACCTTTCCTCGTCAACAGTTTGAACATTTCATTATTCAAGTTACCAAATTCCCTTTTTAATGTAACCAACTCCTCTATTTTTAATGTAGACACCAACTCATCGAGACTGGTACCCAAAAATCTAAAGGAGTCTATATATCGAAATTTAATTTTAGTTTTTGGTTCATACTGCGTAAAAGAAATGTATTTTTCCATGTTCACAGGTAGTACACTCAAAGGTCCACGTTTAGCAAGATCTCTTATTATAAAGTGGCTGTCGTATCCGCTAAGATTATGGAAAACTATGGGTACTACAAAGAGTTTTTTAAAGTTCAGGTTGCACGATTGATGTGCGAACCCTCTAAATAATCCCGTAAAATGATCGTGATCTTTAACAATGATGTCTTTTTCTTTAAACTTATTCTCACAAATGTGACAGCAGACACCGTTAGCAAGTGGAGGCATATGAATAGGAACAATATTCAATAATTTTGATTCAATAAATTTCGCGACTTCTAACATTTGATTCGCAAACCAGTCCATGCAATCTTCCCCTCTATAACTATTGTAGTAGGAAATCCTATTATCGTAGCTGCATTTTAAGTAGAAGCCTGCACTAAATGTTTTGTGATGCTGATACTTGGTGGTTGTATGAGATATCTTTTTATCACACTTTTCTAAAATTGACTCGAAATCGGCATAAACGAGAAAAGGACATTTCTGTTTGTATACATGATTTTTAAATTCAACGTTATCATATGAGGGAAAAGAAATTTTACAATCGTTGGTATTTGTACACAAAATTTCGTGGTCCGTTAGTTTTTTATCGTTCCGAAAATAATTTAAACACCTATCACAAATAAACTTTTTATATTCACTCTTGCTAAGTTGACTTGAAACTAACCGAGATATATTTTTAATCCAACAATAATGGTATTTAATAGTGCTGGTAGTAGTGTCCTCATTGTTGACGGGAGGAGGCTCGTAGTCGTTTAATTTTGGAAAATATTCATCTTGAATTAAAAGTAAATTTACATGACGCGGTAGTTTATTTTTGGTTAAACGTGCAGGTACCACTACGTAAAATGATCTTTTATTAGTTTGATTTAGTTCTAAAGCGTAAACGTTTACAGATATATCATTCAACTTTTCAAATTTTGATATTTGTGTTAGTTTCATAGGCAATTCTAAACCGTCTGTATTCAAAACTGTACTATAGTGGGGGTAATTAATTGTAAATGCAGGGTTTCTTTTAGCAGGAAACAAAAAACTCATTACGGCCCAGTAAAAACACGCTAGGTCCGCATTTTTAACGTTTATGCATGCATTTTTCACGAATATTTCTTTTGGTAGCTGAATGAAGGATGAACCGTTCCCAATTTCAAATTTATTAATAGCTACTTCTAATAGATTTATTTTTGACAACGCCCACCCACTGTCTTTTTCTTGAAATTCCGAAAGTTTATTTAAAATAAAATCTACAACACTTTTATACTCTTGAGCTAAATCCGTCCCCAAATCAACAACGAAATGTGGAGATCCAAAGTATTTAATGTCAATTACTTCCCCGCCATCGCTATCATTTTTCAAAAAATCACCACAAAATGTAACATTTACTTTTAGCGACGGTGTATCATTTAAAATTTTACAAATTTTTGATTTAAATAAATTAAAAGCTGCCTTCAAAAAATCTTTTATTTCTTTATGCTTTAAATTTATAATTACCCCAGTTCTAATTCTATTGTTAAAAATCACGTTTACATCTTCCCATTTAACGCCCCCTTTAGTACCACGCCCCTCTCTAATACCTCCCCCTACTACATGGGGGGGTGTTAATTTTATGACGCACCGCAACCTTTTTAACTGTCCCATTTTGGTGTAAATTTTTCTTTTTTGCCCTACCGTGAAATTACATTTTTTTATCGCTAAAGAACATTTCCTAAGGTGATTTCTGATTAGTGATAGCCATTTGTTTTTATCTGAATATGTAGAAATATTGTGCTGAGTTTTAAGAATTTCTTCAATTTATTGAAAAGTGAGTGCGAAATTCATGATGGTTCTAACCTAATTTTTCACTATTTTAAAAAGGACCTTGGAGCGCTACTCTTGGATAACGTGCAGACCAATAAAAATTAAGTTTAGATGTTTAGATCGTCAATATGATTCTTGTATATTGTAGTAGACCTTTTGGGCAGAAAGGTGGCGTTCTCCTCTAATTCTACGAGAATGGATCCCCCAAATTTGGAACGTAGGGTTGCAGGTCCTTTAGCTTAATTATCGGGTTGATTTCAGTATCTGTAGATGAGGTAAATTGGTCTAATTTTTTGAGAAAAACAAAAAAATTTTGAAAAAAAATTTGAAAAATAAAAAAAAATTATTAAAGGTACTTACAATAAAAAAAACTGGAAAATTTTGGAAAAAATATTTTGGAAAAAAATTTTTGGAAAAAAAATTTTGAAAAAAAATTTGGAAAAAAAAATTTTGAAAAAAAATTTTGAAAAAATTATTAAAGGTACTTACAATAAAAAAAAAACAGGAAACTGTTCACTGAACACTAACTGGTAGCACAATAAAAACAACTGGAAACTGCTCGCTGAATACTAACTGGCACTGGTGAAGCGACTTTCACGACTGGATTGTTGGTTGATGTGCTTCGACTTTTATAGCTAAATTCCTTTCATGCAAATGTAGTTTTATCAAGGATATGCATTTTTTATTATAATTAACTTGCAAATTGTATATATTTAATTTGTTTACGTGGAAGGTAATAATTGCATATATTGAATTTTAATTAGTCGTTTAAATGAAGCATAAAATTACTTGCTTGCATTTTTTATAATAATTAACTTGCAAATTACATATATTGAATTTTAATTAGTCGTTTAAATGAAACGCAAAATAACAAATTTGCATTCTTCAAAAAACTAAGTTACAATGTTGCATATGAATATTATCTATAATTTTTTCAAATTCGGCGGGTCCGCGAGCGTTACAGCACATAAAAAAATATGTCTTTTTCATCTACGCCACATCTAGATCATACCTGTCTTTTCCACAATTCGATTGGACCAATAATAACGAAGTTAAACGCTAATGCCCTTACGGCAACGTTCATTGCACATGTTTTTCTTTAAATTTGACATCTACGTCACTTCTAGATCATACCTGTCTTTTCCGCAATTAAATTGGACCAATAATAACGAAGTTGAACGCTAATGCCCTTACGGCAATGTTCATTGCGCATGTTTTTCTTTAAATTTAACATCTACGTCACTTATAGATAATACCGGTCTTTTCCGCAATTCAATTGGACCAATAATAACGGCGGGTCTGTGAGCGCTACAGCAGCGCCACCAACGCCATCTAGTGGCAGTTTCTGGAACTTTTATTTGGAACCGACTTTGCTCCACTACTGATATTGATTGATTGAGACGGTCACGAGCATCTTCCTCCCAACATCCTCCTTTTCTGGCTTCCTTGTAAGCAAAACACCATTTGTATAGGGTATGAAATTTGTTCATCGATTCGTTAAAGATAACCTTCTTCATAGTAGTTCTGGATATTGATATAGAACTTCCAACGCTAAACCATAACTAGTTGGATTGATGTCTTTTATAGGTTCGAGAACTTTGAGCGCTGTCTGCACCATATTGGAGCTGCCTGCGACACTCATTCGTAAAATTGTTAGACAATATGCAAATTTTTGTTCTCAATATAGATCAATGAAATGTTGTATTAACGGTAGCTCGTGTACCGTTAAGCCCATTATGTTGATAATGGTCGCCCACTCCTCTTCGTTGTATATTGCTTTATGTCCTTTGTTGTCGCATATTTTAATACACGGCGCAAAATTCAAATCACGTGATAGACTCACTGCTACATACTTTAGGTTTGATTTTGTATAAAATCGCTTTTCACCCAAAAAAGTGCCTTGTATCATATTTTAGAAAACTAAAAATGTCAGGTTAAACTGTAATGACCCCAGGGTAATGTATCATAGGAATTTTGTATTAAATATCTTTTGTCGTTTGACGAATTTAGACCAATTTTGGTTTGTTTTATGCTGTAGACGTTGTGAGCATAAGAACGAATTGTAGATTGAGAGATAATTTTGTTCGTATTTTTATTTAAACAATCAACATAGTCGTCAAATGTAATTTTAGTTTGTAGGACTCTATTTTTCACACCTTTTGACTTTTTAACTAATTTTTGATTTCCAATTTTATAGCTATACATTTTTGATCTTAGACCTACAAAATGTGTAATAATGTTACCGTTCGCTTCATCTTTCATTAAACCCGGCACTTTTTTATTACAAAGTGGTATATTATATGGATTTGTAGGTGAGTAATCACTTGTATCAAAATTGTTAATGTTCTGTTTAATAATTTCATCGTATATATCATGACTATTAATTTGATAAATAAAAGAATCGGTGTCGGTATATAAAATTTTACATCTGTTATTTATTTTAGGCAACATATAATCATAATGAAAATGGTACATACATGTTTTTGATATATCCAACACAGCCATTCCTATATACAATGGTTTGTTAAAATAAAGTTCCGCTTTCCGTAATTCAATAGCCATTAAATCATCATCAAAGATTGTTCGACTTTGAAATCTAGGACTAGCTATTAAATTTTTAGCTCCATATCTCCCCTCCCAACGAGAGACTAATTTTACATTACGATGTTTTCTAACATTTTCCATACATTTACCGTATATTGAATTTACTTTAAGTTTAAAATGACCTTTCTCAAAATTATTTTTAGCTTGAGCTCGAAAATGTGTATTAAGATCTATATAGGGCTTTAACCAAGCAGATTGCTCAAACTGGAGGACTCTATGGATTTTTTTAATTTTTAAACCGTGTGCTACTGCTTGTTTAAGAGCCCTATAATGAATGATATATTTTGATTTATTATACAATGTTGTTAATAATTTAGGCAACTTTGATCCTGGAGGAACTAAATGTTGGACGCAAAATGGATAATCTTTATGTAAATCATGTAGTTCAATAGGATATTCAAGGTCCACTTCCAAAATGTAACCTTGGAGAGAATCATCTGGTATTCCAGTAATGTCAATATTTGAATCGACCCATTTAAATTTCCCTTTGGGCAGGGGTTGTGACATTGCCCACCCATATAAATTGTTCACATCTACGTAAAATAAATAGTTGTCTGGTTTTGAAGAATCATAATTAAGCATATATTTATTATTTGCTTCTGAATACCTACATGAACATTGGCTGATACCGCCACGTATTCCGGATTCAACAAATAATATCATGTCAACGTCATTTAAAAGTTCCAATTCACATTTGGTATATTTTAACATACTATCCCAGTAGTAAGAAGGGATTGTAACGTAACAAACTAGGTCTAATCCGCTAGTATTATATCCTATATTACGAAAATTTTCAAACACATCTGCAAGTAATAAAATATCCGTTTTCAAATACAAATCTGAATATTGTCCTAAATTTTGTATGGCAAACTTTTCCCAAATAGTTTGAGCGTGTTGGTATCGATCTTCAGTAATGTATTCATCATTTAATTTATTATAAAAATGAGAGGGGTCGGGTAATTTAGTTTCTTTTAGTCTCTCAAAACTATCAATATAATCATAACAAAATACACCTTTTCGAGTTAGCAAATCAAATTGTTCATCCGTGCAGAATCTAAATTGTTCCCTTAAATTGGTTAAATTTACTTTATCTAAAGTTGATGCCAATGTATCTAAAGAGGTGGCCATGAACCTAATTGAATCAATGAATCGAAATTTAATGTCATTACTGAAGTGTTGAGTAAAAGATATATATTTTTCCTTATTGATTGGAATGAGAGTAATTTTACCTAATTTAGCGAGATCTCGAATTATGAAATGACTGTCGTATCCACTTAAATTATGAAAAATAACGGGTACGACAAATTGTTTACGAAATTTTAAGTTGCATGATTCATGAGCAAATCCCCTAAAATCCCCTGTAAAATGATTATGATCACGAACTATTATATCCTCATTTCTAAACACCTCCTCACAAATATGACATGAATGTGCATTGACTTTTGAAAGTCTTTCTTTCATGGAAACAATATGTTTAAATTTTGATTCAATCACTTCCGAACAATGTGACATTTGATTGGCAAACCATTGCATACAGTTTTCACCGCGGTAACTTTTAAAATATGACAAATTATTATCATAATCACACTTAACGTAATACCCACAACTAAATGCTTTATGCTGTTGATATTTTATTGTACTTTTCTCTAAATTATCCTCAAACGGTTCCAATATTGATTCAAAATCTGCATATATAACAAATGGTGCTCGCTGTTTATTTACAAAATTTTTAAATTTAACTATAAGATATTTAGGAAGAGATATTTTATAATCATTGATTTTTTCACAAAGTTCTGCATGTGTAAGAAGTCCTTCAGAACTAAAATAATTGAGACACCTATCACAAATAAATTTTTTATTTTTATTTTTATTCAATTGAGAACCTATTAACCGCGATAAATTTTTAATATAACAATAGTGATATAGTATATCAACATCTTCCTCTTCAGGTAGAGGATCAAAGTCATTAATTTTTGGAAAATATTTATTTTGAATCAATAATAGATTTACATGTCTATTTTGTTTGCATTGAGTTAGATGTAAAGTAATTACGTTAAATCTCTTTTCAATCAATTCTAATCCGTATACATTCACTGATATTGAATTTAGTTTTTCAAATTTATTAATTTTATCAAACTGCATCGGAGTATCAAGTCCTTCTAAATTTAAAACGTTTGCATAATGCGGATATGAAGAAATCCTTTGTGGTAAACCTGACGGTTGGTATAAGGCAGCAATAATACTCCAATAGAAACAAGATTTATCAAAATTTTTGATATTAATACAAGCTAGTTTTTTTTCTATAGCTAGAGGTAGTTTAATGTAAGAACTCCCATTACCAATTTCTAGTTTATTAACATTAACCTCCAACGATATTATTTGATTTAAAGCCCAACCAGAGTCCTTTTCTTGGAACTCGGAGAGCTTATTTGTTAAAAAATCAAAAACATGATTTATAAACCATTCCTTGAAATCTGTTGTCCTATCAATAACATTATTTTTGGTTTGAAAATATTTCAATTCAACAATTTCCTTGTCACCCGATTTTTTAACAAATTCCGCACAAAAATTCGTATTTACTTTAACCATTGATAAGTATCCTAGGATACATACAATTTTGGTTGAAAATATGGTAAAAGCATCACGTAAAAACGGTACGACATCTTTGTGCTTTCGATTCATTATTACACCTGTTGTAACCCTATTTTTAAAAATGGATAAGACTTCTTCCCAACAAATAGAATTATCGTCGTCGCCCCCATAAAGTTTATTATAAATTAACTTTAAATGACCTAATTTTGATGTCCAAGCTCTTTTTTTCCCAACATTTAAATTTTTCTTTGACATAACCTGTGTCACTAAATTAATTGCAACTTTAATATGCTTAAGCCAATTAAGTCTCTCTTCCTCAGTAAAATTAGGATACTTTTCAAAAAATTTAGAAGTCAATTTTGTCACGTCTGAGCAAAGTTTGTCTGACATTTTTAACTAACTAGATAAATACATTGTGCACTATTGATGAAACCATTAACAACAACTGAACTGTGTAAAGTCTGCTCGGATATTTATATTTTAAGAATTATATCTATTCGTGAAATAACTATCGGGTGCAATCGAAATGTTTCCGATTCAAATCAACAAATATATTAAAATAAATTGAGATAAAAAATAATTATTGCGAAAAAATAATTTTTATAGATCAAAAATAGTATAATTAAGATAATGTTCAATAAATAAAATAGAATTTGTTAGACTATGACTTCAATTATTTATTATTGTTCGATTTATGTGGAAATTGACTATACTATAAGCCGACTCTCACTTTCATTAACGTGGTGTTGTTTCTTCCGTACCGGGTGCAATCAAATTATTCCCGTTTCGTTTTTTAACGTATTAATAATTACATACTTTAAAATTCCTAGGCTGAATTTTTTATACTAAAACCATGAATTTTTAAAATCTTGTTTTTTATTTTAAAATATTGTATTTTAATAATTTATGTCTTTCGTTTTTTAACGTATTAATAATTACATATTTTAAAATTCCTAGGCTGAATTTTTTGTACTCTATATAAAACTATTTCCTACTATGAATTCTAATATTCTGTTTTTGTTTTAAATATTGCAAAATTTTTATATTTTCAACCTTTTGATAATTACTATCCTAAAAATTTTCTGAATTTTTTTTTGTACTTTCCAACAAAATAACATAAAACTTCCTAATGAATTCTTATATTCTGTTTTATTGATAAATATTTGAAAATTTCCTAAGTATTTTTTTTTACAGATATAAGTTAATAATTTCAAATTGTATTAAAATAAATTTCCTTTCAGAAAATAAAATTTCTAGATTGTTAATTTCATTATACTATAATATTTAAAAGGATATCTGAAAAACTTAGATTTTAACATATTCGTCTTCTGTAAATGCAAAACGTCACTTTACAAAAAAATAACATAAAATTTCCTAATGAATTCTTATAGTCTGTTTTATTTTAAATAATGTATCATATTTTCGAGGTTTTTTACCTGTTTGATAAATATTTGAAAATTTCCTAAGTATTTTTTTACAGATATAATTTAATAATTTCAAATTGTATTAAAATAAATTTTCTTTCAGAAAAATAAAATTTCTAGATTGTTAATTTCATTATACTATAATATTTAAAAATTCTCTATCAGAAAATTTTTCTAATTTTCTGTGAATTCGGCTATACTATAAGATTTAAAAGGATACCAGATATTTAACCTCGTATTCGATCTTCGGTAAATGTACAGGTGAATGTCTTCTGGTTCGTTATTTATTGTCTGTTTCCTTGTTGTCAAATTATAATTTAAATACTTAAGATTAGTTCTTGAATTTTTATTATGTTCTAAAATATAGTGAAAATTTCCTAAAACCATGATTCTTATTTTTATTTTAATTGTTAATTTCATACCTAAAAGTTCTTAATTACTTCTACTATTTTGTAGGATTAATTTTGTCATTTTTTATTAAAATAAATTCTGTTTTGACGTTAAAAAATAATTTAAAATAAAATTTCTAGCGTCATATGGAATTTTGTGACGAAAAATTTTAAACAATTACTAATTCTATGAAACTATATTTTTATAATATGAAAGTATCTCTGTTTTTATTTTAAATAATGTATAATTTATTTTTACTTGTTTGATACATATTTGAAAATTTCCTAAGCATTTTTTACAAATATTTTACAGATTTTAAAACGCTAAAAAATAATTTAAAATAAAATTTCTAGCGTCATGTGGAATTTTGTAACGAAAATATTTTAAATAATTACTAATCTGGTTTCGTTTTATTTTGACATCCTTATTGCCAAATTATACTTAAGATTAATTCTTGAATTTTTATTGTGCTCTAAAATGAATTAAAAATTTCCTAAAACCATGATTCTTATATTTTATTTTAATTGTTAATTTCATACCTAAAAGTTCTTAATTGCTTCTACTATTTTATAGGAATAATTTTGTCATTTTTTATTAAAATAAATTCTGTTTTGACGTTAAAAAATAATTTAAAATAAAATTTCTAGCTAAAATTAGAGGTTAAAAAATATAATAAAATTTTGCATCATATGGAATTTTGTAACGAAATATTTAGAATTACTAATTCTATGAAACTGTGGTGTATATTTTTTAATACAAAAGTGTCTCTGTTTTTATTTTAAATGTGTTTATTTTTACCTGATATTTGAAAATTTCCTAAGTATTTTTTTACACATATAATTTTGCCATTTCAAATTTATTATATTAAAATTCTCTTTCAGAAAAAATAGTGTTAATTTCATACTATAAAATTTAAAGGATATCTGAAAAACTTTTAACTTTGCATTCGAAACGTCTTGTCTGTAAATATGAATACATACCTTCAGGTTTTTTTACCTGATTTCCTTTTAAGCATTTTTTAAATATTTTACAAATTTCAAATTATATTAAAATTCTCTTTCAGAAAATTTCTATATTTCTTGTTAATTCGACTATACTATAATATTTAAAAAGATATCTGGATATTGACCTGCTTTAACCTTGTATTCGATCTTCTGTCGGTAAATGTGAAAAAAGAATAAAATTTGATTAGGGCTTTGTTAAATTTGAAAAATACATGTTTAAGACCTTGTACTCCCTCTTTGCAAACCACTCTTTGAAAAAAAAAAATAACTGGGTATATCAACTGAAGAAGCAGGCTTGTTATTATCAGTACAATGCCAAAAGCCAAAATACTTAGCAATTTTATCATTAGGGGTGCTAAGAAACCCAAAATTGAACATCCTCCGGTAAGTTATTTTTGTTTTAATTTTCATAATCCTATTTTCTATTATTTTTTAATTTTTTAATATTTTACTTATTACATTAATTTTTGTTTCAGTCGTTGGACTTAACTAGTGAAATTCCTGATGATGATGGCTTTGACTTAATGGTCAAAGATATCATCATTAATACCTGTGCCTCCAGTTCTGCAGTTCCAAAGTCGGAGCTGCAGGATAACTTAACGAAAGCAACCAATAGGGTCCACCTTTTAATGGATCAAGAAGAAAAATTATTGCGGAGGAGGATGGAGATTGAAAAGAAAAGGATAGAAGTAGAAAAAGAAGCAATAGATGTAGAAGCAAGCTTAAATGTCATCCAGATGGATTTAAAAAAATTGAATAGCCATCTGTGTGACATGTGTAATTAGTTTTTGTTTTAATTTTAAGTTTCATATTTAATAAAATAAAAATTTAATATTATTTGTTTATTTTTATTTAAATGTCATCCTTACCAAGAAAGAAAAATTATTGTGGAGAAGAATTGAGGTCGAAAAAGCTCTCATATAGAAGCTAAATGTCATTCAGACTAACATCTTCTATAATTGCATCGACTTGTCTTTTAAAGTCCTCTAATTATATATTTGGGGAAATGTAGCAGCTGTATAAGTGACAGTCTTTGAGCGAGATGCTGATATAGTCCTCTATTGCGGAGACTCCAGTGACTTCAAGTTTATTATTCAAGATTAGGATATCAACATTAAAATGTTTGTCTTTGATCCACCGGGTGTTTTCAATTATTTTTTTGTTTGGTTCTCCAACCTTTAATTTATCAATCTCTGGTTTGATAGCGGTTGTGTGAGCTAGCTTGTGAGCAGCTCTACTTGGATTTGTTTTTGGAGAAATTTAAGCAAGTTTTGACGCCTGAAATTTCTTTTGGAGCTCCCTCTCGTCGATGCTTGCGTCGAAGTCTGTAATATGCATTATTACCTCGCTTGTTTTTAGGACCACGCTGGTGTTACCATTTCTCTCCTGTATGATTTGTTTGAGATTAACAGCCTTTTCCCTGCCACCGAATACTTCCATCATGAGGTCACCCTTGTTTGTCTTTTTTATTGATTTAATTCGCATTCCTTTTTCTTCTATATTCACTGAGAATTTTATTGATTTTACTAGCTCTGCATAGCTTTTCCCTTCAGGTAGTTTGATTATTATTTTACCCGAATCGGGTTTGTTCTTCATGTGTCCTTCTCTATCAAACTTTCTTTCTAATGTCTTTCTTTCCTTTCCCTGGTTGATACTGATTGTATCCCACTGTTTTTAAACACAAATTCTATGCATTTTCGAATATACAAATGAATGTATCGGTCTCCAACAACAATTCTTAGATTCTTTTCGATTTTCTTTGTCTATCTGCCCTTTTAACTGACTGCAAAGTTTAAAAATGGTTTCGATATCGTCCATGCCACCGCCTTCGATTTTCATGGGTAGAATATATGCCGATGTGTTGTAGTTTCCTTCTTCTTCGCTCGACTACTCTTTACCCCACTTGCAAAGTCATGTATTCCATGACTCCATCTTCAAACTCTTCCTCAACCAAGAGAATCACTGGTGGGTATCTTATTTTTACATATTCATATTGAATATCTTGTTTTGATAATAATGGGTCTATAAATACATCTAGGTTTTCCTCGGTCTTTCTTTGGTACGCTTTTTCAACAACTACTTTGGTTACCTTAAAGAGTTCTCTAGGCAATTATTTATCGAAAATCTTAGTTATGCTTTCAAAACCAGTTTCATGAAGAACGGTTTTCTGTGCAAGCGTTTCTAGTGTTTTTCCCGCCATACTTCGAAAGTCATGGTTCTCCGCTGATTAACATAGTATGTTAACTTGTTATTTAAGTCTGTTAACTCCTTTTTTGGCTTATATGTCTTTGCAATAAGCACTCTAGGTTTCGCACCTGTTTCATACATCCATACCTCCATCGTTCTCTCATTGTAACTTTCATTAATGTTAAGTTTATCAGGTGACAAGTTAATTCTTTTACGTTTCGATTTCTGTACTTTGCTGTCTCATTAATTATTTTTCTCCTCCTGGAGTAGTGTGTCATTTTCGTCTATAACCAGAGAATATGTCCTTGATGGGCTTTTGGCTTTGGGAGGTGTTCTAAAAAGACGTTGATTTTGGTGTAAAGATTAACTTTCTGCTTCGCGCTCTACAGTTTAGATAATTTTTTCGTCCGTTACTTGATTATTTTTTAGTAAATTTCCCATCTATGTGCCACGAGTAAGCTATCTAAAATTGAATTTAGCTAAAATTATTTGTTTCGAAGTTTTTAAGTTTTTCTATAGATCGTCCAAATATGGGTTGTGCCATAAGAAAAAACAGAACTTTGATACCCCACACTTTTTTGGGACACCCTGTATATTTCAAAATACTAAAATATACCCCTTCATTAACCCACATATTACTAAATAGACAAAATTTTTAAAAAAATTTACCGTTTAGCCATAATGAATTAATTTTCCTTGTTTTATAATTAATTGATTGTTATACGAGTTAGTTACGAGTATATATACCTATTTTCTGTATACGGTATATTTAATATCGGATTTTCTCGCGAACTGTGAATTGTCTCATCATCGTCTTCTGTCGGTTAATTTTATATTCGTACTTCTGGACATAGGTTTTCACTTTGTCGATTTTCGTTGGTTTGAGCAGGTATTATGTCATCAAAATTTATTATTTTTTCTATTTTGTTAATGATGTCTTCATGACTTAATTCTAGATGTTGTGGGTTTTCTATGTTGTCAGAGTCAGTATTGATAAAGTCGTCTACATCATCATTAATATCTCCAGGATTACCTAATAAGGAGTTTTGATCCATTATGTTCATTTCTATTCTACTAAGGGCGTCTATGTTACTATTTTGAGTAGCAGGTTTATAATGTAGGTCAAACTCATATTCTTCTAATTTAACACTCAATCTAATCAGTTTGGAATTAGGTTTTTCATGTTTTACGTCGTTAGTAAATGTAAGTTTATTTTTGTTATTATGAAAAATGTCTGTAAATTCTTTCCAAAGCTTGATTTCTTCCGAATAAAGTGAACTATTAATTACATTTTCTACATTTTATTTAAGAAATTTGGTTGTAAATTTTGTAATAAATCTTTTTGCAAAACCATGTTCAACAACTGATTACAACATTGAAATAAAATGAATTGTATTGTAACTGTGATTTTAATTCGGGGAATGCTGGCATATCAGCTTTAAATTTAACTTCTTTTTGACCTACTGCTGTTTTAATTAGCGTAGTCTCTTGATAGATTGTATGAGGAAAGTATTTTTCTGCGATATCTGGATTTAATATTGATTTCATACTACCAGTATCAATTAAAAGTTTTAATGGGGGATTTGCTATTTTTATATATCACATCACTCAATAAGTTCGTAGGATGACTAATAAAACAACAACTTTTACGCAATATTTTACTTTATTCATCGACATAGTCTCCTTCAAGAGTGATACATTCATTCCAACGCTTCTGTAACTTTTCGATACCTTTCTTGTAGAACGATTTATCTTTGGCCTAAAAATAGGCTTCAGTTTCGGCAATCACTTCTTCATTGGAGCCAAATCTCTTTTCCTTGAGCATTCTTTTTAGGTCTGCAAACAGGTAGTAGTCGCTGGGAGCCAGATCTGGAGAATACGGTGGATGGGGAAGCAATTCAAAGTGCAATTCGTGCATTTTTGCCATCGTTTTGATCGATTTGTGACACGGTGCATTGTCTTGGTGAAAGAGCACTTTTTTCTTCTTCATTTGTGGTCGTTTTTTCACAATTTCTTCCTTCAAACGCAACAAAACCGCCATATAATATTCGCTATTGATGGTTTTACCTTTCTCAAGGTAATCAATGAATAAAATTCCGTGCGCATCCCAAAATACGGAGGCCAAAACCTTACCAGCTGACATTTGCGTTTTTGGCCGCTTTGGACGGCTGTCCACTCAGCTGAAGACCGATTTGACTCTGGAGTGTAGTAGTGGATCCAAGTTTCATCCATTGTTACATACCGCATGAAAAAATCCTTTTTATTTCGCTTGAACAGCTCCAAAGAGCGCTCCGAATCATCAACTCGTTGTTGTTTTTGGTCCACTGTGAACAAACGCGGTACCCATTTCGAACAGAGCTTTCTCATGATCAAATGTTCATGCAAAATGGTGATCTTCACGGTGTCAGCTATCTCACGCAACTTCAATTTACGATTGGCCAAAACCATTTTGTGGACTTTTTTTATGTTTTCTGCAACAATTGCTAAATTTGGGCGACCAGAGCGTTCAGCATCATTTGTGTCTGTACGACCGCGTTTAAAATCAGCAAACCACTTCTCTACCATTTGTCTCGACGGAGAAGAGTCCCCATAACACTTATCAAGCCATTGCTTTGCTTGAACGGTATTTTTTCCCATCAAAAAGTAATGTTTTATCAACACACGAAATTCAGATTTTTCCATTGTTTTGAAAATTACAAAAGTAGCGTCACTGAAACCACTGTAACTTGTGAACTAAACGTCAGATTGCCATGAAATTTTGAAAGGCGTCGTCTGAAGGTTTGTGTTTCCTAAAAATCATATGGATTTGTCAATAGAGGCGCCATCTATATGTCATCCTACGAACTTATTGAGTGACGGATTATAGTAATTCGGTATTTTTGTGTCAAAAAAAATTTCATTTACGCTAATGACTGGTCTGGGCCGGTTTTTCAAAAATTTACATCTTTTTCACAATAATGAGTTTCATTAGTACTGTCATTGTGTGAGATTTGTTCATAATTTTCATAAGTCAAATTTTCGGTTTTAAAGTTATCATAATTGTCTTCGTTAGTATAAAGGTATTACAAAAATAAACATTTGAAGTTTAAAATGTAAACAACAAATAAAAAAATTAAGAGTTAAAATCTTATAATTATTATTCAAAATGTAAAATTTAGCAATCTCAGAATGCCATTCCGATCAGTCTTTTCGATTACCGGAACGTAATTCGTTACGAATACCAAACTAGGCGATTCCAACGCCGACCTGAGCATTCCGTTTCGAATTGAAGCAATCGTATTCGTATATATACATATATATGTATATATAATAGTTTTGTATTATTCTTGGACTCTTGGACTATATATATGTTTATTTTTGGTTTTGGTTTCTTGGGCTATCTAGTCCTTCTATTTACTTTGTTTGGGTTTCGGGTTAAAAATTAAACCATGATGTGTACATTTTTTATGCAACGTTTCGGCCTTTTCAAGCCTTTATTAGGCATTCAGTCTTGAGATTCACATTTTAAATTAGTCCCAAATATACAGGGTGTTCCGTACGTAGTGCCAGACCAAAGTTATGTTTTTTTAAATAGAACACCCCGTATGTTTTTACATTTTTATAAACCTCTTGACGAGCTGATCTCGATGACATATCATATTTTATGTCTATTATGTTTAATGAAGAATCTATAGCCAACCACGTGAAAATCACATTTTTTTGAATTTAGATGTCTGTACCACTAGTTAATAATGAAATAAATGAAATTAATGTTTTGGGATATTTTACTGCCTATCCCAATGATTCCATTGTGCGAAAGGCCTGATTTTGTCAACAAGAACAGTTCATCTCATTTTAAGAAAACACAATTGGAAACCATTTGCTTATCATTTGGTGCACCACCTACAGTTAGGTGATATTCCTGGAAGGGTATAATTCAGTGAATGGTTTTTAATGAAAATCCAAGAGGTTGAAAACTTTACTAAAAAAGTTATATGACGTGATGAGTCCAAGTTTGGAAAAAATGGATTATTTAATAGACATAATAGCCACTTCTGGTCCAATGAAAATCCACACGTTATCAAGATAGTTGGAGTTTTAATGTTTCTTGTGCAATCAAAGACGGCACAATATTTGGATTAAAAATTTATGATGAGAATTTAAATGGCCTAGGATATTGTGACATTTTAGAAGAAGTCATACGACAGGCGTTACATACTCCTAGAAATGAAGAAGCTGAAGCAGCTTCGTTTCAGCAGGACGGAGCACCTCCTCACAACTTCAGGCGTGTTGCGGAACATCTTTAAGATATGTTTGATGATAGGTGGATTGCTAATCAGGGTTTGTTTCGTTGGTGAGTTCGCTCTCCTGACTTGGCTCCTTTAATTTTGGTATTTGGGTTACATTAAAAATCAAGTATTTTCCAAGCCTGTTACGACAAAGGAAGATGTGATGCAGAGACTGTTAATGGCTTTTAATTCATTAATACTAGACCATATTTCTAGAAATATCAGTTATAACAATGAAAAGAATTAATAAATGCTTAGAAGTAAATGGTGGTAATTTGGAACATTTATTATAAAATTTCATTTATTTAATATTATGTTTAGTTAATTTGTAATGAGTGTAAATTATGTAATTAAATAAATATCGTAAATACTTAGTTAAAGCTTTTATTGATTCAAAAGTCACCTCTGTATACTGGAAATCATAGTCTACGCCTTTTTATTATTAAAATTTTAAGTGTCGTTACTTTTTCAGTAAAACAATGAAATATCTCAAAACCGGTTCAATTTAGGTATAGGGAATGCTAGTGCCTATTACATGAACATAAAAAGAGAAAACGAAAACAGATGCAAAATACAGGGTAAGTTATAAATGTTTTAATTTGTTGAAATTTAGGTGTACGTATAAAACGCCCTGTGTAATAAATCAAATATTTTAAGAGAAGAGACACTTTGGACAAATCTTATAATTCGCTGTACCAGTAGTGTTTTTGGTTGCAGGAATATTGTGATTTATTTCAGACTGCAACGTATTGCGGTACATTTTTTTATTTGACCTACAACTGTATCCCTAAAAACTTCTAATTAAAACTCTTTGTGCCACACCTTGTGACCTATGTGCGGCTTGTGATTTCTAAATAGAAAGTCACCATTCAGCGTTTTGGATATTTGTTCTCTGTGGAACGTGAAAGATCGACATTTTTTACAAACTTTGCATTGCACTCAAAACAAAATTTTGAAGTGTCTTTGTAGATTATATTTCATTCTGTGCTTGTAGCTTTTTTAAATACACTATTATATCGGAAACTAAGTATATAGTCAAAGTATGTAGGTAAGTGAAATTTAAAATAATTGAATTGTACCAACTTAATTCATGGAATTAAAAATACTTTTCCTAGAAAATTTATTTTTATTTTTTTTATTTTTTGAAAAAATATAATCACAGTACTGGAAATGTTTCAAAATTAAATACATTTTCTGAAACTATCAACAAAAATTTTATTCTGTCTTATTATATAAAAAAGTTTTATTTTTATCAATATTGATTAACTATAAATTATTTCTAATGAGGATGATGTAGGTATTTATTCCCAACCCCGTTTTAAAATTTTCTGTTTTAGTTATTTATTCATTTTTAAAATGAGTAACATAAAAAAATTGGGTAAGAAACTAAACAAAAAGGCAAAGTCCCAGATAAAAGTATAACATTATTGTCATTATAAGAAAATAATTGCTTTTGAAATTTTAGATAGTAGGCACAACTTCATGCTGTAGAACTAGATTCAATCTTCTTAGCACCTCAGAATTGCAGAATATGCTTCCTAGCACCTCAGGGTTAAGTATCAAAGCAGACCATAGTTTACCAAGTATCCCAACGTTAATAATACTAGATATAAGTAGCAATAATAAGACAGATGATGACCAAGAAAGTAATGAAGATGAATATAAGTTTTTTGATAACAAGTACCACATACATACTTAATAAAGCTAAATCACTTTTAGACAATGCAATACAAGACGGTGTACAAAATACACTAGATATACCTATTAAAATCAAGAGTTTCCATCAAAACTGTTAGTTAAGCTAAAATTTAATATTTTATTTGTCTATATCTTAAGCTATTTAAATGTATTAAATAATTTTAGAAATTTGTTTTATATATTTGTAGTACTGAATGACACAACTTTGAAACAGAATATGAAAAGCCGGAGAAGGTATTGTTTGGCTGTCGAATTGTTGACATTGACTATTTCCTTAAAAAAATAATTAAGACTGCAAGTGCAACACAACAAGAAATGCATAGGAGGTCGGTTAGATACCTTCGGGGAAAAAAGAAAAGGTTTGTGGAAAAGAAATTCCTCTTTGTAATCAAATGTTAAAAAATAGAGAAATGGTACTTAATAGAGCAGCTGTTTGAGGTACCTTGGCTACAGGAAGCACCTATACCCATATGGCTGAGTTTTTAAGTGTTCTAAACATTCCAAATTCCTCATCATGTGGAAAAACCTTATTGGAGGCAGTAAATGGTAAATATATAACTTATTTAACTATTAACGATGGGGTCCTTCAAATAAAAAAAACCACGATTATTATTATCAGGTATATTCAATTTTTCTTTATTATCCCTACTATATATTTTCTAAATATTGTAATGTCTATTATTATTTATGAATCATCCGTGTATAGTTTTTAATTTATATTTGGATTTAAAAACAAAATTTTATCTCTTCTACTTTTATTCGTGTATTATGTATTTCTTTGTTTTAGATTATGGGTCAGCTTGTCATAATTCGATTCAAGCTATGCCACTTTATCGTGTTCACGGGCCGGTACAATGAATTGTTTATACAAAAGAGATATGATAATTTTTCGAACATCCAGATGTTACCTAAATTAATAATTATCTACGAAAATTGTATAGGGCCTGAGTTCATTTTAGGGCGAAGATATAAAAATTAGAAATGTCGTGATTCACCATATATTTTAGATGCAATTCAAAATCTCGTAATTTTTTCGATATAACTTCTTTGCTCAAATAGTCCAATAATACCAAAATTTGAAATGGGAAATATTGAAATCTGAACTGAATTCGCGTGCCCCACTCTTTCGTTAAATCTAACATCTATACTATATCGTTTCTTCTTCAGCATGGGCGAACGCCATTTATTATTCACTCTATCGCATAGAAAGTGGTACTGCAAAATTAAATATTGCCTACGCGCTACATAATAAAGTCCCAACTTCAATATTTTGCATGTTCATCTATTACACGATAGAGGCAGCACCTCCCGGGAGCGTATTTTCTGTTTCTTACTCGTGGTGATTCTTTTTCAACCAAATTGCTCAATTACGACTTAACTTTAACTGTAGATGAGCGTCACTTTGGTGGTTCTAAATTAACCTATATTTACTGGGTCTTCCATCCTTTATAACTGAGATAGAGGGGTAGTGTGTTTCAACAATTTGGCCTATTTTTTCGGAACTTCTGAATTATTCTGTATATTATTGTGATATTTTGTATGAGTAATAATAATTATCCGGAAAATATATAATTTTTCAGTTAAAATAAAATGTACTTAAGTTAACTAGAGAAGCATTCCAAAAATTAAATTGAGTTTGAATTTTTACAAATACAGACAACTAGAAAATGTTACTTAGGACATAATCATTTAATTTGTTTCGAATGTTTCGAACATCCTATATAAGGATATTTGGAAACTATGCACTTGCTATATTTGCACATAACAAGAAGCAAATGACACAAATTTCAATAGATTACTAGAAGTGTATATACCCACGTAGGGTGGAAATAAGTACTTTTATCGCTTTTGGAAGCAGTTATTTATTTCTTGTAAACTACTCTTGTTATCTACAAATACAGCACGTGCTTAGTTTCCAAATATCCTTATACAGGATATTCGAAATATAAACATATTAAATGATTATGTCCGAAGTACTGCCCTGCGGTAAGATTTTCTAGTTGTCTGTATTTGTAAAAATTCAAACTCAATTCAATTTTTGGGATGCTTCTCTAGATACATCGAGTATATTTTACTTGAAACGAAAAATTAACAAAAATATCTCCGATACCATTTCGTAACCCATAAATTATACTTTAAAGGTAAAATTTTGGTAGAACAATTGTCTGCGGAAAAATAAAAAGCTGATGAGCACATTGAATTTTTTCTGCTCTTTCGAATTATAAAATGAAATTTAAAAAAATTCTATATATATATATATATTCTAGTTTTTTGGAAAGATGAATTTTAAATTTTTAAATTAAGCCGGTTCTGGATTTTCTATTTGGTAAGACTTTGATAGACTTTCCAATATCAAAATAATATACAAAGTAATTCGGAAGTTATGAGCTGCGAAAGAAATAGGCCAAATTGATATAACACCCTGTATCTCAGTTATAAAGGGTGGAAGACTATTAAATATAGGTTAATTGGAACCACCAAAGTGACGCCCATCTACAGTTAAAGTTAGTCCCTTTCCCAATGAAACACCCTGCATAACCAAATGCATTTAAAATGCAAGAATGTGCGTAATACCGAATTTCCTATCTTATGAAACTTACAAATTCATAAGTTGGTTTAAATCAATTTCCGGGGTGTGTATCATCTTATGGTAAATTTTGTAAAGGAAAACATTTGGGAAACTAAAATAAGTATTAATGGTTTTATTTAGGTTTGGAAGCTTGAATTATATCGCAATTGATTCTGTAACTATCCCTAAAAAAATTGTAGCGGGAAGAAAACATTTATATAAATTAATTCAGTTTATTTTTTGTTTGACACAAAATTCAGAAATATATATTTAAGAAATAATTTGTGTATATTAATAATAGCTATGAACATATGTAACACACACAAACTTATCTATAGCTTAAAAAGTACAGTCAATAACAGCATTCTTACATATTTTGAGATCACAAAATATATAATTCAATAACTTTAACAATGTTGAACAAAATCAAATAATAGTGTGTCTGTGTGAGTCAGATATTGCTATTATTTTTAAATATTTAAAAAATGGCAGTTCGAAATTTTATTATACCTAAATTTTAGGAACAATTTTGAATTTAGGTTACTTTAAAAAAAATCACACACAGACATAATATCACAAGATATTTGCCATTTTTGTACAATTTTCCAGTTTTCTTCACAAGCTGCCATATGACAAAAGCTATAGAATTTCAAATACTGAGAAGAACATTAAAAATCAAAATTATCACATTATTTTCAACAAAAGAAAATATAAAAATATCTGTTATAAAATTAAATTAAAATTATTAACAAAAATAATCATGCATAAAATTGTGAACCAGTTAAAAAATTTTATATTTTAGAGAAAAAATACAGAGTGGTAAGCAGTTTAATATCGATCTTTTGTAGAGAAAAAATCAATATTTCTTCAAATTGAAATGTACTAAAAAATTTTGTTTATTAGTTACACAAGAAAAATATATAAAAATGTATTTCATGATAATTTAAAAAAAGTTTTATGATAAAGAATTGAAACAATTGATGATTCTAATTGACGCCATCTTGTCGTCGTAATCGCGGTATTCCATCTATCAATTTACATAAAAACTTATTTTATTATGTTTTATCATCTAAATTTTCATTATTAGATCCGTCAAAACCTAGAAAATTCATATTATTTGGGATTTCAGTTTCTAAATCCGAAAAAGCGTGTTTTTGTCGGGTTTGGTAAAAAAATCTAATTTGCAGATATCTTTATTAATCTTTAAGTAAATTAATACGCTAATACACTAAAGGCAAATTAAAATCTTCAAATAAGTAAAGGGAGCTTTTCACTACGGTATATAAATACATATTATATCTTGAAATATATTTATATATATATTACATCTCCCGCTTGACCCTTTACACTATGAGATTAGTATATTCTGTAACAAGGTTAGAATGACAAAAAATCGATACGAGTGGAACGTTCGGAGGCGAGCGTAGCTCAGCGTGAGAAACGACGAATATCGAATTTTGTTTTTCTAATCGAGTAACAGACTATGTTTTCTCCACGACCAAAAATTCACTCGATTTTTCACTCGTTTTATTTAAATTAAAATTTGTTATAATGGCGCTGCCATTTACATCTGACATTAATAGTTTTGACATCCATGGCTGTCGATATTGTTTAGAACAATTATAGAATATCATTTCATCACTTGTTATGGAATCCAAAACACATAAGAAGCAAGTGTTTCCGAATAAACATTTTCTCTCAAGTGTGAAAATGTTTGAATTCTATTATTAAAAATGATTTTGTAATTAGCACATTCCAGTAATGGTCGTGGGGAAATATATTTTCCATCAGTTCTATCAGTGCAGTGCCGCGTATAGCTGAATATTTTGTTGCTAAATATATATGAGCGAACAGTTAAACTACGAGTACATAACACCGCAGATACGAATTAATTGCGTCGCAGGGACCTGATGCGATGTGCAGGGCTTGGTCGGTTGAAGAAATATTTATAGTTTAGAATATATGTAATATATATTATATCTAAGTGTAAAGGGTTTCATTTGAAAGCACGGTAAGCGATATTAATTTATATCTCAAAGATGCCTTAACAGCAGTTTGTTTTCTGGGTCTAGTATACCACTCTGTAATTTTTATACCAGACTAAAGTTTTAGAATTCTTCCATGTTTCTATTTTACAGTAGATAATGGGCCTTTAAATTCGCTATTGCATTTTTAACACAAGTATTTATACAAAATTTATGATATGCGTCTTCTTGTGTCTTACTGCGGCGCATTCGACGTCTATACAGAGTATCCCAAAGAGCTTATTATTATTATCATTATTATTATTATTATTATTATTATTATTATTATTATTATTATTATTATTATATTTGAAATTAGTTTTAAATGCATTTTTAAGTACATAGCTCTATTACGATTTATCAAGTCTTCAAATTAATCCACAAGCTCATCATGGAATATTATGTGACACCAATAATATTTAAATATAACATACAATTTGTATGTCAACTTTTTGGGTAACACTGTATATAAAAATATGTTTCATTTATGATTTATGATTGTGTTCGTTTTGTACCTGAGTTCGAATTTCAAATTATTTGGTCGACGTTAAAAATGCAATTTTGGTCATTCACACACATCACATTCTTATATTGTGTTTATACAGGGTTTATACAAAAACAAAAGAAAATCACTGAAGACGTCATTCTACACTTTAATTTACATAGAGTATTTGGATGGCCACACATTTATTGGATTCACGTTTAAGTCACAAAATGATAATTCATCGAACAGACAATGAATAACTTCAATCATAAAGGCAACCTGAAGGAAGGTCTTCAGTGTTTTTGTACTCTCTCTGTATACACTTACTTATATAGTATTCCTATGAGGATGCTATGCACCCAACTTTGTACTTTCGAGTCATAAAAATATTACTGAGTAACAATTTCTAAATATAAATTAAAACAATCATAACAAGAACAATTTTGGAGAAAAATCTAACAACTATTTTCTCGAGAATCATAGAATAGGAAATAAAAGACATCACAAAAAGTTTTGGCAATGTGAAATTTTATTACCATTTTTTTCTAATAGAATAGTTTTGTATAACAATTTTCATTTTGCCATGTATTTATTTTTCAATTTGTGTTATACATTTTCATATATATTTTTTTGTACAATACTAAGAGGCTTTTTGTCATTTAAAAAGAAAATGATTAATTTCATAAATCTCAATATCTATTGGTGAAAAATAATAGTAATTAATTTTTTATTAATGCAGCTTGAAGTATAATAATTCTCAATTCTCTCAGTATTTATACATATTGATATGCCAAAACTCAGATAACTTTTGTACTTAAACTTCTTGTAATGTCCTAATTGCCTATGTTCTACAGAGGCATAATATACAAAAAGCGTATTTATTAGAGAACCCAAAGAATTGGACGTCTTCTAGATAATAAACAAATGACCGATGACTTATGATAGATAATTTAAAATGTACAAATATTTTTAATGACTATTTTACATTGACGCCCAGTTACATTGGTTTCGGTACTGATTTTTAAAATAAAATATTTTATTTTTCAAAACTACATACTAGTACGACTTCCTCGGTTTTTTTACAGTATGTACAAACAAATCCAAAAAAACTATGATACTATAGTACAGAGCAAAAATGTACATCAGTTCGAAGTAATAATCTTTTACAAAATGACAGAGGTTTCCAAAAAACGCCTCAATAATTTGGATGCACATATCACAATTGAGTACAGACTCTTAAATATGAAACGAATTTGTACTGCTTATAATGGAGTCCATAGGGCTCCGTTCTTGGGCCAATTCAATAATACAATGTATATATCATTAAGTTACTCTTAAACAAAGTTTATTAAATTGTGCACTAATATTACATTTAATGAATAAAAAATTTACCTCTCATCTTTATGGTTTAATCTTATTTTCAAATTAGATAGAGTAATAAATCATTTTAATCTAAGTAAATCAAACTAATTTATTAACGTACACTACTGGACTGCAATACATTAAATTAGGATATTAATTATATTTGAAATTTACTTAACTTTAATTAAATGGTTCAAAATGGGATAAAATTTATTTATGATTCCATTTAATTTCGGGATTACTATTTGCAATCAATATAATGAAAAATAAGAAAATTCTTCAGAAAATAAGGTTAATTACATTTTACCAGACGTGATAATTCTTTACAGGTATGGAATAGTAGATTCTGTAACAAGGTTAGAATGAAAAAAATTCGATACGAGTGGAACGTTTCGAAGACGAGCACTAGCGAACGAGAGAAACCACCTCAATGAATAAAATTTATTATGGCGTCGCCATTTACATCTGACATTGACAGTTTTGACATCCATGGCTGTCGATATTGTTTAGAACAATTACGGAATATCATTCTATCACTTGTTATGGAATGAAAATATATGCAAAACACATAAGAGGCAAGTGTTTCGGTATCAATATCTTGTCTCAAGAGTGAGAATGTTTGCATTATATTATTAAAAATGATTTTGGAAATAGCACATTCCACTAATGGTCCTGGAAAAATAAAATATCCGTACCAGTTGTCGGGAGGGGACACATTATTGCACTGTCTCTTGGTTATTTGGTCCATATATTATCGTATTCTTTTATTTCTTTAGAATTATGAGAAACTAATATTACCAATATTAATTTCTTATATAATAAGAAATGTTTATTCCTGAAAAAAATGGCAAGATACTTTTTTTCAAGTAAAGTAAGCAAGCGTGCGTTATCTGAAAGCGAAAATATGTATATTCTTGAAGTGTGCTCATACACAACAAGTATAGAAAAATCCAATCTATTAACTAAGCAAAAAATGGACGCGCCTTTAGGGAGAAATCCCATTATATCAACATCATAAACAGTTCGTTGATTTTAATTCCACAATTATATCAAAATATTAAATTGAATGAAATATTTGCCAATTAATTAAGTAGAAATTATAGAAAACTTTGAGTGAAATTAATTTCAAATGTGAAAAACTAAATTAAAAATAATTTTTGATTATGAGAGATAGCATTACTCCTTGTCTTTTTCAAAGGGGGTTTATTAACATTTCTATTAAAGAACACGAGAGACTACCTGGCATATATATTTGAAAAATATTTTGAGTATAATTATATAACTTATTGAACGTGGTGCTGAAATTGTTATGGTTAATACCAATTTACCACCTTAGGAAAAGTCGATTAGATACCAATTCACCTTAGACAACAGAAGAATTATACTTAATATAATTTGACTTTGTTTTACTTCAAAATTACTTTAATCTTCTTCTTAATTTTAAATAATGAAATGATGAAATTCGTTTAACGCGTACAGGGTGTCCGCGAAAATATTGCATTCCTTAAAGATCCGTGTAGAATACAGCATTAACAACAATAAATTCCTATATTTTTTTCTCAAAAATTGTAGATAAAATTTTTAAATCAAAATTTCATTTGGCAACTCGGCGCTCAGTAACTTATGTGTCTGGCAGAGAAGCGCTTGTTATAATAGTTTCTTTGTTGTTAATGGTGATTACTACGTATAACTTTATGGAAGGCACTATTTTCGGGGACATTCTGTATCAGATAAATCGGAGGTTGAATCCGTCAGTAGGGAATCTTATGGTTTTGATAAAGAGCTTTATAGTGAGAAAGGTAAATATATTTTCAATTGCTTAAAAATTAGTTAATACTCTATCTCTCCATTTTTCTTCGATTTTGAACTATCCTAGGTGCCGGAAATCTATTTCTGCTACCAAATCGACAAGTTTTGCTTTTTGCTCAGCATCTTTTTAAACTGACATAATGGTGATAACTAATATCTCACTATTTATAATCTCACAGATTATCTAATATAGATAAAAAAATAGTGAGTATTCACTGAACCTCTTTCTGCTTTTGTAAAAGAACCAAATATAAATATCAGTACATGAATCAAACAATTTTTGCTCGGTGTGAAACTATTTAGAAAAATCCAATGTGGACACAATTACAGATCATTCGGGAGCTGTCTTTATAATTACCTCCTTCTGTTCACCGATAGATGCAATGACACTTTTTTGACATTCGCTTGTCTTTTTATCATTATTAATACCATCAGTTGAAGATATTATGGAAGAACCGTTGATAGACTCATTGCTTTTTGGACTCCGATCACCGTTTTCGAGTATATGATTTTCGGAATTTTTCTTTTTGAGCTTCAGAGTATTGAGCTCTTTTAACAATTCTACATTTCTATATTCTAGTTCTTTCAGCCTGTCGTCTGAAATACGAGCATCTTGCAGCAACCTCTCATTTTCTTTCGTCAAATTTTTCATAAAATCAATTATTTTGTCTTTTACATTTGTTTCAACGTCTTTTAATATATCTTCTAACTTATTTAAATCGGAAGTTTCCGAAGCGCTATCTTCAGTGTCTGTGGATAATTCTATCTCCGGATTATACTTTGGCCTCTGGACAACGGACACTTTTGATTCTATCACTGGCTTTATTTCCTCCACCTGATTATCTACAGTCTGTGTATTAGGCTCCGCCTTGATTGGTGACACTGTTCCCGTTTTAATTGTCACTCCTCCTTTTCCATATCTATGCTTTTTCGGCGTTGGTGGTGCTAAGGCTACATTTGGCTGGTAGGTACGTTCGAAACGTTCGCTCTCGGACATAAGTACCACTCTTTCAGGATTTTGAAGCACCGGTGGATCTGTAGGGTACCTTCCTATGGCATTGGCATGACGAATTTTTGACTCTTTGATGCTCTGCGCTACGGGTTTGAAAGCTGATAGATGCCTGTTGACTGAGGTGAATTCTTGGAGACACTGGTGGATGTAGACAGGATCCAGACTGGCGTATATGTGTTGCATGTTGTATGGCATCTGGGTGAGAGTGCTGTGATACTCGCTAAGTTTCTGTTTTTTGAGAGGAAGTTCGTGGTCTTTGATAATTTCTGCCACCGAAGGGACCTGAAACAAAAATTTACATTAATAATCTTTATCATGTCAACAAAAAAATAATTGCATAATCATTGTCAACAAAAAGGAAGAATACTCTATCTACAAAGAATAAGAGATGTGACAGTATTATATAAGATTTTGTGTAGACATCTAATAATTGTAATTATTAATCTTATCACAACAGTAGAAATATGTATATTTACTGCAATGAACATAAAATATTAAAACCTATGATTTTAGAGTCTTGTTCTTTGTTTAAACCAAAGTCAATAGATGAAATTGCACCAACAAAAATATACTAGACTTGTTCATCACACCGCTACAATGGATAGTTTAAATTTCACAATTCCGGTTAACATTACTGAACTCGTAGAAATCTCATCTCTGAAATAATTTTCAAACCAAAACTACAAATCAGTTCCCATTATAACTGTAGTATCGTTCTGAGGTGGCATCATTTGGTTCATTACATCAAAATCAAACTCGAGCTCTCTGAATTTAGATAATTTAATTTTAATGTTACGTAAATTAGATGAATAAATCTGATTGTTTTTATGTATTTAAAGCAATAAATTCAATAAGAAAAGTAAGTGAATAAATGTTTTTCTAAGAACAAATTATTAAACCAAAATTATGTATAATCGTTTTAAGGTTTGCTGCGTTGTGAGTGAAGGTCGATAGAAAAATTTGACAAATACTAACTAACTGTTAGAATACTTTTCTTAGCATAATTATATATTCGAAGAAAAAAACGTAATATATTGCTGGTAGTAATGGTTGCACGACATGCGAATCTGTCCTCATTATTTTTGGTAAAATGGCGAATGTAATTGATGCGTTATGGAATTATTAAAATAAAAAAAGAATGCGATTGTTTTTAGTGAGTGATATTTTACCTTTGTCTGATTCACACGAGGTCAGAGCGATTTAGTTTTTCTTTTAGAATTATTTAGATTAATTTTAAACAACGGATATCGACAACATCGTTAAAAATTTTGTTATTTTAATCTTCCTTATTTTTTGAAGAAGTTCTTTTTAATGTTCAATTAAGCAAATCGATACAATGTATGCCAAAAATAAAATAATCTATCAAATTTATCAAATTATTTCTAAACAAATCAATTATTATTAAAATTTATTTCGTTAAATAATCTATATAGATGCAAGTTTGTCTTTATTATCAATGATAGACAAATTGATGATAATTTATCATTTTATGTAAATTTATGTCTTTTACTCTCTAAGCTGCCATCATCGCGTCTAGTTATAGTTAGAAAGTATAATTTGCGTCGTTTATATTTTAGTATATCCGTATCAATAGAGGTCCTCCAGGATCTATTTTAGGACCAATATTTCTCCTGTTAGTTTAATACAGACTGTGTCGATATTAGACATTTTCGTAATAATGGATACACACATATACAGGGTGATCAACTTATACTCCGAAGTTTGACATCTCCGTTATGTTGAGAAATAGGAAAGAATGTTTTAAATAAAAGTTATAAATAGAGTCAATCTTCACATTTTAAAATTATTTCGTAATATACAGGGTAGGGTGTCTCATAAGGTCACAGCATATCAAAGTTATGTTTTTTTTTAATGGAATACCACGTATATTTTTACATTTTCATTAACTTCTTGCCGAGCTAATTTCAACTAATTTCATGTCGATGATGTTTAATAAAGGATCTATAATCACCAGAAATTCACATTTTTTTTCAATTTAGATGTATGTAGCATCCAAACTGTTGTAAATCAATAAAAACGGTTTACATGTCCCTATCGTAACTTTTCAAGTTCTATACTATGGCATAAAAAAATATTTGATACAGAGTGGTTAAAAATTAGATGGGATTTCAAATAAATAATTTTAAAATGTGAAGCCTCTATCTATAACTTTTATTTAAAACATTCTTTCCTATTTCTTAAGATAACGGATATATCAAACTTCGGAGTATAAGTTGATCACCCTGAATGTATACATATGTAACTTACAAGTTTAACAATTTAAAAAAATGTCTTAGTTGACGATTTTTCGGTTTTCTTTATGAATAAGTAATTTTAACATGATTATAATAAGTTTGGTAGATTTTATTGGTAAAATGAATTGAAAACACTTAATTTAGGTATTTAACATTAAATTACATCATACAATAAACAACAGCTCATTTCCATAATGGCTAGCTAGCAAAAGAAGTTTGTCTTAAATCACCGACCAGTCGACAACAACATTCTTCTAGTATTATAAATTACTAGGTCGAATTGCAGTTAAAATATGACCAAGGAACCACGAACTATAAAACATAATTACACTATTAACTTTATTCACGAATATATTCGTAGCGCCATATTATCATATCCATCGAGATGTATGGAATGTCACGTAAAAAAGTAACAGAATTTTTGTTTAGCAGCCTGTAGCAATCTGTAGCAATCAATGATTTATTACTTATGTTAGGGCCGCTTTAACTATTAGAAATACATTATACCTCTATTTATTCCTAGACAAAATGTCCTTAACAAGATATTATTAATTGTTATTTAAGTATTCCCAGACGATATATTAAATATTTGGCATTATAAGAACAAGAAATGTCAGCCATCTATTTGAATTTAGGTATATCATTTTGTTAGAATCAATTTGTTGCAGTTCCTAAAGATATTTGTGCCTGCTAAAGCACATTAGTTGTTACAATTATTAGATATCTTGAAAAAACTATATAATAAATAATTATTTTAATTAAATAAAACAGTAGTCAACATTATCTAAATTGTTAAATACCTATGTTTACGTCATTTTCGTTGTCCGTTCCTATTGTGAAGAGGCACAAGCCCGTTACTCGTTCTGCCTCTTTTAGCATTTTTTCGCAGTTATACCAGGAGCTTGCTCAAATTCTTAAAATTGAAATAACACCAAGAAAACTTAATTTCTATTCATTCTAAAGTAAGTCTTGTAAGACTTGTAATAGAAACAAATATTCCGTTATGATTTAAATTTTAAATTATTTTGAAAAAACAACCGTCTACAAATGCTAAAAATTAATAATTAAGTATTGAGTAGATTCAACCAAACATTTGTTTTAATTACGTTTGTTTTATTCTAATAAATATATGCAATAATGATTAATGTTTTTAATTCACTCTTTATCACTTCTCATATTGGCAAAATCTTATAAATAATTTACTTGCTAATTTAAATAAATTCTTTAAAATAATGGTCATATATAAATAACTTATTTACTTATTTCAACATCTTTACTGTTGTTGCAAGTAATCTTTTCACTTAAAACTTAAATAATTACTATTACCTAGAAAGAAAGTTACATAGTCCAAACAAAGCTAATTTAAATAATTTCGATTCTGCTTTTATCTTCGCTGCTTACACCTTATTGTAAAAAACTCTTCTTAAACACTAGAATAAATTTAGTCCACATTTGTCTGAGCATTGTAAAAGTGGTCCTAAGCAACTTTAATTAAACATTATATACAAAAAAGTAATTATTACGAAGTTGAAAAATATTCATTACATAAAAACTACGTTAAAAAAACATACGATTTCTGGAACATACTTAAAATTTAAAACTTTATTAATAGCTCGGTTTTTAAGTAATAAAGAAAAATATTTTAATAAATTATATAATTTTACCTATTAACGTTAAAAATTTACATTTTTGTTATTAAAATAGTTTTGATACCTAACATATGGCAAATATTATTTTTAAGAGACATTAAATTCGAGACGAAGAAATCGTTGAAAAGAATAAGGATTCCTGTATTTAGAACGAGATCTCACAGTTCATCTTTTCTCCCATTGTCTCACGCAATGTTCCCCCTTTTTTCTATCAACATAAAACATGTAAAAGTGTTTACAAAACCTTAATTATTAACGGCCAAACACACTTAAGCTCTAACAAAGGATTAAATATGAATCGCCAGCAGATTACAACGAGAATTTCTATATCACAGGCGTTGAAGAGGTCAGAGGCGTGTAAAAGAATACTTTTCTAGGTATAATATTTTATAGTAAAATTGACGAATTTACTGCATATCCTATTGATATAAATATTTGAATAGTGTACATGGTTTTGAGATGAGTTTTATCTTGTTGGCTCTTTAACAAACTCCTTTTATGACTTCTTTCATAATTTTTATGTTGAATTTTTCAAACCCTATTTGTTTGTTTACGTTTTAAATGTTCTAGTTCCTGTTTCTTCTTGGTCTGTCGCTTTCTTTCTCCTGGACCTTTGACCTCGTTCTTTGTACAATTTGTGATTTTTGCGTTGTTACCATTTGGATCCACCGCACTATTTGCTTCTTTTCTATTTAAAGGTTTATATAATTCAAGATCAATGAGTTGCTGACCTTATCCAATTTCGTTCTTCCTTTTTATAAATAATATCCGACACGAGTAGTGTAGCAAAGTTCGTTCTAAATAAAAGTTCCAGAAACTGCCACCAGGGGCGTTGGTGGCGCTAGTGTCGCTGGTGCGCGGCAAATTCAAATTTCGAGAGCGGCCATGTTTAGTCCAATTATGTCAAAGTTCCACAAAGTGTTAGTAGATGGCGTTGGTGGTGCCAAAGTTCCACAAAGTGTTAGTAGATGGCGTTGGAGAGCGGCGGCGGCGGCCATTTTTAGTCCAATTATGCTGAAGTTCCAGAAACTGTCACTACTACTAGATGGCGCAATGAGCGTTGCCGAAAGGGCATTAGTGCTTAACTTCCTTGTTATTGGTCCAATTGAATCGCGGAAAAAACATGCATTATCTATGAGTGACGTAGATGTCAAATTTAAAGAAAAAACATGCGCAATGATGGTTGCCATAAGGGCACAAAGCGCTTAACTTTGCTGCTATTGGTCCAATTGAATCGCGGAAAAGACAGGCATTATCTATGAGTGGCGTAGATGTCAAATTTAAAGCGCTATGTTACCTTTCATCTGTCACATGTCATCTGTCACATGTCATCTGTCACCAGATGGCGCCAAATTTCCCAAAACTGCCACTAGAGGGCGTCAGTGGTGCCAAAGTTCTAGAAACTGTCACTAGAGGGCGTCAATGGTGCCAAAGTTCCAGAAACTGTCACTAGGTGGCGTTAGAATACTGGTCTTGAACGTGTTGGCAGTTCAGCCAAAAAAGAAGAAGTCACCTGCCATCTGGCATCTGTCACCTGTCACTAGAAATACTGGTCTTGAACGTGTTGGCAGTTCAGCCAAAAAAGAAGAAGTCACCTGTCACCGGCCATCTGTCACCTCTCATCTGTGACCTGTCACTAGAAATACTGGTCTTGAACGTGTTGGCAGTTCAGCCAAAAAAGAAGAAGTCACCTGTCATCGGCCATCTGTCACCTCTCATCTGTGACCTGTCACTAGAAATACTGGTCTTGAACGTGTTGGCAGTTCAGCCAAAAAAGAAGAAGTCACCTGTCACCGGCCATCTGTCACCTCTCATCTGTGACCTGTCACTAGAAATACTGGTCTTGAACGTGTTGGCAGTTCAGCCAAAAAAGAAGAAGTCATCTGGCATCTGTCACCTGTCACTAGAAATACTGGTCTTGAACGAGTTGGCAGTTCAGCCAAAAAAAAGAAGAAGTCACCTGTCATCTGTCACATGTTGCCATAAGGGCACAAAGCGCTTAACTTCGCTGTTATTGGTCCAATTGAATCGCGGAAAAAACAGGTATTATCTATAAGTAACGTAGATGTCAAATTTAAAGAAAAAACATGCGCAGTGAACGTTGCCATAAGGGCATTAGCGCTTAACTTCGCTGTTATTGGTCCAATTGAATAGCGAAAAAGACAGGTATTATCTATAAGTAGCGTGGATGTCAAATTTAAAGAAAAACATGCGCAATGATGGTTGCCATAAGGGCACAAAGCGCTTAACTTCGTTGTTATTGGTCCAATTGAATGGTGAAAAAGACAGGTATTATCTATATGTAACGTAGATGTCCAATGTAAAGAAAAGCATGCGCAATGATGGTTGCCATAAGGGCGCAAGGCGTTTATCTTCGTTGTTATTGGTTCAATTGAATCGCGGAAAAAACAAACATTATCTATAAGTAACATAGATGTCAAATTTAAAGAAAAGCATACGCAATGAACGTTGCCATAAGGGCACAAAGCGCTTAACTTCGCTGTTATTGGTCCAATTGAATAGCGAAAAAGACAGGTATTATCTATAAGTAGCGTGGATGTCAAATTTAAAGAAAAAACATGCGCAATGAGCGTGGCCATAAGGGCACAAAGCGCTTAACTTCCATGTTATTGGTCCAATTGAATTGAGGAAAAAAACAGGCATTATCTATGAGTGACGTGGATGTCAAATTTAAAGAAAAAACATGCGCAGTGAACGTTGCCATAAGGGCACAAAGCGCTTAACTTCGCTGTTATTGGTCCAATTGCGAAAAAGACCAGTATGATCTAGAAGTAGCGTAGATGTCAAATTTAAAGAAAAAACATGCGCAATGAGCGTGGCCATAAGGACACAAAGCGCTTAACTTCGCTGTTATTGGTCCAGTTGAATCGCGGAAAAGACCAGTATGATCTAGAAGTGGTGTAGATGTTAAATTTAAAGAAAAAACATGTGCAATGAACGTTGTCATAAGGGCACAAAGCGCTTAACTTCATTATTATTGGTCAAATTGAATGACGAAAAAGACAGATATCATGTAAAGGGGGCTAAATTTAAAGAAAAGCATGCTCAATGAACGTTGCTGAAAGGGCATTAGCGTTTAACTTCGTTATTATTGGTCCAATTTAATTACGGAAAAGGTAGGTATTATCTATAAGTGACGTAGATGTCAAATTTAAAGAAAAACAGGCGCAATGATCGTGGCCATAAGGACACAAAGCGTTTATCTTCGTTGTTATTAATCCAATTGAATTGAGGAAAAAACAGGCATTATCCACAAGCGACGTAGATGCTAATTTTACGAAAAAAAATTGCTTGATCATGGTTGGATAATTATGTCACGTGATCTAGAGGGGGTTATTATATAATATTTATTAATAACGCTTGGAGGGATTATTGCTTTAAGACATGCGTCGTCAAGACAAACATATTTGGGAAAAAGTCCTTAAATTTGAAGAAAGACTCAAGCAACTTCGTAAAGATATTAAACTATACGAAGACAAAGAAAACGTTATAAAGCAGTTGGGCGATTTAAATTTGGACAATACAAGAATACCGAAAAAAGTACTATGTTGCTGTTACCCCTTAAGACGAATTCAACCAACACCAACAGTTCTTCAGGTGCCGGTGACGCCATGGATGGACAATTAAATGGTGAAATTAACAAGACATTTACAATATCGTGCCTCACGTTATAAATGTATTCAAAGAAGGTTTCGATCCTCATGTTATGTTGCAATAAACAACTAAAAATATGCAAAAGGTGTTTCATTAAAACTCAAAAATTTTTCATATCATTTATTAAAAATCAAAAAAATTTTCATTTCACCATGTGTAATATTTTTCGAAGAAAAACAAAAAAATTGTGCTGAAAGAGTATATAATAAAGAACGAAGCGTTTAATTATTTTTTTATTATATTCAATTTACTTGGTAGGTACATTTTATTCATAAAAAGATATAATTTTTGTCAATAAGGTTTTCAATTGTTCTTTTAACCCTACGCTGGGACAGGGTATGTTAAATAGATTCCAACTAAATTGTCCAGCTTCAACAACTTTTTTCGTATATTCACTATATTTGTAATATACGTTTAAGTTTTTGTTGAAAAAGTAAATGAAACCATCTATATATCTAAACGCTGATGTCAAGTCCATCGGTATACCGGGAAATTGATCGGTTATACGTCCACGACTAATTATTTCTCCAGGATCATTATTGTATTCTACATAGGAAACGTTATTATAGAAAACAAAAGTTCTACCACTATTTGTTTGAAATAACGCATTAATATAAGCATCTGAGGGCACAGGTAAATAATAATCATTTTGAATATTTAAATTTGGAAATGAGGCTACATAACATTTTCGATTACCAAACGTTATTAAATCCCCCGCTGAATTTTGAAAAATATGAGAAAATGAGGTCGAGGAAGTCTTAAGTTCATTGGGTAGATAATTACTTAACGGCTCGGGACTTGAAGGTATGAGCATACTATTTAAATCAAATTTCCACAAAGATGTATTAAATCCGACGTACAATCGATAATTAGGAAACGTTGGAGCTGTTGCAAGAAACATGAAATCAGGTGATTTAATATTACATAAATTTTTGTATTGAAGCGAAACAGTCATCGGCGCCTTAACAGAAGAAGAAGAAGAAATGTGTTTTCGAGTGGTTGGAGGATAAATTGTACTCGTTGTCGTTGTCGTTGTTGTCGGCGTTCGTCGTCGTCGTGGACCATACAAGAATTCTAATGCATTCTTATCATCTTCATCTAGAGGAGTTAACTTTTGCTGATACCATGGAAACATAATTGCAGACTCTACTTCACTATGCCCTAACCCAAGGGTGTGACCGATTTCATGTACCAACACCATAAGAAAGCTTACTTGACCATCAGGAACATTATCATCATCATCCCCAAAATACCATTGCTCGCCAGCATCCATATGAATTTCAATACATCCATTAGCACTAGGAAAATGTGCGTGAGCCAATATTTTCCCAGGCCCATCAAAGTTTTGTGGACATCGATGGTGACCTGTACAGCTTTCTCGAAAATCATGTTTTTTGGGTACGACGGTTATAGTAATATCGGGTTTCGGTGTTGGAAATTGAACTAGTTGAAAATTGAAATTGG
Organism: Hermaeophaga mercurialis; assembly: GCA_951812935.1. Taxonomy (NCBI): domain Eukaryota; kingdom Metazoa; phylum Arthropoda; class Insecta; order Coleoptera; family Chrysomelidae; genus Hermaeophaga; species Hermaeophaga mercurialis. The sequence continues at coordinate 3,428,786 of OX638366.1, read as the reverse complement.
AATCACGTTCCCATATTGCAAAAGCCTTTTGAGCTGTTAAAAGATGTTCCGAACGGGCTTGAGGAAAATACCATCGCAAACTCGTTTTATTTTGCCATCTTGATATCGTTGTAAATGAATTTTCACCAACAGTACATCTAGGTTTATTAATTAATTGAATAGTGGCAGCGTTCAGAGTTCCATCCACAGGTAGATTATATTTTTCTTGAAAATTTGCTCACCTACGATTTCATTTTCATTAATGTAGCCAAACCGTTGCAAAAATGATACAAAATATTCTAGAGTAACGTTCGCAGAATTTGCGTGGGCTGTTAAGAGAAGCAGTACAAGTACTTTACCAACACACATGTTGAATATAAATGAAAATGTAAGAAATGTGTACGTATATATATTTTGCATTTATTCTTATAAATTTTTTAAAAAGAGAGAGAGAGAGAGAGAGAGACTTTTAATTACCATACAGGATGAAGTCAAAAAGGTCACGTAAACGCCACGTAAAACATCAAAAACGTCACACACGTCACGTAAACGTCACACACCTCACGTTTTACGTCACGCACCTCACGTTTTACGTCACGCACCTCACGTTTTACGTCACGCACCTCACGTTTTACGTCACGCACCTCACGTTTTACGTCACGCACCTCACGTTTTACGTCACACACCTCACGTTTTACGCCACGCACGTCACGTTTTACGCCACGCACGTCACGTTTTACGTCACGCACCTCACGTTTTACGTCACGCACCTCACGTTTTACGTCACGCACCTCACGTTTTACACTACGCACCTCACGTTTTACGTCACGCACCTCACGTTTTACGCCACGTGAACGTCAAATGTTTAACCTATTTTTTAGAGATACACTACAAGTTATTATTACCAATGTAATATAGTTAAATAAAGTGTAAATAAAATTTTATGTGAGATGCTCCTTTGTAAAACCGGATTATCTAGCGCCACAGTTATGCAAATGGGTACCTAATTTGTGCAACTTATAAAATTATTGCATAAGACTTTTCACAGACGTGCTGTTACACGTGTCACCCCCTCTTGTAATAATGAACTCGCCCACGAGCGCAGCTATGTTGAATTTTGAAAACTTAAAAACAATACGAAATTATCAAAACCGCGAATGAAGTGATAACCTAGAAACACGTATTTTATTGAGAACGAGTATTTCTTAAAACATCGCGAAAAAGCCCCTTTTCACGTGAACATACCGTGATTATTAGACCCCCCCACTCACTTTTTTATCTTTCCATTTGTATATGTGGTAACGAAATAAAACAGAGAGTACAATTAACATTAAGTCGTTCGGTCCTAAACAATCGAGATGGAAAAAATTGAATTTCTTATAGGTAAAAGAGCTGTAAATAAAATATTACGTTTACCTGTAAAAGATCTTTTAATTGAACAATGGAGTCAAGAAACTAGAATATCTTGTTACATCCTCTACATCGGTGATGAAGTTGCAGCGTTCGCCTTATTATCAAGATGTGATTTCGATCCATTAAGACAACATGATGTTCCCAGAATATTAAATTATATATATACATTTGACAAACACAGAAGAAAAGGTTACGCATGCAAAATAGTTCAACATCTAATGAAAACAGGGAATCAGTTTACAACATTTTGCAGCAATCCGTGGTCAGAAGGAGTCTTTACAAAATGCAACTGTACCAATTACGGTGAAAATAATTATTCAATAATGTTTAGATATCCTTAATAAATCATATTAAAACAAAAAAAAGGTTGTTGAATGAAAATTAAACAAATAGTCAAACTGGATTGAAAAATGTTGATAAGAAATATTCTTTTTTATTTATAGAAAAATCCGTTAAATGTGATTGTACCATAAAATGGGAAAGCTAAATACCATTCAGGCCTAACACACTGAATGTGCTATGGAGTTAAGAAATATAGAATCCCCAACCATTTTTTTCATACTAATAAATATTAAGACTTTCTCCGGTGAAGTTAGTCAGGCAGTCATCATGCAGTTTACAGAAGAATCAAAAGTGAAAAATATCTATTTGGGTGAACAAAGGTTCTACCTGAATAAATCGAATACGAAATATGTCGCAGTGAGTCTGTCGCATGATTTAAATTTTGCTCCGTGTGTGAAAATATCTGCAAACAAAGGAAACTGTATCGTGTTTAGTGAAAAAGAGTGGAAGGAGTTTTTATCCTTCAAAGAAACTATTGAAGATTTTATAACAGCGGGAAAGGAGGAATCAATAGATGTTAGCCGGTTTTTGTTACAGTTTGAAAATTTTGAAAGCATTACTGTTTTGAAAGTATTAACTGGACATGCTACTGTCTGGTTAGGATCAATTTCCCTTTCCGAGCTCTGGAGATGCTTACCCTTAATTACGCACAACATTGAAGTATTAAAAAGCCAGCAGTTTGTAGGTTCCTTAAAAATTTTACAAATGGCGGTTAAAAACAAGGAAGATATCATCAACACAGCTCTTACTACAATGGAGCCTATAAAACAAGCGCATCCGATTACATATAGTTTATTACTAGAACTTATATTCAAATACCCCGATGTTCTTAAAGAAAAGATATGAAGAAAGTAACTTTTAATGAAGATTACAATCACGTTCACATATGGGAATCATTAGATGTTGAAACAAGTGATTGGGAATCAAAATATCTTAATCAACTACGTTTTAAACGCCGAATAGAAGAAGCTGCTAAAATTATTAATCCCGTTTTAAATATAACTCATAGAAATAAAATGTATAATACTTTACAAAATAAAACATTTAAACAATAGAATTTTTGTCTATCCAAGACTGATTTTGTATAGAATCTTATGGAAAATACGAACAAATTTAGCAATTCAAGGGGCCTTTTTTGAATAACCTTCAAACTTATCGTTGTCCCTCATAGTGGGGGTATATAAATACAAGTGGGTGCGAACCTACATTTTATTCAGTCGTGTGGTGCACCTACAATTTAAATCAACCAACAACAACATGAGTAGTCAAGATAGTGGTTATAGTTCTTGTGAAATTGTTTTTGAAAGTGACTCGGCATCGTCATCATCGTCACCGTCGCCAACACCTCCTTCACCTTATGCAGTGACGCTTAATGATTGTGTTGAGGAAATCGACCAAGCTTTAATTTCATACGAGTATGCTGCTAAATTGGAGCGATACCATCTACTGGAAACGAATTTTTCCCTAAGAAGTTATGCACTTTTGTGCGGAATAAGTCCAACCAGAACCTTTAATCCTGCAATAACGCTAACACCTTTACTTCGACCCGGAAGAATTTCGTTTGGTACATTTGAGTGGACTACTTTTATTGAATTGCTGCGCCAGAGATATGATGACTTTTTTCACGAGAATCTACCGTCACCTCCTGACGAATACGATCCTGTAGTTTTCCCTTGTGGAGACTTTTGTAAAGTCACTCAATTAGTGTACGACGATACCAAGTTCCTACTTGCAAACAAACATGGAGTCGAGTTCTACCTGGACGAGTATGATGTTTCCGACATCCTTGAAGCAAATTGCAATTTGGTGAAGAACTACATTTCGTTGCTAGAAGACTTGAACTTTAATACATTCTACTGTAATTTAATAGACACTACACGAGCTTATTTTGCTGTTAATTTCAATAGTATTTGTGTCGACGACGATGACGCCACTAGTAGATTTAATACTTTAATTTTAATTTGTGCTGTTATGCCAAATTGTTTAGAAAAAAATGCTCTACAAGAGTACATGTATTACTATAAAGATGATGTAATTAATGATATATTAAATCATTGTTCAAATTAAAAAAATGTACCAAGTTTTTTGAAATAAAACACTTCTTTCTTATATTTTATTTTTTATTACCCAAGCAAACTACAAATAATACAGTAAGCAAACATATATAACTAATACATAAAAACTATAAATAATTTATTAGGTACACATAGTTCAGTCTGAAAATCGCACTCGTTTATTTTCATGTAAATCATATCGAAACCAAGCACAATATTTCTGCATATTCAATAAATATTTCAAAATTATGGCAAGCTAATAATCAGTAATCACATCTTAATTTATTAAAATTTTGAAAAACTTTCCCCGTTAAACTCCACGGTAGGGCAAAAAAAAAAAAGAAAAAATTAACTTTTATATCCCCACGGAAGGGTATCATGTGAGTGGGGAAGTAATTGACGCTTATCATCATAGGGGCTAAGTCCAATTTTGGTCTGACTTATGCTATATACATCATGCAAATAAGATCGAATAGTGTGTTGTGTAATATATTTTTTATTATTATTTTGCAAACAATTTAGGTAATCCTCGAATATGATTTTATTTTTTACGACATTGGACTTAACCCCCTTTGATTTTTTCACTACTTTGCCACCTTGCACTTTATAACTATACATTTTTGATCGTAATCCCACAAAATGTGTCATTATTTTACCATTAGCTTCATCCTTCATTAAACCGGGAATTTTTTTATTTACTAAAGGAATCTTATAGGCGTTATTTGAGGGGTAATCTGAAGTGTCAAATTTTTCTAAGTGCTCTCCAATCAAACTTTTGTAAACGTCATCGCAATTTAATTCGTAAATAAAACTATCGGTGTCAGTGTACATTAATTTTACATTTTCCACCCCCATAGTTGGTAACATGAAATTATAGTGAAAATCATACATACAGGTTTTAGAAATGTCCAGGATAGCCATGCCGATATACAGGGGTTTGTTGAAGAGTAGTTCAGCCTTCTTTAATTCGATAGCCATGAGTTTGTCGTCAAAAACTCTTCTATTATGGAATCGTGGGCTGGCTATCAAATTTTTTGCACCGTAACCACCCTCGTAAGAAGTAAGTAATTTCACTACCCTATGGAGTCTGATGTTTTCCATCGTCTTACCGAATACGGTATTATTAGCGAGTTTGAACTGGGTTTTTTTAAAATTGCTTGTGGCTACAGTCCTTAAGCGAGTATTCAGCTCGATATAGGACTGCAGCCAAGCCGATTGTTTGAATTTTAGTACTTTGTGAATTTTCGTTAATTTTAACCCGTGTTCGAGGGCTTGTTTTAAATTACGATAATGCAGAGTGTATTGTTTTTTCGGGTAAAGGGTGGTCATTAATTTGGACAATTTGGAACCACCGGGAGGTTTACGGTGTTCTGGACAAAATGGGAAATCTTTGTGCTCGTCATGTAAACTTTCGGGATACTCTAAATCAACTTGTAAAATATATCCGACAGGTGAATCGTCGGGAATCTGAGTAATGTCGATGTTTGTATTGGGCTCCCATTCAAACCCCCCGTAGGGGAGGAACTGTGACATTGCCCACCCATATAAATTGTTTACGTCAAAGTACATAAGGTATTTGGACGGCTTAGAAGAATCATATTCAGGCATGTATTTATTGTTGGCTTCAGAATATCTGTTTGAACAAACAGATATTCCTCCACGTATTGATGCCTCAACAAACAACAACATGTCGACATCTTTTAAAATTTGTAATTTACATTTCGTGTACTTGAGCATGCAATCCCAAGTATATCCGGGCATAGTATAGTACCATGCCGGATCTAGTTGGTAAGTTTCCAGAGCAGTTATTCGAAAGTTTTCCATAACGTCACAAAGAAGGAGAATGTCGGTTCGCATATACAAATCTGCATATTCGCCTAAATTTTGAATTTGGAAAGCTTGCCAAACGTTTTGCGCATGAGTGTAATCATCCGCGGAAATATGACAATCATTTAATTTGTTGTAAAAACTCTCAATTGCTGGAAGACTAGTGGTATCATTTAGCTTATCAATACTATCAATGTAATCGTATGGAAAAACACCTTTCCTCGTCAACAGTTTGAACGTTTCATTAGTCCAAATTCCCCTTTTAATGTAATCAACTCCTCTATTTTTAGTGTAGACACCAACTCATCGAGACTGGTACCCAAAAATCTAAAGGAGTCTATATAGCGAAATTTAATTTTAGTTTCTGGTTCATACTGCGTAAAAGAAATGTATTTTTCCATGTTCACGGGTAGTACACTCAAGGGTCCACGTTTAGCAAGATCTCTAATAATAAAATGACTGTCGTATCCGCTAAGATTATGGAAAACTATGGGCACTACAAATAGTTTTTTGAAGTTCAGATTGCGCGATTGATGTGCGAACCCTCTAAATAATCCCGTAAAATGATCGTGGTCTTTAACGATAACATCTTTTTCTTTAAACCTATTGTCGCAAATGTGACAGCAGACACCGTTTGCGACGACAGTAGGCATACAAATAGGAACAATATTTAATAATTTAGATTCAATAAATTTCGCGACTTCTAACATTTGATTCGCAAACCAGTCCATGCAATCTTCCCCTCTATAACTATTGTAGTAGGAAATCTGATTATCATAGCTGCATTTTAAGTAGAATCCTGCACTAAATGTTTTATGGTGTTGATACTTTGTAGTTGTATGAGATATCTTTTTAGTGCAGGCTTCTAAAATTGACTCGAAATCGGCATAAACGACAAAAGGACATTTCTGCTTGTATACATGATTTTTAAATTCGACGTTATCATATGGGGGGAAAGAAATTTTGCAATCATTGCTGTTTATGCATAAAATTTCGTGGTCCGTTAGTTTTTTTTCGCTTTGGAAATAGTTTAAGCACCTATCACAAATAAATTTTTTAGGATGGCTTTTGCTAAGTTGACTTGAAACTAGTCTAGACATATTTTTAATCCAACAATAATGATATTTAATGGTGTTGGTAGTAGTGTCCTCATTGTTGACGGGAGGAGCCTCGTAGTCGTTTAATTTTGGAAAATATTCATCTTGAATTAAAAGTAAATTTACATGCCGCGGCAGTTTATTTTTAGTTAAACGTGCAAGTACCACTACGTAAAATGACCTTTTATTAGTTTGATTTAGTTCTAAAGCGTAAACGTTTACAGAGATATCATTTAACTTTTCAAATTTTGAAATTTGTGTTAGTTTCATAGGCAATTCTAAACCGTCTGTATTCAAAACTGTACTATAGTGGGGGTAATTAATTGTAAATGCAGGGTTTCTTTTAGCAGGAAACAAAAAACTCGTTACGGCCCAGTAAAAACACGCCAGGTCTGCATTTTTGACGTTTATGCATGCCTTTTTCGCTAATATTTCTTTTGGTAGTGGAATGAAGGATGAACCGTTCCCAATTTCAAATTTGTTAATAGCTACTTCTAATAAATTTATTTTTGACAACGCCCACTCACTGTCTTTTTCTTGAAATTCCGAAAGTTTATTTAAAATAAAATCTACAATGCTTTTATATTCTTGCGCTAAATCCGTCCCCAAATCAACAACGAAATTTGGGGATCCAAAGTATTTAATGTCAATTACTTCCCCGCCATCACTATCATTTTTTAAAAAATCCCCGCAAAATGTGACATTTACTTTTAGCGACGGTGTATCATTTTTTAAAATTTGTGAAATTTTTGACTTGAATAAATTAAAAGCTGCCTTCAAAAAATCTTTTATTTCTTTGTGTTGTAAATTTATAATGACCCCCGTTCTAATTCGATTGTTAAAAATCGCGTTGACGTCTTCCCATTTAACGCCCCCTTTAGAGCCGCGCCCCTGTCTAATGCCCTCCCCTACTACATGAGAAGACGCTAATTTAATAATACACCGTAACCTTTTCAACTGCCCCATTTTGGTGTAAATTTTTCTTTTTTCCCCTACCGTGAAATTACATTTTTTTATAGCTAAAGAGCATTTTCTGAGGTGAGTACTAATTAGTGCTAGCCATTTATTTTGATCTGAATATGTCGAAATATTGTGCTTAGTTTTAAGTAGGTCTTCGATTTTTTGAAAAACGAGTGCGAAATTCATAATTGAACTCACCTAATTTTTTTTTCTATTTTAAATAGAGTTCTGGGAGCACAGCTCTTTGATATCTCGTGCAGGCCAATAAAAACTAAACTGAAGCCCTCTTTGTTTAGATCGTCGATGTGGTTCTTGTAAATTTCGGTAGACCTTTTGGGCAGAAAGGTGACGACGTTCTCCTCCAATTCCACTAGGATGGATTCCCCTCCAAATTTGGATTTAACAAGCTGAACGCGGTGAATTTTCTTTGGGATGTTGGGTTGCAGGTCCTTTAGCTTAATTATGGGCTTGTTTTCAGTATCTGTAGATGAGGTAAATTCGTTTAATTTTTCAAGAAAACTCATCTAAAATAATAATAAAAAAATGGAATACTAGCATGAAAAAACCACCGAAAAAAAACACTTACTTTAAAAGCTTAAAGATGTGGATGCCAAAAAAAAAAGTCTTAGCCGGATTGAAGCTAACAGCAAAAAAAAATGTGTAGCACTGGTACAAATTACTGAAAAAATCAAATTTGTACTGTTAAAATTGCAAAAAAAAAAGTTTTTTAAAAAAATTAACTTATTTAACACTTTGAAGTTTAAATTTTTGAAAATTTACTACAGCACTGGTACAAAAAAGTTTTAAAAAGTCTTAGATGGATTGAAGCTTTACAGCAAAAAAATGTAGATCACTGGTACAAATTACTAAAAAAATCAAAAATTTGTACTGTTAAAATTACAAAAAGTTTTTTTAAAAAATGAACTTATTTAACACTTTGAAGTTTAGATTTTGAAATTTACTACAAAAAATGTAGAGCACTGGTACAAAAACAAGTTTTAAAAAATTAAAATTAAATGTACTTACAATAACTCCAACTGGAAACTGTTCACTGAACACTAACTAGCAGCACAATGTAAAAAACAACTGGAAACAGCTCACTGAATTCTAACGGGCAGCAGCAGCACTGTTGAAGAGACTTTTACGACTGAATTGTCGATTGATTCGGCTTCGGCTTTTATAGCACTCGAGAAAAACAACAACATTATCTGTGGGAAGATAACTAAATTCGTTTCGTGGAAATGTGGTTGTATTTTTCACCGTTATCAGCCTTATCTAATTTTTATCCAGGAAGCTACATCCTGTGTGAACGGATGTAGATGTTTGTGCTAGAATTTGTTTTCTGTAAATGTGGTTTTATTTTTTCTCGTTATCAGGCTTATCTAATTTTTATCGGGAGGCTTCATCCGGTATAACCGTTAAAGTATGTTTTTAAATTTTTTTAGAAAATGTAGATTGCAGGGCCGTATTTAAAAAATTTTAGTTTGAAAAAAATTTTAAATTATTAAAAGTTTATGTTTTTAAATTTTTTCAGAAAATGTAGATTGCAGGGTCGTATTTAAAAAATTTTTAGTTTGAAAAAAAAGAAATTTTAAAAAATCTTGAATTTGGAGTAATAGAATTTTGTGTTATTAAAATATTTATTTAACACTTTGAAGTTTAGCTTTTGAAATTTACTTAACTTAAGCAAGTTCAATTTTTGGAGGAATATTATAACACTATTGGAAAAAATTATATCTTTTTTATTAATAAAATACAAAATATTATATAATAACCCCCTCTAGATATAGATCACGTGACATAATTATCCAATCATGATCATGCAATTTTTTCCGTAAATTTGACATCTACGTCACTTATAGATAATGCCTGTTTTTTCCGTGATTCATTTGGACCAATATCAGCGAAGTTAAGCGCTTTATGCCCTTATGGCAACGTCCATTGCGCATGTTTTTCTTTAAATTTGACATCTACGGCACTTATAGATAATACCTACCTTTTTCATAATTAAATTGGACCAATAATAACGAAGTTAAACGCTAATGCCTTTATGACAACGTTCATTGCGCATGCTTTTCTTTAAATTTGACATCTATGTCACTTATAGATAATGCCTGTTTTTTCCGCGATTCAATTGGACCAATAACAACGAAGTTAAGCGCTTTGTGCCCTTATGGCAACATGTGACAGATGACAGATGACAGGTGACTTCTTCTTTTTTTGGCTGAACTGCCAACTCGTTCAAGACCAGTATTTCTAGTGACAGGTGACAGATGCCAGATGACTTCTTCTTTTTTGGCTGAACTGCCAACACGTTCAAGACCAGTATTTCTAGTGACAGGTCACAGATGAGAGGTGACAGATGGCCGGTGACAGGTGACTTCTTCTTTTTTGGCTGAACTGCCAACACGTTCAAGACCAGTATTTCTAGTGACAGGTCACAGATGAGAGGTGACAGGTGACTTCTTCTTTTTTGGCTGAACTGCCAACACGTTCAAGACCAGTATTCTAACGCCACCTAGTGACAGTTTCTGGAACTTTGGCACCATTGACGCCCTCTAGTGACAGTTTCTAGAACTTTGGCACCACTGACGCCCTCTAGTGGCAGTTTTGGGAAATTTGGCGCCATCTGGTGACAGATGACATGTGACAGATGAAAGGTAACAGCGCTTTAAATTTGACATCTACGCCACTCATAGATAATGCCTGTCTTTTCCGCGATTCAATTGGACCAATAGCAGCAAAGTTAAGCGCTTTGTGCCCTTATGACAACCATCATTGCGCATGCTTTTCTTTAAATTTGACATCTACGTCACTCATAGATAATGCCTGTTTTTTCCGCGATTCAATTGGATCAATAGCAGCAAAGTTAAGCGCTTTGTGCCCTTATGGCAACCATCATTGCGCATGTTTTTTCTTTAAATTTGACATCTACGTTACTTATAGATAATGCCTGTTTTTTCCGCGATTCAATTGGACCAATAACAAGGAAGTTAAGCACTAATGCCCTTTCGGCAACGTTCATTGCGCCATCTAGTAGTGGTGGCAGTTTCTGGAACTTCAGCATAATTGGACTAAAAATGGCCGCCGCCGCCGCCGCCGCTCTCCAACGCCATCTACTAACACTTTGTGGAACTTTGGCACCACCAACGCCATCTACTAACACTTTGTGGAACTTTGACATTATTGGACTAAACATGGCCGCTCTCGAAATTTGAATTTGCCGCGCACCAGCGACACTAGCGCCACCAACGCCCCTGGTGGCAGTTTCTGGAACTTTTATTTAGAACGAACTCTGCTACACTACTGACACGCTTTTAACATGCTTTTGTTTCCACCTCCAAAATTTTCTATTTATTTCTCTTCCATTGCTTTATATACACATACCTCCAAAATTCTTGGCCCCCCTGGTATATTCTTAAACCGTTTACTGTAGAACGACAAAAAATTGTATATAAAATCTTTATTATCTTATCGAAAAATTAAAAAAAATCTCGATAGAAAAAATTCTTTTGTTCAGAAAATAAACGGCTATCTTTGAAAGAAAGCAGTTTTTAATTCATATCGAAAGAATACATTTAAACAAATTTTGGACAGAATGCCGGGAAATCCGATTTCTCGGTATAATAGAGGAAGAATAGTGGCTTTACACCAAGAAGGTTTGTCAAACCACCAAATTTCGGACCGTCTTAACATCCCCAGGACCTCAGTGAGACGCATAATAACTTTGTTTCAAGAAACTGGTGATATTGACCGAAGGCGAGGAACTGGTCGTCCTAGAGTAACGACACATAGAGAAGACCGTTATGTGACTGGTTATGTCCGGAGGAATAGGAGAATATCGGTACCAGCTCTTCGAAGCCATTTTTTACGTACGTACCGCAGACGAATTTCGATAAGCACAATACGAAGGCGATTACATTCTGACAATTTAAGAGCCAGAAGACCTTTGAGAGTGCCTAAGCTTTCATTTCAACATAAAGTTGCACGATTGCAATGGGGCCAGGAGCGTAGAAATTGGCTTTTGCCACAATGGAGAAATGTCCTTTTCTCCGATGAAACAAGATTTGGCCTGGAAAGTGACAGCCGCCGGGAAACGGTATGGAGGGGTCCAGGCAGACTAGAGCGACTTATTTTTGCCAGAGAAATTGTTCCGTATCAAGGAGGAACAGTCATGTTTTGGGGGGATATAATGTACGGGCGGCGAACTCCACTTATTCTTATCGAGCGGACTATGACAGGTGCTATATACGCCGAAAACATAATCGAACCTATCATTCAACCCTTGCGCAATGAATTTGGTGAAAATTTTATTTTTCAAGATGACAATGCCAGGCCCCATCGTACCCAAAGGATACAAAACATGCTTCGAGAAGGAAATATTGAACGATTGGACTGGCCTGCGAACTCGCCAGATATGAATCCGATCGAACATGTTTGGGACCATATTGCTAGGGCAATACAAGAAAGGGAAAATCCTCCTGTAACCCGTCAGGGACTTGTTATAGCCGCTCAAGAGGAATGGACCAACATGAATCAAGATTATATTGACAACCTAATTCGCGGTATGCCAAGACGTGTTGGTCAACTTATTGAGAGAAGGGGTGATCATACTGATTATTAAAGTTTTGTTATGTTGTATCCTCACATTTTTTTATTAACAAAATTAAATAAATTCTTTTATGTTTTTGCATATTTTTTAGTTTTATTTTTTTTTACAGAATTTAAGCAACAAAATAAGAAAATTTAAGACAACAAATTATTAATAATAAAGTCATAAATTATATCTGATACATTTTTAAACTTTAATTAAATTAGATTCTTAAATACCCGGAGGGGCCAAGAATTTTGGAGGTGTGTGTAATTGTCCTCTAATAGTATCAATTCCAAGATTTATTATCTAATTTTTAAGTTAATTTTTTCATATCATCATTTCTAATTTTCTAAATCAGGTCTGAAAAATTTAAATTTAAACGATGAAGTTGGTCTCTTAATATTAGCAACGCAGATCGCAGTATAAATCCGGTATGAATTTAAAAAAAATTTTATTCAGTCCTGTAGTCTACCCTATATTTCCACCTTGATCTGTAGCAACAAGTCTCTGGCTCTCTTATTGCCGTCAAAAAATAAACTCTGGGAGGCATATTACACTGAAATAAGATATGCATGAGATTCCAATCCTAAATAGGGTAACAGTTTGTCTTTAACCTCCCCATTTAATAAAAAAAGCTACAACTGCCTTTGAAAAGACTTCCCCTGATACATTTTTACATATTATAATGCTTATTATTTCATAAATTCTGCCATAATACCTAGAGGGTGTTCATATATTTTTTTAGTCATTCTTTCACGGGATTAACGTAGCTAGACCAGTCTAGTCAGTAGTTTTATTCAAATTGAGCAAGAGAAAATAATGGAAAATAGTCCAGTAGAGATGAGAATCTTAAGATTATCCGATTTAATTTTTTTTTGTTTGTAACCAGTATTCTATATCAAAAGTTTCCTATATGACAACTGCTTCATTAAAATAAATCATTTTTATTATTAATAAATTTAACGTTATATCTCCATTTTAAATATATCGATATTTAAATATGAAAAAGGTAAATTATACTTATCTGTGTTTCCACAGGATTCCAACGTTTTTTTAGTTTTTTCACATATAAAATTTTCAAGTTTTAATAGAAGATTGACAGATCTTTGACAAGCATAAATTATTTCTTATCATAAATATTTCAACAAATCATCACTAAGTAATTTATGTATACAAAGTTCTTCTTTTTCTAAAAAATATTTTGGTTATTATTTATTATATGGGTATTTAGTACAAAAAATAATTTAAAATTATTGAATTTTCCAAGTTTAATTTTTGGTTCAATACTGTATATTGGGGACATTTTAGGTGTTTCTTAATTTCATATTTCTCCAAAAAATAAAGTGCTTCTTTCTTGTCACTTATATGAAGTATTTCCACTGTTGTTACCATTGTGTTATTAAGTATAGATTTGTGTTTAGTGTCAATGAGATGTTTGGCGTAATGTGACTTATCTGGTTGTTTTAATCTATAAGCTCGTAAGTGTTCACAGTAGCGTATGTTAAAATTTCTACGTGTCTGGCAAAGATAGATGGCATTACAATCCGATTTTGAAAATTTATTAATTTTAGGTTTTACATTTAATAAAAATGAACCTACATTATTTCTTACTTTAAAAGATATTGTTGAAAATGTACGAGATATAATTTTAGATATTTTGTTTGAAATATCCCTAAAATATGTAATCGTTCTGTACGACCCGTCACTCTGTCCCGTTGAGCGGCGTGGGGCATCCTCTAAAGATTGTAGAAATTTTTCTGTTAGACTATGGGGACAGAATAAATTAGTAATTAAATTTTTAAAATGCGTGTTGTAAACGTGTATAGATAAATTATTATTTAATTTTATTTAATATTATATTCTTAATTTAACCTGATTAAAAAGAAATAGTTTTCAACTTCGTCTGATTAATATTTAATCAACGTGCAAATAAAAATATTACTCAATTAAAATGTACAAATCATACATTTTTGGAAATGGTCTTCTAAGTAGCCATATTTCGAGTATACCTAATAATATTATGGAAATATTCTAGATAGGGTTGCAAAGAAACCGTGCCACAATTCTTTAAAACATCCGGTATTAAAATAAACTGAGTTTATTGCTTGTATTTATATTAAGGGTATCTTCGTAAATGGGGTCTTTTGCTGGTAGAAAACGTCGTATTTGGGGCTGCAGTAGATATTTACTAAATAGAATTCGCAACTGATGCATTGTTTGCCTGCTAAACATACTCGTTATTTAATAAATAGTAAATTACAATTTTGAAAATGATGATATGAATCATATTTTTTATAAAAGTTTTTTGAGTTAAACTTAATACTTTTTTATTAATATCTTCATCTTCGTTTAAAAAAAGTCAGAAAGATTTCAAAACAGATTTTTCTTTATCCCTACAAATATTAAAAAATCTAAATGAAAGTGAAAAAAGACGAAGACAACGACTACGGCAATAAAGGAGGCATTCCTCAACTAAATGAATTGTCTCGACATTGTCTGGTGGTCTTGTGTCAACTCTTTTGATGAATTACCCTGGAAAGGCAACTTTTCACGCTAAAACTAAGAGTAAATTTATTCGAACGCTGTGGCATCCTTTCAGACTTACTTAAAGGCCATTGGAATATCAGGTACCTTAAAAATCAATATCCGTTATAAATATGTGTTCATAATAGAAGAAGGTGGAGATGATATCAAATATACATTAAAGCAAGTAACAAATTTTGGATGTATACTATGATCTAGTCTGGGAGTGGTTCTATTTCGGCTGTATAAAAATGAAGAAAAATTAAACTAGTTTGCTTTTTTTACTAATCAGTATAGAGGTAAAATCATCCTTTAAATATAAATAGCGTTCATGAAATCTCCAAATTTATTGTCAAGGAAAATAACTTCCTCTATAACGGTACTAAACTTAAATAGGAAACCATTTACTTATCTTGTATATACAAATGGAAGTTAAAATATGTCATTAAAAATTGGCAACTGGATAATAAATCAAACCCTTTGCCTACCTCCCTGTCGCCATTCTACTTCTTTGAAAATACGAACAAAGCCACCCTTTCTTTACTTTCTGACATCCCATGCATCCAGCATTCGATGTTATGCAGTTTTATTTCATTCACGTGCTGACCCAGATAGCAACGCACCCTTTTTTCGCCCTATGTTGCATCTACTGACTCTGATTTTTTCTTCTGTTAATTTCTTTAATAGCACTTAAAACGATGGCATTGTTATGCGCTAGAAGAAAATATTTTTTTTTATTTTGTGAGTACGAGCTCCCCGCACGCGACTGCTGGGGCTGTCTAAAGGAACCTGTATATGGCCAGGCATAAAAAGTAAAGCCCTTTTATGATCTAGATTTAGTGGGTTTGTATGTTATGCGGGATTGGTTGCAATTAATCATTTTTCTTGAACGTGATTATGTGGGTATCGAGTTAACTTTCAGCTTGGGAATAAATGGCATTTGTTAATAGGTTATAGACACGGTTTGGGACAAACACGTGGTAGCAGGTATTATTAAGGTCATCACCTTTTAGAAGCCTAAAATATAAATAAATATTGTTTTGTTATACAAGGGATAACGTTTATGATAAATTCGACAAACAAGACAAGTATTGATCAATAATCAAAATGAATTCATTGAGATACATTCTTTAATGACCACAGATACAATATGACTTCTTTTATAGTTTGCTTTTTATAGATTAAAAATAATAAAATATTAACTAATTCATACAAAAATAGCTTAAAAAAAATTTGTGATTTTAACCAGAAAACTCAATTTTTAATTCGGAGACCTAACTAACTGCAACGAATACGAAATTAAATTTCCCTGTCTATGTTGACAATAATTATGAAATATTTATTTCACCATTATATATTAACTAATTTATATTTGAAAACTCTATTTGCTGCGAAACTTGTATAATTATACGTATACATCTTATCTAAACTAGAGTTAATTCATTTATTTTCCAAGCTCAAGCCTACCATACCAATACCGAAAATGAGCATCGGCTTTTCTAAAATCTTTAGCTCGATTACCATGCCAAATGCTGATTTGATTAAATTTGGAAATAGGGGTGACCTTAATCATTGATGAACAAATATATACGGATGAATTTAATAGTAGTTCATAATATTTGGATATTAGAAAGTAAAGAATAATTATACGGGGTACTTCATTGCGATATTATAATAATAATAATAATAATAATATCAGATATTTCAAAATTCGTTTGCTTATTTCAAAAGAGCACAAAAAATTAACTTGTGTACTTTTAATGATTATTCTACATATAATTTTACTACACCAATTTTGATTTTGAAATGTTGAAAAGTTTTTGTTAAAAATAAAATATTATGCATTTTTAATTGAATTACTAATTATAAAATTTATGTAATTAGTCTCATTAATAAATAATTAGAAGGCGCATACTTTTTATTTGTATACCTAAATATTACCCCAGTGTGAATTTACGAATCAGTAATTTTAATATTTAGAGACATTTTCAAATATCTTTAACATTTTTATGGTGTTAATGTGTTTATTTAATATCCGAGTAAAAACAATTTCAACCAAATATTAAAAAAACATCGTATGATTCGTTATTTGTGACCTAAAAAGGAATACGCGAAATGAACAAATAACTCTGAATGTCTGTTATTTTTTAAATAGTATATATTTGAAAGAAGGTTAATTTGAATATACAGTGTCTAACAGCAAAATGGAATAAATAACTGTAATTGTAATTTTTTTGTATTTAATAAAATTGATATTTTTGAAATTATTTTTTTCCTCTTTAATTTCGAATGGGATTCTAAAATCAGACGCAGTGCTGAATTCCCCTTTGTATTTATTCCCTTCCCAACACCGACTCATATAAAAAAAAATCGGTAAAAAATAAGTCACGCCACGAGTGTACCGAATAGGGCGTAAATATTCGCAATAATCAAAATCGATTGACGATTTTCGGTATATCAGTGGCAAGTGTCAAAATATGGAGATATTAAATGTATTCTATTTGATTGTTATTCTATATGAATTACTTGCAATGTTACTAATTTTTTAATTATAAGTCAAATAAACAGATCATATTTAGTTTGACTGCGCTATTCTGACTATCAATTTTGTCCATTAATTAAAACCCTCAAAAGATAAATTCATTTATTATTGAATCGATGGAGTATTTCGAATTTACTGTGGCATTTGCCAGTTGCTTAATCATTTCCTTCAGCTTCTCACAAGACTAATTAAATATTTATGAAAAAGGGTGATGTTTTAATTACGATTTCTTGTCTTTGGCATAAGGTTAATCTTTTTTAGGAAAAAAACTTTTCAATAAAATACAAATTCCATTTCTATTTTCGAAAATACTTTCCATTTTTCCAAATTTTTCTTGTAGCTTATTTGTAGTATAAAAAATATTACTGTTTTAAAAATATTTCCTATCTGGCTAAAAAATAAATAATAATAATAATTAATACTAACAATTTTATTTACATTCATAAATAAATAGGAATAATTTTTTTAACTAAAAATAAAATAACAAAAAACAATATTATTTTAGAAAATTTATATTTAATGTGTAATTTTGTAAAGTGAAAAAATACTGAAGACTAAATATCAAAATGACAGTTCTAATAAATCGAGTGAAAATAATTTTAGGTTATAAAGCTTAATACCCCTGATAATTTTGCAATGCAAAATTTTTTGGTTCCAATCTAATAAAGGAACTGTTGGACTTTTACACTCTGTTAGGATTACATAAAAAATATACAACAAATGCCGAAAACTCGACAAGGCAACGAATTGCCAAATTACATGCACAGAAATTTTTGTTCTAATAACTCCAGAGTTATGGTCCATTTGCGTTCGTCATATGAGATCTCTTGAAAATAGCTACAAAATATTTCCGATTCATTCGTGTATCATAAAACTGGGAGATACGTCTAGGGAAAAGTTCGTTTCTGTATCATATCTTAGTTTTATGAAGTTTTTATTTATTTATTATGATTTTGTCCTCGGCTATTTATTGGCGATTTCCTTATTTTTCTTTTTTCAGTTATTAGTTATTTAATCTCAAGTAAAAATCATATTGAGAAATTTTAAGAATAAATTGTCATTTCCTTCTTTATTTTTCAGTTTACAGTTTGGATTAAATTTAAAAAGAAATTAAAAAGCTGCAATATCATTCGCGATTTAGTCTATTCTGAACAGCGAAGCAAACCGATTATTAAGCGTTAGTCACTCAAGTAAGATTTAACCTACATTTTGCAATTAGTTGCGACATTAGATTTTTAAGAGTTGAATAATTTTAACAAATTTATTTTATTTCTTCTTTGACTCTTTGTTTTAGTAAATATGCATTCTCTATTTTAACTTTTTGGTCAGATGTTACCATTTGTTCTTTTCGCTGAGATAATGCATTGTTTTTAGCGTAATTGGGTAGTAATTTACTTCTTTTATCTGTAAGGCATGTGAACTAATTTAATTTAATTAATTTGAATTCCTCATTTTTAAGCAGTTTTACCATTATCGAGAGTTCACTGAAATCGTCTGAAATCATCAATATGTCATGTAAGTATAGAAGGGAGGTCGGTGGAAGTTTCAAGTTACTCTACCATTTACTATGGATAGATAAACAGGGTGTGACACGAAGAATTTTGATTAGAAGTTTTTAAAGATGCAGTTGTAAATCAAATTTAATATTTTACCACAATAGGTTGCAGATAACGCTGGTTTTAAATATAATATTTTCACGAATGACCTACTTCTGGTTACACCGGAAGTAAATAAATGGAACATGTTATTTTCTATTTTATTTTTAAATTCTCCATTGAATTTTGAGTAAATTTCATGTACTATATTCTATAGTAAATATTAATAGTTTTTGAGATATTTAAGTTTTTTGAGAAAAACGCAGTCCCAAATAAATCAAAATATTCTTGCAAACAAAAACGATACTGATTTAAAATTTGGCAAAGCGAATTATAAGATACATGAAAATAAAGAGAGATAAGGAAGCCTAGTATAAAATACAGAGTATTGTATTTGAAATAAGCGAGTTATAATTGTTTTAATTTGTTGGAATTGAATTATATGTGTTAAACGCCCTGTATAAAAACTGAAATATTTTAACAGCAGAAACACTTAAGGGAAGCCTTATATTTTGCTGTGCCGAATTTTAGGTCAGTAACGTTTTTGTTTGTAGGAATATCTTGATTTATTTGGGACTGCGTTTTTCTCAAAAAATTCAAAAAAAAATTAAATATCTCAAAAACTATTAATATTTGGTATAGGTACATGAAATTTACTCAAAATTTAATGTAAAATTTAAAAATAAAATAAAAAATACCATGTTCTATTTAAAAATTAGTATTTACTTCCGGTATAACCGAAAGTAGGTCATTCGTGAAAATATTATATATTAAAAACCAGCCTTATCTACAACCTATTGTGGTAAAATTTTATATTTGACCTACAACTCCATTCCTAAAAACTTCTAACCAAAACTCTTCGTGTCACACCCTGTATATGTACAATATGTACAAACTTGGGCAAGCACATTATCGGAATTCCACATTTAATGGAATAAACTATTGAATGTTGGTCGATGTTTTCCTATGAAGAGGCGGCATTGGAGATGAAGAAATAGTATTATGGTATTTTTTATAATTTCGACGAATCGCCGTATTTGTTCCTTGGTTGTACGAATGATCTTGTCTAAACTCAAACTGATGACTGAAAATATTCTTTTGCTTGTTAAAAATAGTTCTAGTTTAGCTTCAACAACTTCTTCCATTAGTTTTAGCAGAATTGGAAGTAAACTTATTAGACTATATTGGGCAACCTGTTCTGATGCCTTATCCCCTTTTTTAAATAGGGTTATAGTTGCTACCTTCTGTTGAGGAGAAAATTGTCCTGTTCCCACTATGGCATTATAAAGGTATATCAATTGCTTAGGTGCTTTATATGGTAATTCAAGAATCTTAGCTATGGTGGAATCAGAACCAAGAGATTTCTTTGGATTTAAAGCATCTTTGTAAACTGATTAATCTAATGGTGGTTCTAGCCTGCATGTTTAGTTGCTGCTGCTTCTTTGTTATCTCTTACCCATGAACCATTTTTCCTATGCATATAGGAGCATTTATTGATTGAGACCGATGAACATATTATAACGATTTGATTACTTAGTCAAAGGAAAAGATCCATAAATATAACCTATGAGAGTTTCAATACAATCTATAAAACGTCAAAACTGATAGTTGAGAAATGTCAAAGTAAAGGTGTGGGAAGAAGTCACTGTGCTGACTATAATTGGGATAATTAGAAGTTTTCTGAAAGTTTTCCTGTTAAAGTACTTTAACCCACAAAAGTGTTACAATATAAGGCAGCTTTTCATAACGAGTAGTCTATTACTTCTGATATCATATGGTAATATAGATATTTTTATTATTATTTTATATAATGTATTTCATTTACAATCCAAAAGTGAAATTATATACGCACGATATATTTTTATGGGCTTTTCAGAAGTAAGTAACGAAAATGCAGGAGTAAATTGAAAAAATTATTTTGTTTTAATAATGCAGTTAACTTTCTGTTTGGTTGGAAAGAATTTCAAACAAACAATTAATTTTGCAGATTCGCTTAGTGAGTTAATTTTTTTGTAATTTTGGGAACTAAGCTTATCCAGCAATTTTTATATTAAGTGTTTTTATTTTAAATGTGTTCTGTGTAGGCTTTGTTACTATCTCCCGGTGCCACTTTAGGAATATCACTGTTAATTTCAAGCCAATAGTGAATGATCGAGTGGGAATCACCTTCAGAGCACGAGAAAGATTCTCGTTCATACAAGAGGCTCTACCACTGAGCCAAACACCCCCCTAATGGGTTTATTGACTTAACTGATTGTCGGATAGATTTCCTAAAAATTTTGCTTATTTCCAAAATTTTTGATTCTAGGGAACAAAACAAGTTACTTTGTAGTGAGAAAGATTTCTTGGGGGAAAAAGTATATAAATCTCAGCAGAGGTTTATCTATCCAACGACGGTATATCTATCAAAACTAAAAAGGTTCAAATTTTATTACGATCCCAAGTTTCGACGGAAAAATATTCCCTTCAAGCATTTTACTCCTGTTGCCTGTAGCAGAAGAACAATTCTTTAAAAGCACCAATACCAGTGTTTAAAAGTGAAAAATACTAACTCTAGAACTAATACTCGTAAATAACGATTAAAATAAAAATACAATAAATAACGAATATTTTCTGAAAAAAACATACATATGAGATCAATGGTACAAAAGGTTTTCGTATATTCGACCGACAATGCTTGAAATTAAAGTAAAAGGAGGTAAGAACAGAAAGCCTTTTGAAATCTACTCGGACATAAGAATGAATATATAACAAACTAGAGCAAGCATACCGATAAACATAAGTCGCTATTATAAGAAATGGGTTGTGTTTGTCAGTAGTCCTGCATTGATGATAGATTTCTGGTCTCGACTATACAGAGTTCTTGAAGTATAATCATAAAAAATAATTTTTCGATACATCTCATCTCGTAAATCGTGCAAAATTTTTTCTCTAAAGTCAAATTGTAATGAAACAAAAACTATGCCTATTAGCTCAAATATTATCAAAATTACTGATTGAAAGTCAATAATTGTAATATACTTTGATTCCCTATTTCATTTAGTTGAAATAATGGGTAGCTAGTATAAACAATTTTTAATTATATACTTTTTTGGCCCTTGGACATTTGTATTCTTAAAAGAAACTATTTAATGGATTATCGTATTTTCTCAGTAAATATGTATCTGTACATTTTATTAAAGATATACATTTTTTCTATAGATAAAGATAGATCTTAAAGAAAATGAACATTATAAATGTAAAAGATGAAATTTTAAAATTCCACGATATTCTAAAACTCAAATATTCTTATGACAATTATTTCACCCTTTGGTATCGTAAGATAAGATTATAAGAAATTGGCGAATATTTGACATACACACTTGAATTTTGATCACAAATGTTCAGACTAATAATATTCTTGATTTCTAAAGAACAAACTAAAAAAAAATCAAGTCTGTATGTCAAATGTTTGTCAGTTCCTTACAATTTTATTTGATGATGACAAAGAATATTAGTGAAACAATTATCGTAAGAAGTTTAGAATATCGTGAAATTTTAAAAACAATATATTTTATCTTTTAATTTTATATTGGATAGATTTCACAAAATAAGGGTAGAAATAATCATTATTATAAAATGAATCTTTACTCTGGAATATTTGTTAAATCGATAGACAAAGTAAGTCTACTGCAAATTAGTTAATTCATTCAATTCCTTGACAAAGCTAGCAGCATTCAGCAGACCGCTGAACCGAATAAAACCCTACCGAAAAAATTAATGAAAACCCCATGAACCCCCATTTCCCTCCCAAATCTTTATTCCTTCGCTATATGGTGAAAGATGGCGTCGCGATCGTTTTTTATTTGCCTCCGCTCTTTTATGTTTCCGGATTATGCCCGTAACATACGTCGATATTGCATTGCACATAAAGTGTTGGGCGGCTCCGTCATTTAAGGACCCCACTATTTGGAGGAGTCAAGTGGATAGATACATTTCCTGCATCGTTATTCCGACGCTGATGTAAAGATTAAAAAAATAGTTGCAACTATACATACAATATAGTCACATAATTTCTGTTGATAATTCATTATTAGTTTTTTCTTTAGCTTTTTTAAAACATTGTAGTTCCAATTCAACGCCAAACACACCAAAATGTACATATTTTTATTATTAGAAAATGAAAAAGATCATGTCACTAAAAATAGTAACACGTGATAGATATGTCAAATGGGGTGACTTAGGAACTAAACAAACGAAAGTCTTTTAAAGTCTGCTCGACCCTACGGAAAGAAACACAAGACAAAAGAATCGCGGCCGGAAAGATTTAAAATTTCGTTTGCGCTCTTTTGTTTAATACCAAAGTCAACTTCAGGAAATATTATCCTACAAGAGAAAGGTTTCTTCGCAAAATACTAAATTAATTATCTAATAATTATTCGTTTTAAAAGTGTGTGGCTATTATTTATTTATAATAAATAAACTATACTAATTTTCACCATATTTGAACATAGAAATAATAAATAATAGCATACGTATTATTATAAAACTAGAGGATTCAAGTATACAAAACACGCCCACGCTGCCCACACTTTCAGATATAAACTTCCACCCTTTATCCTAAAACTCATCAAAACCAAACGACAAATATACAGACAAATTAAAAAGCAGGAATTCCCAGAGCTAAAACGCAAATTCAATGAATTACATACAAAAAATGATAAAGCAATATAAAGTCATTTGTGGATTGAATCTTGTAAAAGAATTAATGATAGTCAAGTAACAAATTACTAGTCGGAAATTAAAAAACTCCAATTATAAAAAAATACATATCCCTGACAAAAAATTGACCCGCCGGATCTAATATCAATATTTGGATAGCACAGATAATTGAAAACTATTTTGGATTTTTAAATATTTGGTGTATGAAACCTTTCTAACTTTAATTTTTAACTGGTTTTAATAATTTTTGCTCCTATCCTTTATCTAATATATCCTAGCAATACGAAATCCTCCCGTAAATTACCAACCGAGGTCGACTCTGTGCAGTTCCTTAGTTTTTATGGGACAAGTAATAATCGTAAATTTGAAATTTTCTCTCACCGACGTTCAACACAAAGGTCCGATGTTCTAAAACGGTTTCAATGAAGAGGGATAGACTTTTAAGTAGCAATAAAACGGTGAGCCATTGGTTCGAAAGTTTACTCTCCAGTCTGTGATAAAATGGATGACGGGACCGTGGAAAACTTAGACCGTTATAAAACAAAAGAGAATCGCGTTTAAAAGGAGTCGCAAAATCAGGAATACTCCAGGGGTCAAGTTTTTCTGAAAACAAACAAAAGCTGTTGTAGTTTGAATTAGATCTTGTAAAATTATGTCATTTCAATATTATGCCAAATCCTTGTTTGGTCTAAAAAATATGATTATATATAAAACTATCTATTTTACACCAAACTATTTGTTTTTTAATTACAGAATTTTTGTAAATTGAACCTGAAGATGTGGCCCATTTTGCCACAAAACCGGTATTTATTTTTCTATACCAAATAAAACTTATAGACTGTGAGACTAAAGGGCTTATTTTTCCTCAGTGTTAATGTACACTCACACATGGCAACAACCACTCATTTGATAAATTTTTCTTTATCTAAAATGTGAAATGGATGCTTCTTTTGGTATTTTTATAAAGTAAAGAGCTTCCGTTGATGTGGCCTTCAGAATGAGCTTATCGCTGAGTAGTTGTCTTTAACTGCAAGTCAGGTTTCTAGCATTTCAGTTTCACATTTACAGGTGTAGTTTTGAAAAAGCCCAAGTAAAGTGTGAAACAATTGTTTTATCGAACTTAAAGTTGATTCGGCAGCTGATCCATATAAGTGACTTCCGTAGTCTATTTTTGACCTGACCATATTTTTTTTTAAAAGTATTAGGGTTTGATCTATTATTCTGTATTATTAGATTACAGTGGTGAAATGCTTCCAATATTGACCTGCCACATGCATCTTCATATTCGCAGTTCCATGCCATACTATGGTTCAAATCGCCCCCTATTGAAAGCTGTTTCAGTATTGGTTCTAAAAAGTTTATCCATCTTTTTGCTTCTCTTTGTATTATGTACTTATTCTATACCTTCTAGAGGTTGGGATATGGTTTGGTTATTTGTTTTAAGGGCTTTTGTCGAATACTTGGATTTGCAATTCGAAAAATGCGACTTCTATAAAAAAAATTAATTTGACCACGATTCACGAGTTTTTGAGAAGTAGATTCTCGGATGAATATTCGATTCCCAAATATATTTAAAAACTATCGCGATTTTTCTAGGTATTCAATTCTACCCATGTTATTACTAAAAGCAAACCAAATGCACTATCAATACCGACATTTACACATTTAAACGGCATTTGAACTTACATGATCTCTTATGGAAATAATGTCCCAAATTAGCATTGATTTCATGCTAATTAAATTTATCGTAGGGTAGTAAAAAAAATTATATACTGTTCAGATCACTTTTGAATGGAATCTTTATTTGGAGTAAATATATAATGCTCTACACAAATCCATTCGAGTGATACATAATGTGTTAGGAAAAAGAGAGAGAACCCTTTACATATATTTTAAAGTAGGAATATATTAAGGTGGGAAAAACGTTCCAGTCAATTCGATAGTAACGTACAGGCAGACGCCATCATACCTCTAGTTTGGTCGAGAGGGGACACATTATTTGGCTCTCTCGGTTAGTTGGTCATATATTATGATTCGTATGTTTAGGTTTCGCCTATTACATTTTAAATTCTCTCTAAACCTGTAGTCCTTTATTATTTGACAGAATTAGAAATATACGCAGGTAAAGAGCTCCACATAAAACTTAAAATATACAGATTGATTATCTTTTTTGCAATAAGATAATTAAATTTTAGTAAAAATAAATATGTATATTTTTAATGTCAATAAGAAGAAAATCTGTAGAAAATATTTAAATAAGTAGGCAGAAATTACGGAAAACTTTGAAGAAAATAATTTTAAGTAGGAGAAACACAAAAGAAATGCATTACTCACTGAGAGATATCATTCCTTGGAGAAAAGATTACTTGAGATCAATAAAAAGTTTCATATTGTTAATAAATATATTATTTAAGTAAAAAATGTTTTTGACTACAAAAAAATACTATCTGTAATCTAAAAAAACTGTTCAATTGAAGTAGATACACAATGCAAATAAAAGGTATAAGAATGTAAGAATTGCTTAACATTTATTGAGTTTACTTTGTCCACCATGATAAACATTATTATTAACGATCTTATTATTCTCTCGCATTTCGAAAAACCGTGTAATATTATAATTTTGTTGATCTACTTTCTAGGCAACTCTATTTTGTTAAAATCTTTCCTAAGGTAGGTTATTAGAAACCTAGGGTTGGTAATAATTTCAAAAGTTTAAAATCAAATTCTAAAAAAACTTTATGTCTAATTTAATATTTGTCATTCAATAAAAAACTACTAGTGCTTTTGAAACTGAGATAAACTTTGCCAATCTCAAAGTCTGTTGGATTATTAAAGACGTAATTCAAGAAATAAGCAGACATGATACCTCAATTCACGTCATCTGTTGTATCATATAATTTAAGTGTTGTTAATTTTTCGTAAGTATATTAAATAAAATATGTTCTGGACTTTTCTGTAGCTCATATTTTAACAGGATTCCAGAACAACTTGGATGAGTAGAATAACTGGATCAGGAAACAGGAACCCAAAGGATAGTTTTCTATATGATTGTGTACTTAGACAGTGTTCCGTAGCTGCAAGGCCAACCTAAACACATTTTTTTTAAATACAATGGTACATTGTTATTAGTTTCCGAATATATGGTTCGTCAGATATATAATAGACATTTCAAAAGTTATGACTATTTTTATATCAAAATCGTTGTACATATATTCTCCAGCCTGTACCTAAATAGGAACAATTATTTTTCCATTTTTTGTATAATTAACAAAATTAATTATAATAGATACACTTTTACATCAAAATTAAAATAAGTTTTTAAAACACTTCATATTCAATTCAAAAGTAATAATAGATGTATTTAAAAAAATGTTTGATTTCGTAGGCCTACAGCTACGTAACACTCTGTATAAGTGAAAATTATTTTAGGTTGTGAAGCCTAATGTCCCCGACAATTTTGCTATGCAAAATTTTTTTATTTCAATCTAATAAAGTAAGTTTTGGACTTTTACACAGTATTGGGACACCCTGTATAATTTTGAAAGTTAATTATTCATCGTTATGTTATGTAAATTTTAAATAACTTTATTATTTTTAATTTAATAGGTAGTTTTTTAACAGAGAGTGTTTGAACACTTACAGATCAAAACGGCCTCGTTCCTAAAATTTTCATCATCAGGAAAAAGGGTTAAATCCTTATGATGACCTTAAAAGCGGAAAGCGCTCGACATATTTAATTCAATTTTTCACACCCCAATTTTAAAATACAAAAAAAAAGTTTAATTCTATCGTCATTTTAACCTAGTGGGTACACACCAAACCTTCACTTTATTAATTTATAATTTGTAAAATATCATCCAATATTTTGACATTTTTTTTTGTTATTAATAATTTATAATAAAATGAATAAATGTTTATTTATATTACTAAAAAATTTTGAATATTTTGCCAATTTCTTATTTAAAATGAATAACATCGTTGAGAAATATTATTATTTATCATCATACCACAATGTTAAAAATTTCTAAAAAATATATTCCAGATTGTTGGTGCAGTTGCTACGTGCTCTTCCGGAGGGTAGACACGCGTAATGCATTAAAGTAGGTCATGACAATGACGTCAATATCGTCGCAAGGCTCGTATACGACTGACTCCTCCAGGACTTATGGAACTTCACAGCCCGGCATCTATACTGAACTTAGCTGTAAAGGCACCGCGCTTTAAACACAACAACACAACAAAACGTAATCGTATTAGTATTTTGAAGAAAGGATAATACAAATAATTGTTTTATTATTTTCAAGAGGGAATCTATCACACAATTATAATAAACAACAAAAGCTTTCGAGAACCTTTAATTTTTTTTCACACCTATTAAAAATACATTAAAATTATCTTCAGCACTTTGGTCCTCATACAGTAAAGTAGCATATCTCAGCAAACGCCATTAACCAACAAAAAAAGTTAACATTAATTAGTAATAGTGCACAACAAACATTATTTAAATAGGATACAACATATTTTATATTTTAAATAATATTCCATTGAATTCGTTTCCAACTTTATGTGAACATTGTTCAGAATTTTTTTTTATATTGCAAAACAGTACCTTTAGAAAAGACCTTTCGTTCGATAAGGGTTGGTATCAGGGTTTTGGAATTACCGCCGCCACCATTGTAGGACCGGATGCGTGAGCTGAGGCGAGGCGGTTCTTCAAACCCCTTCCCGCTTCGCGTCCTTTCCTGGAGGAGTTCATTGTTGGCAGACGCGTGTTTGGCCTCGATTTCCAGAGTCTGCTTCGCCAAATGCCACACTCACACATACACCCACACACACACACGCTCACACACAACCGCCCCCGCTCTTCTCTCTGCCACCAGCTGCGTCAGTAACACTCAAGAGGGTTGAATTTTTCTTGATTCCATTAGAACGTTCGTATACTTTATTGAAAAGAGCCACGTTAAAAGGTTGACGACAGGTTTCATTAAATGAAACAGAGGATTAAAAAAGAAAAAGCAGATATATGTGTGCTTGCAATATTATTAATGATATTTTCACTAGTCCGTTAGAATGTTATATTTTAATATTTAGGGATTAACCAATTTACAAAATCAGAGAAAAAAATTACTCTTATGTATACACAAATACAATATAAAACAAACATCAAAATAAATAACAATAGCAAATAGCGCAGGGCAAACATTTTACAATATTAATTTCACAATTCAAGCATCCATTACAGCACAATGATCTAAAGTCTTTTTATACCTGTTTTAAATGACTGAAAAGATTGATGAAAATAATCCACCTGGATACTAAATGTGTTGGTAATGTTACTATTCTAGTTAGAGACTCATTTTGACCATAAGTATTAATATGAAAGCGAACTTTGTACGTGTCCTTCTATCCTTAACACTGAAAGAGAACAAATCCAAAATTTCAGAGGAAGATAATCTACCAATAATAACAGCAAAAAAAAGCAAATCAAATTCAAGACGTCTATGTTCGCGTGACGTATTTAACAAACATACTTTCTTTAAACTTTCTGTACCCTCTCCAAAGACATTATGTAAATTTCATAGTTAGGATTCCAAATAATCGAGTTATATTCCAATATTGAACGTACCAGTGAGAAATAAAGTTCCTTAAACACATCACCAGATAAATCCATGCGTATTATTTAAACAAATCTCAACATTTTCAATGAACGAGATATATATTGTTAATATGAAGATTAAACATTAATCTAGAATCAAAAATAGTACACAGATCCTTCACACTGTCCAAACTTTCCAATCTTACGCCGTAATCAAACATTAGGTTATACCTTTTCTTAGAAAAAGTCACTACATGACACTTGTTAATATTCAATTCTAATAAGTTAACATCACACCAGTGCACAAGATTATTTAAATGATTCTGCAGTTGCTGTGAATGAATAGGTGACGATATTGCTATATATCATTTATGATCATCGGCAAACATGAGAAATTTAGATTCCAAGATAATAAGATGTCATTAACAAAAAGGTTAAACAACAAATTACCGATATGTGATCCCTGTGGAACTCCAGATGTAACTTGAAAAGGCTTAGATATACAGACCATACTTAGTAAATTGAGTTCTTTCACAAAGATAACTACACAACCATTTCAGCAGACTTCCATCAATACCATAAGCTCTCAATTTAGCCACAAGAAGGACATGATCGATCCTATCAAACGCTTTCGCAAAGTCTGTATAGGCAGAGTCAACCTGAACTCTATTTTCCATAGCATTTGGACCTACCTTTCGAGAAACCATGCTGCTGTTCAATAATAAAGTGTTTACAATACCATGTAAAATATTCAGATATAATATGATCAAATATCTTTGGTATATTCGATTGCAAATAAACGGTACGATAATTTTACACATGACCACGGGGACCCTTTTTGTGAATGGGTTTAAGAAAGCTGTTTTTCCAGAATTGAGTAATTACTCCTGAATTTAGGGATAAATTAAAGATCAGGTCTAGGTGAAAGTTTTGATGGAACAGCTAGAACATGATCAATTATAGAAGTTATACTAATAAAATAATTAGTTAAATTTAAAAGATCAGAAATGCATCCATAATGAGGAACTTGACTTGTACGATTCATATTATAAACGGAAGAGAAATAACTTGCAAATAAATCGACAATTTCAGAACCATCTGTAGAAGTGATATTATCATATGACATAGTTGAGGGTAAAGTATGAGTTTTCTGATGTCATTCACATATTTCCAGAAACTTTTAGAATTAGTTTAAGGTTATTCTCAGTTTTCTTCAGATAGTTCCTATATCCTATAACAAATGACATTTAATTTTTTACATTGCAGCCTTAAATAAAAAAAAATTGATAAGATTCTTGAATTCTAATCTTTTTATATTGCTTATATGCTATTTTCTTTTTAACTGCTATATGTTTACGATATGTGTTGAACCATGTTGGGAAATGAGAAGTTTTTCAACGGTACAAAAGTATTAATTACATAATATATTAAACAATAAAATGTATTGACCCACTGATTAACAACATTACCCTGAAAAACCATTAAAAAATATATATGAAAGTGGTCTGGTTGGCTGTGATATGTGAAGCAATGTTTATTTGTGATATGAGTGAATAAATTCTTAATTCAAGGGGAAAGAGAAAAAAAGGAGTGCATAAAAACTGAGATTACAAAAATAAGTCTTGATGTTCTCGAAGAATTTACTATGTCCGGTTTTCCCATTGCACTATTGCTGTGAAGTAACATATCTTACATGTATAATAAGAAACGGCCCTTAATTATTTTTCAAAATTCGTCTATTTTTAAAATAACAAATTTATTCATTACATTTGCATCATACTAAACGTTCTAACAAGAATTTGGTTTGCTCATTGTCAAAAAGTGATTTCATAGTAGTAAATGGACAATTTTAAAAACGGAAAAGGTACTATTCACAAGAAAATTAAAAAATGTTAATAAAGCATTTTGTTAAATGAAAAAACAATCTCAATACACGTTTTGAGGATAAGCAACGAAATTTAAAACCAGATGTAAGTATCCATCGGAGAACAATTGTCTTTTTAAATAGATTTATATTGTTCTATTATTGGCACTATCCAGTAATTTTAGTTAATCTTTAAAAATATTATTATTAAAGTAACGACACATATACTTATTTAATAATAATAATGTGTAATATTTGTTTAATATTCAATTTTTATTCTATCTATACCAAAAGTAAATGTAAGTAGTTTATGTATTTAAGTTATTTTATATCTAATGCTAGGTTTTTATGAATCACTCCCTGTATAATAACAAGAATTTTCGACAATAGAGTTCAAAGTTCTCATATACATTATTC
Organism: Hermaeophaga mercurialis; assembly: GCA_951812935.1. Taxonomy (NCBI): domain Eukaryota; kingdom Metazoa; phylum Arthropoda; class Insecta; order Coleoptera; family Chrysomelidae; genus Hermaeophaga; species Hermaeophaga mercurialis. The sequence goes on along the minus strand of OX638366.1, from coordinate 3,397,282 downwards.
AAAAACATCTACTTCGATAATGTCTGGCATTTTGACCTCATATTATTAGTAATAGTTATCATTGTTATCAGCATTTATCAGAACCTATACTTTTATTCTTATTCCTTTCCTCCCAAAACAATTTGAAATTATTCAAATAATACATGAGTTGTAGAGTTGCATATATTTGTTATTCGCTTTTAACATTTTTAACGTATCGTTCAATATTACATACAGTGTGTCCACGGACGGCATTCACAAGAGGAGAAAATTTTTATTTTTAGTTTTATCGAAAAATGCCATTCTTAATAAAAAATTGTGCTTAATTCAAAACTCCATGAAATGAAGAAAAAATCATGATAATTTTTTATACTCAAATATGGTAAATGAGTCAGGTTGGCAACCATGTAGAAGATTGTTTCAGTTACATTGTAAAACATGCGAAGATGCCGGATTGGACTCGCTATAATTTTCGCATTGCCTCTTACCTTCTCAGGTAAACAAAGACAGCAAGTACGAAAAATTATCAGTTTCGGAACAGCAACAGCAACATTGGTGACAGGTTACAACATTGGTGACAAGTTATAACATTGGTGACGGGTTACAACATTGGTGACAGGTTAGTTAGTCTATACGAATCTGCGAGCAGCAGGTGGGATAAAGTCAATTTGTGTATTTTCGGTAAGTAGGGATAATTTAAGAACTTTTAATATGGATAGGTATGCTGCAAGTTGTGGTACATCAGATTCTCTGTCTATTAAATTAACATTAGATGATAAATAAGTGATTCAGATACGGAGGATTCGGATATAAAAATGATAATATGCCGTCGTAATATCTCTTAAGGTATGAATAGACGTTTTAGAAGTTTTATAAAAAAAAGTAGAAAATTATTAAAAATGTTCATATCTTCCTCATTATCTTATCAATTAAATTCAAAAGTTAAATTACTCTGCCAATGGAATCGCATTCGGTTCACCCGCGGACTCGCAAACCTCCATAGTGAAGAGAGGTACGACGTCAGTATTTAAATGAATGACGTCAGAATCTTCCAATTCGGCTTTAAACTATAGACCCACCGATTTATTAAGAAAAACAAGTCCCATTTATAGCACCATTTTAATATTTTTCCGTTTTTTTAAACATGGTTCTAACTTTTTTCGCTCTGCATCCGATTTAATCCTCGCTTAATAAGAAAGATTAGGAAATACGTATGTTGCAGAAAGACCCGGAAAATAGAATAGGTTTGTTGGTTACAATACATATATATATATATATATAATATAATACATAGAAGCGAATGATTTGTTGCTTGTTCAAAATGAAAGTCTTAGAATTTCACATTCCTATTTGACGGCAAAAAAATACTGCAGAATTATTTGAAGGATGAAACTAGTACCGTAATCCAGATTTGATATCGGAAATAATCTTAACAGAATGTATTAATTAACTACATAAAAGATTTACCCATTTCCGCAATCTTTTAAGTCCTAAAAACAAATTTTTATACTAAAAAAATATATTTTTGTTTAAAATTAAATAAAAAAATAGTAAACGTAACATGTACCCACATTAATGACACAAGAGACATGGTATTTCCTATCAGATGTCATGTCAGTACTAACTAACCTAAGATTGATTAGAGGGGAGTCGGTAGCTCGGTGATAGAGCCTTAAACTGTTGTCAACAGATCGATAGTTCGTATCCTGTAGGAGAACAAGAATTCTGATTTCACTACAAATTAGAAAAAGCAGTTTTCGAATACTGAAGATGATTTCCCACTCATTGTTGGCTTTTAAAATGGCGCCTGGAAATAATAACAAAGGTTACAGAGAAACACGAGGCTAATGATCTTAATGGTTAAAGCCGTTGACAAAAAAACCTATCATGTCAACATCACGAGTTAAATAGACCTTAAATAGAAGGTATTGAAAAGTTATATATTTCTTGTTATTAAAACGCAATAAGCTATAATAGAGTTTAAGAGTACAGCAGGAACATTCAGCAAAAATATGATAAAAAAGAATGTTGTTATTACTAGAAGTATTTGTAGATAATAATAATAATAATAATAATAATAATAATAATAATAATAATAATAATAAACTAAAACTAATAAAGATAAAAATAAAAATGTAAAGAGATCAGATATGCAACACAAAGATAAAAAACACTCAAATAAAGAAATTTACTATAAGAATAAAAGTATACTTTAAAAAAAGATTCAATAGGTAAATATTTTCATGTAGATTAAGGTTATTCTGAGTAGTCCTAATTGGGGGTAAAAGTTGCAGTCGAGAAGATTTTCGGTTAAAGCCAGGTAAAACAGTAACTTCCTTTTAATAGGTATTTTTTTTATAATGTGATAATAAAAAATAAAAATAAATAATAAAAAAAAAATTCTTTTATTTTTTTTTAGTTACTAGATACTCTGATTTATAAGATCACTAACAAATTTTCGATCTAGTTGAAGAAACCAAATATGTAATTTTTTTTTGAATAGATTGAAAGACATATTATCTTTTAGGTCGTGCACTGAAAAAAAAATCTGTAAATGTTCTATACATATTATGTAAACTTCACCAAATATATTAGGTAAATGTATTAAATACACATCTAATAATGTAAATACTATTTACATAGTAACCTTACAAAACATATTTTGGTAAAATTACACTATTATTGGAACTTTACATTGGAATAAACATTTTACATAATATATTTTGTTATTCAACATATGATGCTGTAAATAAACCTAATAATTACTGTGAATATTATGTTACACAATCTGTATTGTAAAAAAGTGCAATTGCGCAGTAGCTTCAAACCTGTCTCGACCCGAAGTGATGCAATGTTTTAATTGTTACTTAAAGTAGGCAGAACGCTGGAGGATTGTGATTAACGGAATAAAAATAAAGTCTATTTATTTGAGGTTTAGTGTTTGTTTGTTTAAGTAAGTACCATATTTTAATTATGTTTATTTGTAACATTTGCAATTTTCAATGTGTAACAGTGAGAAAATATGATTTACATCAATATTTACACCGAAATTGACCATGGGCTTCGTTTGTCTGTAAACATAATGGTTGCCTTCTAACATTTTTAAAATACAATAATTTTAAACAACATGTTAAACGGCATCATTACGATATTCATTCAAACGATGTTCATAATACGAGTATAATAAAGTGTTCTGTCTATAATTTCCAAGCTTTTCACGGGTCTGAAATATTTAAACACGTGTACAAGCATTTTCAAAAGAACTGTGAAATTTTGTGTCCTATGAATAATATTTGCGGTAGAATTGCCCTGTTTAAAAATATTATACATTTAGAAGTAGTAGAAGTGTTACAAGGAATCATTTTCAGACAAATGATACTATTCAAAATAATGCCCAAAATTCAAATCATAGCAGTAATGAAAAAGCAGCTAGTGATTTAGATTCTGACTGCACCTTTAATTTGATTCATATAGATTCTGATAATGAACTGAAACAAGTAAGTTTAAGTATAGTAGGTACGATGTATTTAACATTGCAGTCGAAATATTTTTTATGTAACAAATCCCTACAAACTATTATTGAAGGTTTTACAGATCTAGATAGAGTCAATTCTCTATATATGTTGAAACAAATTCAAGAAAAAAACAATATAAATATGAGGGAGTACGAATTTCTAAAAGACACTATTTTTAAACAAATTCATTCAGCAGAAAAGAGTGGCCTACTAAGATCAATTTATTGTAGAAAAAAATATTATGAAAAATATTTCAGTTTTGTACCTCCAACTATGATATACTATGATGTAAGTACTAAAAATGTATTTTTTTATTATGTAGACATTAAATTAACAATAAAGACTTTATGTACATTACCAAATTTTGATGAACAGTGTTTTAAATTACCTAAACAAAACGATACATTTAAAGATGTTATAGATGGTCAAAAATGTAAAAATTCTGATTTTTTTATTTTTTGATATCGCATAATGTTTTCTGTTTTCTATACACTAGGAACAAGTGACTGCTTTTTTTATTTCAGAGAATGAAATCTGTGTATATTGTTTGGTCTCAAAAAAGAGACAAAAAATGCTCTGTTTTAGTAGATGATGATGAAGATGTTTATAGCAGGATAATTTTAAATGGTAAGTCAAAATTTTAACCAAATATATTTGTGGGGTTTAAAAATTAAATAGCCATTGTCTAACATTGAAACCTTGGATCTGGCAACCTGAATTCGAACCCGGTCGGGGCGTAATTTCTCACAATTTTTCTCTTAAAAATGATTTCCCTCTCGAGCATCCATTTTTAGTTTCTAATTAACAAAGATATTCCTTTAATGGTAAAGGTAAACAGAAATAATAACTTTCTGTTTTTTTTAGCTTCTAATAAACTGCAGCTTAACGGTTCAATGTTAGTGTTAGAAAGTAATGGCACACCAATTGATGATGAAATTGTACCCTATGTCAAGTCAGAAATACTAATATTATTAGAAAAAGATCAAGAGTGGATTCCTGCTGTCTCTAAAGTCGTTGCAGAAATTAGTAACTCTTCTGGTATAACTACTACATCTCTTGATACAACTGCAACCATTAACAGTAACGACCAAGCAAACAATAATTTGAGACAAGTAACAAATACAGCTGAGAACACTACTATATCTCACACTGAAACAAATTAGCAATTAACAATCTAGTTCAAAATATTATTGATGACATGCGTTCGATTAAAACCAACATTCCTACAAAAGCTTTCAAAATTATTGCTAAAAAAATTATCGATATGTATCCAAATACTTTTATGGACGTTGATGAGGATAAAATAGTTCTTGGTGATGGAAGTCACTCTTTAGTCAGTAAGTTGCAAGAACGCAATAATTACTTAAACCGTCCTCACAAAAGAAAAAAGAACGAGCTAAGTCCCATAATAAAAAAAAACGATTTGTAAGTGCTCGAGCAGGGTGCATAAATTGGGCACCTACATTAACAGAAGATATTAATGTAAACAACATTGCCGAAAAATCAAGGAATACTCAAAGCTCAGATGAAGATTTCTATAGTATTTGTGAAAAGTCATATGCCGCCATCAGACATTATTTGAACTCCGAAAATCTCCGAACAGTGTCAGATATCAGAGAAGAGTGGCCGATACTACTCTCAAAGTTGGCAATTTTCTGGCATTTTAACAAACTGACTAACTCAAACATCCATTTATTGAATAATCTGGTTGAAAGAAGAGACAATCTACTGTCTTTTCTTAAATCTAAATTAAAAATAGAAGAAGAAATTTGGCAAGAAAATCAAGACCAAAATAGCAGGATCACGTTTGTAATTAACTGTATTGTAAATTATTTCAAAGATGACATTTCCTTTTTGCTAAGGAATTGTGAAGGGTCCTCAGAAGAGTACTTGGAAAATTTACCTGGAACTCCTTGCATTCTAATATTTGGTAAGCCTTTAAAAATATCATTAAATAATAAATAAATAGAACGAGATGATATGTGACTTACTTTTTAAAGGGTATTTTAATTTTACAGCTAACGGTGTAAAAATGTTTTAATATTATTTTATCTTTTGATCGGTTTAGTATTTGTCATTCAAACTTCGAAGAGGTCATATAATACCTCATCTGAAGGGTATTTTTATTCTGTATTCAAATATATATGTATAAGATTTTTTATTTTAACAATTTATTAAATTTTATACATTTTAACAAATTGAAAATTATAAATGGTAATGGCTTTGTACATCCCAATTCTAATTAGAATTGTCTTGTTTTAGAGTTCGATGGAAACACAATTTACAAAGTTTTTGTTGACCAACAAGTTATCGATGAAGAAGGATACACGTCTCTGTTAGATGCTATGAAAGTCTGCGTCTCTATGTATTTTATAATGAATTTAAAGTATTCTTCGTCAGTAGAGACTACATTAGAGTTTTTACAAAGACATTATTTAAAAATACATCCTGATTCAGGTTCTAAGTGCAAAAAAATTACCGGCACAAAGAAAAAAGTTTTTAATTTGATAAAAAATGTAACGTTATATAGACAATAATACTCTTTAATTTTATTTAAAAAATGTTTATGTTAGAGTTAACTAATTCTCATGTTTTTATTACAAATATGTAATAAACTGTTTATCAAAATATGTGAATTTTTTTATCTTTTCCACATTTTTTTATTTTTATAGATCATAATATACAAAAAAAATTAATTCGCTGATTTAAGATAAAATTGAAGATTATGTTTTTTGCATATTTTTTAGAATATCTGTATCTTATTTAAATTTATTTTTTTATATACTCGATATTTTACTATATATTGTAAAAATTACATTTTACATTCTAAATTGAAAACTCAAAAACAATATACTTTTAGCCTATATTTGGAATTTAATCTATTTCTAATAAGACACATTTTGTTTACATAAACGTAATAATACAAAATTGTAGCTATTTTATGAATTTTAGGTTTCAGTTGGAACAAAATGTGTCATATATGATTAAATTCAAAATATAGGTTTAAAGATTATTATTTTTCCTTTGCGATTTTTACAATGTAAATTAAAATATTTAGTAAATATAAACAATTTATTAAGTACTATTCCAAAATTTATAAAGCTTTTTCACACAATCTATAAAGTTTATACACATAATATACGTAGTATATTTCCACAATTTATTAAGTTTCTTTACATAAACTAATGTAAAATTAAATGATATATTAATAGCAACTACATAACTTTTTTTGCGTTGTTTACATTGTATATAATGTAATTTTACACAATACATTAAGTTATATTACGTAATCTATTAAGTATAATTACCTAATTTGTTGCGTTAGTATACATTATAAATGATTTAAATATTTACATATTAAATATTGTAATTGTAAAAAATACATAATTTAACGTTGGTTACAAAATTGCCAACATTATATTCTGTAAATTTACAGATCTGTTTTTGCAGTGTGTGGTAATATGACATATATCCTAGGTGCTAGATAATCGCAACATCTTTATAAAGCAAGTTGCTTGTATATAATATATATTTTTTATAAATTATTATCAAAATCCATTTTTGCAGAATATGAAGGTCGTTTAAAACCTTATCGTATACGCAACCCCATCCTATAATTCCATATCCTAACAATGACTGCACTAAAGAAAAATACAAAGTTCTTATACTATGTATATTTATAAAATCTCTGAGATATCTAAATTTGGATAGAAGACCTCTTATTTTTTTACCAACTGTTTTAAGTAACGGTCCCATTTCATATGTCTGGCAACAAGAAGTAATTTACCTACTCTGATTCAGAAATATCACGGTTTAAACCCACATTTAAAGGACCTAGATTAGGTAGTCCAGTGGTATATGAGCAAAATGGTAAGTATGTGGTTTTATTATAGTTTAAAGTTCACTTGTTATATTACAGCCATTTGGCTGTTTTGAAAATCGGTTTCGGCTCTCTGTTTTAGACTTTCCCATGAAGGTGACGAATACAATATAACCGTATCATCAGCAAAACTAACAATTTTGCCAGATATACCCAAGTTTATAATAAGCTGTTCATATAGAATGTGAAAAGAATTGGACCAAATACTGTACCCTGAGGAACACCAAAGGTAACTGCTTTTTTATCATTAACGTTATTTATATAACCATTTGTTTCCTATCTGATAAATAGCTCTCAAAAATATTGTAAGCATTCCTACGAATCCCTTACCTTTCAAGTTTTTCTAAAAAAATGTTCTTGATAAACCGTATCAAAGGCCTTAGAGAGGTCAAGGACTATGAAGATTATTGGAATTTCTTTATCTAGTGAGTCGTATATAGTTGATGTCAATTTTTAAATAGCGTCATCGGTTGATCTTCCCTCTCTAAAGCCATATTGATTATAGATAAAATATTAATTTTTTTTAGAAAACGGCAGTCTGTTTTTAATATATTCTCCAATATTTTTGAGAATGCAGGTAAAAGCGAAATAAGACGATAATTACTGATATCTAATTTTTATAAAGAGGTTTTATAATAGCACACTTGAGAACTTTTGGGAAACACACTGTATCTAGACACTTACTTACTATAAAATTTATTGGATTAACGATTTCATGTGCTATTTATTTTAATGTTTCTGTTCGTGTTTGATCTTGTCCTGGCGACTTTTTAGGTTAAGTTTATTAATAATAATTCTAACTTTTTGGCGGGATACAAATACATGGTGTTTTCCAAATAGTCTAAATTATCTTTGTAGTTAAGTAAATTTGGTATTTTATTGGCTAAATTTTGACCAATTGTGCTAAAGTTATTATTGAAATAATTTACAATTTCATTTTTACAGGTAACCTTTGTTCCATCTATTAATTTAATTTCATCAATATTTGTTTTAGGTTTTTGTTTACCGCAAGGCTCATTCACACAATTCCAGAGTGCCTTAGAAGTATTTTTGGCGTCTTTTATTTATTGGGAAAAATATGTTCTTTTTGCTATTTTTATTATTTTATTAAATTATATATTATATTTATATATTATTTATAGTAAGTAAAATAAGTTGTTTTTAATGACGAGATTAGTGTCACAAAGTCTGGTCAATATTTATTTTGTTCACTGATTAATTTTATTTAACTTGTTTCGTCATGACTAAAACAGAAATTCAAGAAAGTTGGTTTGCCATTTAAACCGTAATTATTGAATCTGATAACTTGAAATTATAAAAGTAATTGATTTCTTTTAAAACAACAGAATCCTATCAATTCCTAGAAATTCTAAATTTAAAGATCCTAAAATCTTTCAAACAACTTATTATAAAAATAAACATTTGTTATAAAATTCACAATATAATATATGTATTTGCTACAAATTCCAAATTTAGTTTGATTCCTCTAAGTCCCATTACAATATTAAAAACAAATTTTAAAAAATGAAGGTACTTTGAATATTTTTTATGAAATACGTAAACAAAATTTACATATGTGACTGTTAAAATAAACAGTTCTCTTTTTTTTAGAGACATGTTTAAGTATTAAGTTTCATGGAATATTCTGTCAATTATCTACTCTTCAGTTTTGATATGTTATTTTCCAGTGACGAATTTTCTGACTCTTTTATAGCTAATTATTTTAAATATATTTTCATATTTTCCGGTAACACAAGAGCTTATGGTAATAATTTTCGAAAAAATATAATCTAGAATATAGTAATATTCCTGATTGACTTTAGTATTTTTAATCATAAATGTACACACATAGAGATCCGTTGCTAGGCTCATTTAGCAGTATTTCACAAACATGTACAAATTTAAACTACAGACGGAAGGTAGACCCGACCCCCATTAACCCCCTACATTTATCCCCCGAAAGTAAAAGCGAGGAAGGCGGGTAAGGATAGCTTTTAACTCTCCTGATATAATCTGAAGCGCTGGTTTCGGGAACCGTACGCTCATAAATTCCAACAATTGTGCTGTTCCCGTCATGTTCGTAGTATTTTGGAAGGCGGGGGTCTTTAGAACACGGGGGGGGAGGGGTGGTATAACGGGGGTTGGCTCGACGACCGCTGCCTCTAGACCGTAGCCGCCAACTTGATAAGTGACATAATGTGCGTGCGCCTGCGTGCTTGTTGCTACGCACTGCGGACGGACCGACGTTGCCAAATTTACCGATGCGTAAAAGTTCTTCGTTGCCTGGAAGGTGAGTAAGAAAAGGAAGGAACGGGAAGAACTGTATACTTGCGAGGATCGATTCCAAAGGATTTATTTTTAACTGGAAAGAATTTTAATAAAATAGATCACGCAATAAAATTTCAAATGTAGCTCAACGAGCTTGTGTGTGTCTTTAGAGCAATTGTATTATATATATATATTATTTTCACCAGTAATTTTATTTTTTTAATATTACAAAAAACAGTAATGGTTTTTAAAACAAACCCGTTATTAAAAGTTGAGCTAAGTATAATGTTGGTGACTTTCATTCATAGAATTAGAATGTTCTGTAACGTGTTTCAACAATGCTTAATAAATTATTTTTCTTATATAAAGATTTTACAATGGTACGAACACAAGTGACATACGATCACGACCATGCAAACCTGTTTAAAAAAATGAGAAACAAATTGCGTGGAAAGTTTATGACGGATTAAACAAAAGACTTATCACGTTGGAAGAAGTAAATCGCTGTTAGTTTTAACAGGTTTATTAGAATTACTAATTGAACCTACTATGCGCGAAATGAAAGTGAATAAAACTGTACAAATTTTATATTCAGACAATATTACTTTCGACACTAATACAATTATTTAGAAAACTTCGAACCGAACATTAAAAGTTTCGAATTTTCTGACTGAACTATTTCATTGATTGCCATATTAATATTATCAATATGAAATTTCCATTGCTGACAGACATGTCAATGCAGAATAACGTCATATAAGTACGGAATTTTGTAACAATGTATATTTTATATATGATGTTTCATAGGTAAGCTGACAAACGCTAATTGTAGCTAGTTACAATAGAGATGGTAATGCTTTTATCCATTTATTTCTACGGTCATAATTAACGAACCATACAGTATATTTTTTCATATTTAGTACACCATGTTTTCTTTTATTGTCCAAACAACTAATAGCTAGAAGAAAATTCTCGGTTGCCATTAACAAAAAATTCATACATGTTTACAAAAAACATCAGAAATTTCAAAATTCATTTGTATTTGTTTTATCCATTTTTTAGAGTTATAAACGGAATAATACGCTAAATGTAATTAATTTTTTTTAATATAAACTTATTATAACTAAATTTATTATTTAATTATAAAATGCATATTTTGTGTCCGAAGACCACTCCAATGTGAATTTACATATTCGTAGTTGGAATTTTTAAACTCTCAATATAACACCCTGATGAGATATGCTATAATCATAGAATTTTAAAACCATCTTAGTAACTCCAATCAATATTATATCCCTTGACCAATGCAACGCGCTGTAGTATATTATGTAAATAGACAGATTTATTTCGGAAAATCTCTAAAAGTCCTGTCATCGTTTATAAATGGCAACAACGCATTCGGGCGGCTAGTCTGAATCTAGACGCGGGGATTCCACCACCCGACAAACCACCGCCGGTTTACCCCGTCTTTTCGTCTCGTTGCCGCCGTCTATCCTCTCTCCCTCTGCCCCGCCAACCTCATCGTCAGCTCGCACCCGGCACCCGACGCCGAGCGGGCGCTTTGGTTTGAGCTCCGCGATCTTAGCACCTCATATGTCAAATTTCGAGTGAGTAATAATAAACATCATTTAAGAGGTCAGAAAATGCTTAGAAAAGGTTAATTGCTTTGATTAAATGGGCAACGAGAGAAAATTTTTTATTAACGGTATAAGTTATTCAAGGCTCTTCAAAAATTTTGGCACCTTATCATTATTAAAATAAAAGCTATGCTTGATAGAAAATCATCTACTGATAATTGTCAACTAAAATAAATAGTTGTTAAAATTATTTTTAATTAAAAAAAAATAGCGAGTATACTACATACAGGGTGCGGCTTTAGTGTGAAGTACGATATATCCGTTATTAAAGGAGATATCAAAAAAAGTTATTTACAAAAAGTGTAGGCAGTCTCGAGATTCACATTTTAAAATTAGTCCCAAATATACAGTGTGTTCAAGAACACAGTGCAAGACAAAATTTTTGTTTTTTTAAATCGTTGAAATTAGCTCGGCAAGGGTTTATAAAAATGTAAAAATATACGGGGTATTCCATTTAAAAAAACACAATTTTTGTTTTGCTCTGTGTTCTTGAACACACTGTATATATGGGACTAATTTTTCCATTATTGCAATTTAATATTTATTGGCATCTTTTAAAATTTACCTATGACAATGTTGTCTAGGTGCCAAAATATAATTCTGAAAATAGCTATACATATTCCTACCTAACAAAGATGCCGTTTACAAACGGCATTTCTTTTTAAGGACGTAAACGCCTCTAGTTGCTCATTAAAAATATTTTTCAAAACCAAACAGGTAATATACGGAGTTATCTATTCTACTATTGTGAAGCATTATTTGTCTGAATACTTATTGCTAGTGCAATCTATGAGTACATCTTTGAATTGTTAATTCTATTAATGAAAACTGACTCTGTTTAACTATTAGCCAAATATTATAAAGCATTATAAAGCAATAGTTCTATATATGTCTTAAAAGTGTTAGTATTTTCACTTCAGTTTCATATCAGTTTTGAAATGCAAGCAAGTGCCAATATTCTCTCTTCCATTCACGTATGATAGATGAAAAGGTTACCCCATCCTTAGGGTAAATTCTTATTTATGATATTGTACGCCGAGTGCCATTAAAATCTTCTCGACGTTTCCCGTTTCTCTTCACTGAATGGTCTTGAATGAATCGGGATGTAAGAAAGAAATTCTAATTTAGCACTCAAGATCTAAAAGAATTAAAATGCCAAACTGTGAAACCGGTTTCGAAGCCTCATATATGTCGGTGGGGTTCTTTTCATGTTCACTACGAATATACCCCTCGGCCATTCGTATCAATCCTTTACCTTCAGATTCTTTTCAGAGAGACAATTTACGCGCAAATCCTTTCAATAACCAGAAAAAAGGGTCATATGTTCGGCATTACAACGGTGTTTTAATTTTACTAACCAAAAACCGAAGTATAACCATTAGACAGGACAATTATTTTTGTAAAATCAAGACTGAAAACAATGGAAAATTAATATAGTTCAATGATTTAATAATAAGCAATTGGATAAATATACTTTGTGTTTCTTGAAGAACACGTTTTAAATATTTTAAGTAAATAATGAGACATAGCAATTAGGAATAAATAATTTTTGAGGATATTTCGATCTAAAATATTTAAAAATATTTAGGAGAAGACTATATCAAAATTTAATACCAATTTCCTTATTATAAATAGAATAAAAACCCTGTATCTTGTTTGAAATTTTAGTTCTCAAATAACAAATATGCTACTCAGTTATTTGTAAAATGTTTTATTAGTGGTTTATAATACATAAAGGGCAATCATTTTATAATCATTTCGAACACCAATTTGCTTAAGCGTCAACCATACCGCAAGAAATCGTAAATAAACATATTGATGCATTTTTACAGGTTTATTATGCTTTCTCCCCTAACGTTTACTGTGGTCTCGGTCTCCGTAGAAGTTGTGTTAATATCTGTACAGTACCGTTTGAAGAAAATGTAAACAATTTGAGTCAAACTTGAGTGATGAAGGAGTGTATGAATAAAGTACTTGCACCGAGAATGATAAAAAAATAATATCAATATTTGTTATTGTTATTTGGAATGTCTGGGAAAATCCGGCAAATATTTGTTGTATCTTTTAAATTTTTATTACCATTAACTTTCTGAATATTGTACATTCTTGGAAATTAACAGATCTGCACCTTAATTTTTTAAATACATTTTCAAACATCCTGCAAACGCAACTTGCATTACCATAATTATGTATGAATTAGTAAAACGAATTTTACCGCTATCATTCCGGTTAAAACAATTGTATCTTTTTAAATTTACATAGATACTAGAGCAAAGATACTCAAATTTTACTTTCATTTTATTACGAGATAAATTTATGAAGCAATTGATGTTTGTAAAATTGCACGCATTAGGTGCTATCTGGTTTTTTATTACTAATGCCTTAAAATCCGTGGTATTTAAAACCTAAAATATAAATACGACTCCACATATTTGCAGACAACTATGTTTGATTAGTTTTTATGAAAAGTTGTAGACGGCACTGAGCATACAATTTCAAGAGGTTTGTTTTACAAACAGCAATTTAATACTGAAATACTGCTGTGTACTGTGTACCTATATATTATTACTGAAGTATTGATAATATATTAAATAATATTAACAAACGATTCATTTAAAAAATATGCAATGCATGTTTCGAGATTGAAGTACGAACCTGTAAATTTAAACTGGAGGAGGACAAGTAGAAATATGTTTAGTAATAGTAGTATTCGATAAGCGCGTAATTTCGCCTAATCGACCTAAGAACTGGCCTCCAAGATTGTGGATCCTACACTTTTGGACTTTTCTATGGGGGTATATGAAGACAATAGTCTACGATGGACGACTTTGAAGCCAACATTAACCACGTTATTGCCGATATATGCAGTCAGCTGCTCGAAAGAGTGATCGAAAATTGAACTTCCAGAGTACGTTTTATTCGAGCCAGCCACGGCGCCCATATGCCGTAAATCATAGTAAAAACCTAATGGCATACAGTTATCTTTTAAATAAAGCCAACACCATGGTCGTCACCATGAGTTTTATGTTTGATTTCATTTTAAAGCTTTATCTCTAAAAAACTCACCGAAAGTACTCATAAAATAAAGAAAAAGGTAAGGGTCATAGATTTGTTAGCGATAAAGAGGTTCGATCGAGTTGTGGCGAAAACTGGGAAAAAACGTATGTACCAAATTCCTACCACAAACTTATGCAAAATCTATCAAATAATTACAGTAACCAAGTGTTGATTTGGATAACATGCCATCTAGATTTTTCGTGTAAGTGTTTCTAGCTTAATATAACTACCTACATTTTGATAGAATGTTTTATCGAAATATTTTATGATAAATTAAAAACTCAAAATCTTTTCATGCATATACTATTTATGATACATTCTTTCTAACTACTGCACAAAGTAAAATGTAGAACTCAAACAAGTAAAAAATCAAGAACCCCATACACCTAGGCAAGTCACGTACCAAACGTGCGTTCATTTGATGTTCAATGGTTCTAACAAACGAGCTAGAATAAAAAAGTATTGAGAGGTCGGGCCGGTTGCCACAGTCACGATACGAAACATGAAAAAATTTGTCGGAAAAGACAAAACAAGGCGGCAAGACACGTTCGCGCATACCAACCAGGAAATAAACTTCCTTCTGTGTTTAATTCAACAGTTTAATTCTGTAGATGATCAGAAATGTAAGTACCTGTTTAGTTGCTGAAATCACATTTTAAAATGAAAGGTTACTTTAACTTCCTAAAAAGTATTACTAATTTTTATAAAGGTTTAGAAAATATCTTACAGGACGTAGGCGTAATTTTAAGGAGCGAGCAGCGATGTGTCTCCTCTCAACTGAACTAAAGGTACGACCACGACTGCCGGTACGCTACTATCAAATTCACTGGAACGATGTTTCCACCTCGATGTATTCCTTCATCAAGATATTAGTAATACGTTTTTTCCCTTTCATAACGCGTTATTTATCACTCGCATGAATTCGTGTATGACCTCAAATATTCAGCCCAAATCTGTATATGTATTTAAAAAGTTACTCTAGAAAATCTTCGTTAACTTATACCTAATTAATAATTTAATTATTTACCCTCCTTCCCTTCCCTAAATCACGACGCCGTGTCTATAAAAAACGACACGATATAATGAATGTTCTAAAAAATCAAAAAGCAACAGGATATGATAAAAGAAATTATAAAGAATATGGAGCTTAAAGGAAAAGGGGTTCCCAACTGATTACCAAAAACCATTGATAGAACTAACACAAATCACGTAACATATTTAATATACGACGTAATCTGTAATTATCGTTAAATGGACTCTGTAGGTTAGAGTTACTCAAAATGACTTAAAAATTCAATTCTAATCTTCAAGAAATAAATGGTTAACTGAGTTGTTTTACTAATGTTATTGAAAAGGACACTTAATATACAAATATTTACAATATTTATGTGTCTTGCGGCTTTTCAGTTTTCACTATGAACGAATTTTCACTTTTATTCACTTCACAACTTATCATTACTTAAATTTATGTTTTACAAAGATTTTATTACATTTAGTGATGAGTCGTTAAATTTATTGAGCTGAGAGAGTGAGAAATAATGACAAATTGAGTAATCTTATTATTATTCGATTTTTCTACTTGACCGGTACAGAGATCTTTGGAGTTTAAGGTGAGCAACTGCGTCTGTGTGAGTTGGAGCTTGCATGACGGGTCGTAAGATTAGTGTCAATTTTGATTGGTTACTTCATACAGATTTAGCGAGAGGTACGTTACTATTGAATCAACGGGAACGATGTTCCCACCTCGAAATATCTCTACTTCCAAGATATTAGTAACGCGTTCTCTATCTTTCATAATGCGTTCTTTATCACTCGCATGAATTCGAGTATTTCTTTATATATTTATGTCAAATCTGTATAATGTGATCTGAGTCTTGATTGATTTGTATTAAATTATAATGATGAAGTTAGTCACATAAATGCTAAAATTATTTTAAAAATATACCAGGTAAACCAAAATTGTGTTGAATATTATTTAAAATAATTTTAAACTGTTGGAATTGTACAAATGAAAAAGGCAAAAATTAATAAAACACTTTAAGTGCTCCTTCTAAGGAAGTTACAAGAAATTGGATTCTGTTAAAACACTATTTGAGATGTGGCGTAATAAAAGTTTTTGGTTCCTCTGTATATGTGCATAATAAAACGAGGAAAAAAGTTTCATAAAAAATCCTGGTAAGGTATATTAGTTGGTTATGAACCGAATGGTTATAAACTGTGGGAGGTGGAGAATGAAAAACTTGTTATAGTAAGAGATGTAATTGTTGATGAAACAAATTTATCGGTGTCTAGACCTGGTAAAAGGTCGGAAGAGGTTAATGTGAAAACCTCAAGTAAAAAAATAAAACTGATATGTGTGACTCTGAGTCAGGATCAGTGATAGACAGTTCTGATTATATAAAATAGTCCACATGTATCATATCATGAAAACGATATGTCAAACGATTACCTTTCGTGGGCCTAATCATTTGTAAAATTCCTACTTCATATCATGAAATTTAAAGTAGCGATAATAGAATTAAATGGAGATGAGCCATTCAAGATGAAATTGAATCTCTATTAATAAATAACACTTGGTCGTTAGTTTGAAAAGCCGAAAATGTAAATATTGTCGATTGTAAATGGGTTTTTACTGTTAAGAACGATGAATTTGGTAACCCTTCAAAGTATAAGGCTCGATTTGTAGATTGAGGTTTTAGCCAGCTTGAAAGATAATGAGACATTTGCATCAGTGACAACAATATCAAGCTTTAGATTTATAATTGCTTTTTCAAATCAGTTTAATCTATTAATTCATCATATGGATATATATAAAAACTGCTATTCTTAGTTGTATTTTGAAAGAGGAAATTTATGAGTGATTACCTGAAGGTTTTTAAAGAAAATCTAATCAAGTTTGAAAATTACATAAAGCTCTGTATAGTTTGAAACAATCATCTAGATATCGGTTTGAATTATTTGAAAAAGCACTTAAAGAAAATGGTTTTATAAATTCATTGTGAGAACTGATAAAAACATAACTTTAGATCAAAGCGCATATATAAAAACAATTCCAAATAAATTTAACATGTATGACTGTAAATCTGTCAATATTCCCCTTCAAGTAAGCTAAGTTATGAGGCACTCAATTCCGAAGTTAAACCTGATAGAACCTGTCGCAATGTTGTCAATTATTTGATGTATGTCATGCTGTGTACGAAACCTGATTAGAACGTAGCTGTTAATATTTTAAGTAGATATCTCAACAATAACAATATTGAACTTTGGCAGTGTTCTTAGATATCTTGAAGGATCAGTTAATGTTAAATTAACTTATGCTCGATTGATTATGATTATTAACGATTTTTTAAGTGGTTATGTGGATTTTGACTGGGGTAGAGATGATGTAAATGATCGAAAAAGTAAAACCAGATATTTATTTAAATTATTTGATTATTGCATAATCTGTTGGAGTACAAAAATTTCATCTACTGAAGGAGAGTATATGGCTCTTTTCGAAGCCGTAAGAGAAGCACTTTGGTTAAAATATTTCACAGACTAATATAATTTATGAAGATAATAGTGGTTGTATAAGTATTGCAAATAATCCAATTAACCACAAAAGATCCAAACATATTGATATTAAATATAGTTTCTCTAGAGAACAAATAGAAAAAGGAGTAATAACATTGAAAGATTTTCCTACTGATAACCAAATAGCAGATGTTCTTACAAAAGCACTACCAGCAATCAAAAGCTCTGCAATTTAGAAAAGAACTGAATTTGGAAGATGAAAATAATATTTAATTAACTCGAGTGGTCTCATTAGGTTTTTTTTCTGGGTTTTCCTAATCCTTTGCGACAAACTTGGACTATTAAAATTGTAATTTTCCCAGAGAGAGATAGAAACGTAGTAAATTTAAGAAAAGCATGTCACAGTTAGGTTAGATTAGGTTGTGTAATATTGTTTAGGTAGAACTAGGTTCATTTGTTGATAGAATTTTTGAGAGGGCGTGTTAGAATTGTATAACGAAAAGGGCAAAAAT
Source organism: Hermaeophaga mercurialis (assembly GCA_951812935.1). Classification (NCBI taxonomy): domain Eukaryota; kingdom Metazoa; phylum Arthropoda; class Insecta; order Coleoptera; family Chrysomelidae; genus Hermaeophaga; species Hermaeophaga mercurialis. The sequence continues at coordinate 3,378,921 of OX638366.1, read as the reverse complement.
TAATCAATTTCTTTAAGTACTCCTTCTAAGAAAGTTACAAGAAATGGATAAATAATATTTTAGTTTTGAAACATAACTCGTATAGAGAAAAAAATAACAGACACATCAAGGGTTTTCAAGTGTTCCCTCTTTCTCATACGTAAGGTAAAGATAGTTAGTTGGTGACCCATATGTTCGAACGTGTATTTCTTAAGGTCTCCAATTAATAAATAAAATAAACTCAGTACCACAAACTTATTATTTTTTTATAACCTAATCCCGATATAAACAACAGGTAATTCGATATTTGTATAATTTTTAGTCACTATGATATTATAAGAATGTAAGCATTTTTCCAGGTCCATTTGATTACAATGATTACGCTTTACTATTATTATTTATTTTCATCAGAAATTTAAAAACAATTAATTTACGTCAAAACCAGTCCAAGCGATTGTGGTAATAAACAATGACAAATTAAAACCACTTATGGTAATGAGTAATTATCATAAGTTTCCACTTGGATTTGCTTCACGCATGCAATAAACAGTAAACTAGTCCCACCTCCGCTCCCTTTACCCACCCGATTGATCAATTGACAGGTAGAGATACCAGCGCCGGCCTGACTACAACTCTTAATATCATTAAAATCGATGACATCGTTAAGGGCGTTTTTTTTCTTCTAAAATTTTCATTCTAATTTGAAAGAAATACATAGCGGTGGTGTATTTATGAAGCATTCTTGGCCCAAATTTTTAGTATATATTTTAGTATATACCAGCAATTTATCAATTTTTGAGAATACTTCTCTTGGGATTAGGTTCTGAAAAATAATAAGTTTACGAAAATGATTCAAATAAGTTTACTTTATTTATTAATTAGAGAGATTAAGAAAAAACCCGTCCGAACATGTGGGTCACAACTAACTAACTATCTTTACCCTTTGTACGAGAAAAAGGGAACACTTAAAAACCTTGATATTTCTGTTATATTTCTTTCTCTATACGACTTATGGTTCAAAACTAAAATATCATATTACTTATCTCTTTCTTGTACTTTTCTTAAAGACTGATTAATGTTTGCCCCTTTCATTATATAATTCAAACAACTACAGCCGAAGCGTTGTCTGATTACGTGGTGAATGACGATACTACAGTACTTGGAGTTTATAAAAATAACAAAAAAGTAACAAGATATATACAAATATACAAGAGAATAAAAATTCCATGCTCGTGGCTCACCAAAAATAAAATTTCTGGATGCTTGTTAAGAAAGAGAGCTCTTAGAATTTAGGAAGTCCGACACTGTGACTGCGACTATTTATATGTGTCAGTCGCATCATCCTTATACAGTATTCGGCATTAAAGAGACTATTAGCGGCTACTTCAAAAGATTCAACTCGCCGAAAAATATTCTCAAAACCAAATTATTCGTCACACCATAACTAAAAAATAATAAAATCTTCTAGAGACATAATATTACAAATTTACCTACACGTGGCTGCCCTATATATAAAATTTGATTTCCCAAATATATATATATATATATACAGGATGGTCCAAAAATTATGTACCGTAAATGTTATATATATATAGACCTTATAGCACATTTAAATATAATGGTACTTCTTTATATTCACTTTTTTTCAAAACTTTATACTAGAGGAGATAAAACCCTAAAAAGGAGTGAACGGAAAAGCGTTTATTATAAAATATCTCCCATATACTTTTGAATAACAAGTTCAAATTTTAGAAGTAATTATAAGACATTACAATAAATATTTTTATGTCACCATCTATTTCATACTTTATGAATAAAGGATCGTTTGGGATAATAAATGGGGGTTATTGCGTTATAAATTTTAAATTTTTATAATATATGGCTCCCCCACCTCTTATTTGAAAAATCAGACTAAAACTTGTGAAACCAAAAAAAGAATATAATAATCGTGTTTTCAATACCTTTTAGTTAGGAAAATTTTGTTTTTTAATTTGTGTTATGCAATTACGCCTTCTAGCAGTAGACCTACAAATCTGCAAATAATTTCTAGGTTTTTCTCTAGGCCACTTTTGTTATAATTTTTTTCCCCAAACTGTACTATAATCCATTCCTGAGTTATGGCCGTTTTTAGTTGCCCACCCGGTAGATATAGCAAATTAATGATTTATTATTACTACTATTATCATTATTTACTATTACTATTATTCTCAACACTTTTATTCATTTGGTTTAAAAGAGTTCACTCTAACAGGTTAAATCTTTAACTAATTCTGATAAAAAATACTAGTTTCTATTTATAGCTTTTGTTATGTGACCTGAATTTCTAGAAATTTTCTAGCTATCACTGTCAAATTACGAGAATATATGAATTTCAAAAACATATTCTAATTATTTTATTATTTGATGCCATATTTAAATTCTGAAAATTTTATTTTTTGCTTTTTTTGTGAACTTTTAAATGTGTAACTTCTGCTAAAATTTATTAATACCTGTAATTCATGATTTTAATACTTCTAAATACTCTTTAGATTAATTTTGTTACTAAATTTTCTTTTTTCCTTTTTTTATATGCACTTCTTTCTATTTGGTATATTAATAACCAAATTTTATGTGTAATGATTTTTATTACAAATTACATTTAAGGTTTTTTTAACATTTTTAATTATTTTAACCCTTTTAAAACAAATCATTTAGTATACCATGTACACTAATTAAACACTGAAGGTGGATATAGCTATTAATTAATAATTTTAATATTTAACATATTCTAGTTTTATCTTTAGTTATAAAGTTTTTTACGACCACGACTCTATTATTATTCGACAAAGCATATGCATTGTTTATGGTTTTAAAGATTTACAGACATTTGGATGATGAACAGTTTTTACGAGCTTAGAAACGTGCTTAGGCCCAGCCTTGTGCCCTCCAATTTATTTCTAAGACAGACTTGGAATTAAAAACTTATCGAATGTTGAGTTTATTTTTTAATAGATAACAGGTTTCAGGTCGTATTTCCACCCTTCCATATCTATATTACTAATTGAGAAACAGGCGAATACTTTCTTATATCAGTTGGTTATGTCATGTTTTCCAATATTGTTAAAACATTAACTACAACATATATGAAAAAGATTTTAAAAAATATCCATTTTGGGGAACATTATTACAATTGTCAACAAATCATTCAACAAATTATTTTGCTATTCCCGAATTATACAGAAAAACATATATATACAAGGTGTTTCTATATTCTACCTACAAAGCTTTATCCTAGAGACCTCTTGTTAATTAATGAATTCTGATATTGGAACATGAACCCTTGAAGGGCGTAGTTACTGAGATACAGAGTGTTAAAAGTTTGAAATCAAAATTAAAAATTTGCGATGAATGAAGAATGCCCTTAATTATTTTTCTCAAATTTGGTGACCAATATGCTCTTTAAGAAAGTCAAATTTTGACATAAAGCACATTTTGAAAAATTTAACCAGTGGTCCGCTACCAGGGGTTAGTGACAACTTTTGCCTCCTATTTTTTACGCCGCTGGTAGAAAATGTTTTGAATTCTCTGTTCATTTTTAGCTAAAAATGTAATAACCTTTTATGGTATTAAACTGAACGGTAATGGAAAAATTTGCTTCTAAACTAAATATTTGCAAGTACTTAGATACTCTACAAATTATTGTACTGTAACTTTTTCGTCGGTGTTTTGCAAAACAAGTATTTGCTTTAATTCATATAATTAATTCGATTTGAAACAATGATTAAGCGTACCTAAATGGTTGAAAAAGAGATACAAGCTATGGGCTTAATTTTGAGGTCAGTTGCTGCAATTTAATAAAAATAAAAATCACAATAGCGAAAAAGTACGAAAGCCATCAAAATTAAATTTTTTATATTGTTTCTATGACCGATGGTGGAGAGATTTGCTTCTAACCAAAAGTCAATATTTCTAAATTCTTATCTAGTAGACAAGTGCCAAATTTTCAATAGGTCGTGTATTTGACAAGATCTTGGTAGATTAAACAATACAGTTAAAATTACTGCAATTTTTTTAGTGATTTAGAAGTAAAAGTGGTCATGCCTGTACCTACGCTCTTGACAGTTAACAACATTTTGTATAACACTCAAAATACCTCTGTTCTATTGTGATAAGTGTACTAATATTTATATCTAAGTCTAACGTTTAAAAATATATTTTTTAAGTGTCATTCACATCAAAAACTGAATTGATCTTTTGTCAATTGTGGAATCGTTTGATCATATGATATTGTAAAAAAATTGTAGATCAAGAATTATCGTATTGATCGTTTTCATAACATAGTTTTTAAATGTTTTATTAGAAAAACATTGTGCATCCAAAATCAATGTAATCCTTGCATCGAGTGAAAATTTAATTTGGTTTTGAAATTATTCAAAGAATTCTAGAAAGTTAAATTTTTTGGAAAAAGATTTATACTATTAGATCTTATTTAGAGAATACATTGTAAAAATTTCCCATCATTTCAAAAGCATTTGGCAGCCGGTTTTGAGTTCCTTGTATTTTTGGCATAAAGCCAAAGCGGTCCCATGTGCATTATTCATAATCCAGAATAATTTTCCTAAATAGTACTGGTGAAGGTGAAACACTTCAAAATTTTAATTATAAATATACAGATCTAATGGAAATATTAGATCCTATATACGAATCCATGCAAGTGCAAGACAACACAATATGGATAGTAGGAACCCCTTACTACTTTCTTAAAGCAGGGGTATCGGAGGTGGAAACATCGTTGTAATAAATTCGATGGTATCATACAGGCTATCATGATCGTACCTCTAGCACAGCAGAGTTAGAGAGAGTAGAATTAAGGAATGGGACATTTAAATATCCATTTAGATAATTCTTCCACAACGTATGGATTGCTTGAACACATTTTTGACTAACTATTTGTTTTTAGCATGTTTTTTCACATTTACTAATTTATTGTTAAATTTTTTTCTGTAAATTTCGTCACTGCTTTTCTGTTGGTATTTTTCTAAATAGGGAGCCTTTAAAAATTTTTGGAATGCGTCACCCAGCTGCTCGATATCAGGATAGTTAGTCTTGCTTTTTAGGGTTTACCTTACCGCAAGCATGCAGAGACTTAATTGCGCATTGTTCCTTCTTAGTGAGTGGGGCCCTTGTTATATCAGATACCTAATTATTTTGAAATAATAGTATTAAAACAAACTAAAATTTAAAATGGCATTTCACATTCAATAATTTTAAAATGAACTACAGTTGTTAAGTATAGATATAGGCAAAACAAAAGCTTTTCTAATTAGAAAAATATCAAGGTTTCTATTTATTTGTACGGTTCTGTTGTGCACATTTAATAAAGTTCTCAACCATAGCGATAGATGTTTTTTCTGTACACAAAGTCCACGAGGAAAAGGAAATTTGAAATTCAAATTCCTACTGCAACAATAATCTCTTACTTTATATGTAATCACAAGAATCACCTAGCATTTTAAATTTTTCTTTAAGGGTATTCGCACATAAATAGTTAAAAATTCTCAATGATCCAATGCCATAAAAAATCGGTCGGAGTATCAATTTCATAGACTCCAAGGAAGTCATATACAAACCTCCCATGTAAGTCATATTTGTGAAATTGAAGAAAAAATTTAAAATTAAGCAATTCATTATTTTTGTGTTTACCATAGAAAATACGAAAATAATAGATTCAGTACCTTATTATTACTCAGCGAAAACAGTTTTGTTTCACCGAAAGTGTAAGTACTTACAACTGTTTTTATTTTAAAATAAAGCCATTGAATTGGTCTGTCCGCATTTTCGACCATTAACTAGAAGGAACCTCTTGTTCATTGCAAACATCTTGTAAAAGTATTTTACATTTTAAACATTTGACTATTCGATTATATGTAAAAACTATTTGAATACTTAGTTGGAAAATGTATAATATAAGGAGCAGCAACTGGATCGAATACTCTTAAATGTTTTATTTTGTTGGAGTAGACTGTAATTTACTGATATTATTACATTTTAATTGCGGAACATTCCAAATTACCATGTGCAACTACGGGTAGCCGAGCAGCGGATAACTAACATGTGACTCATATTCAATGTCACACCTATGGTAATTAAAAATTCAAGGCTTCCAATACTTACGAAAAAGTTATTATGTTTTTTTGAACCTATTACAAGTCTAAAAGGTTTAAACTTTATATTATATTTAACATTATTATTTCCTATTAAATATTTCGAACAATAAAACTTTCAATTTTCCTTTAAAATACTTTTGTTATATACATAACAAATATTATACATAACTTGCACCAAAGAAATTTATAAATAAAAACCCAATATATATACTCGTTTTGAAACCATAAGGAGCATAGAAGAAAATTATTGCACAAACGCCGACATAAACAAAAACCGGGAAAAAAAAATGGAACGTATTTTATTTTCTCAACTTACGATATCACACTAAATTACTACTGCGTATGTTCTATGCTACTTAGATATTAATCTCCTTCTCATTTCAAATAACATAATGAAATATAAAAATATGCAAAAACACGAATTCTGGTTTTTCTTAGACATGAAAGAATATATAAAATGGAAAATAGTAATATATAGCAGGTAATTATTAGGATTAGTTTCATTAAAAAATATAATAAAAATATTCCTACATGTTATTTGTCTTCTTATGTATCTATGTAGGTACTCATTCTTAGTTAGAATACGATAGATATTCCGGGAATAATCACTTGAAAAACTTAAAATAAATTAAGAGAAATATTTAAGTTAAGCAGCATTAAAAGAATAACATAAAAAGGGATACGTAAATAATAATAATAACAACACTAAACCTAAGACCTAATATGTGTTACTTATCTAATGAGAGCTGTGAACATTTGAGCGTTGCCATGTTGGACTAAATATTTAAAACAAAATCTATTTCTGTCTACCTGAATTTATTCTATTTAATTTAATTTATTTAAAATTCCTCTTGTTAATGTCTTGACCTTTATTCCTAGATGTGCATTGTATAATGAATCTATATTTCCTCTCCAATTTTTAATGCTTTGCAGATTTTTTGCATAAAACACATTTGAAGAAACTGATGACATTTTCATAAACTTCGCTTTTTTTTCTCGAAATAAATTGATACTAAACAATTCTCTCTTCTTGAAATTTCAAGTTCAATTATAATGATTCAGTCCTCACTCGTTTTGATTGGATAAAATTGTGAATAGTCTTATTTAATACTGGTTACGTAAAACAAATACAATAAGTATTTTGAAATAAATTTTTTAATAAAAAAAATATAAATCGATTATTATTATTAGTTAAATATGTTATTATGAGTCATCATACACTTTACCTGTGCAAATTAAAACTCGTTAAAAACTTGTTGTAACTTTTAATACGTGTTTACACACACTATGTCGTTGTTTCAATTCATTTTTTGTTACCCACCCAATTCTTTCAATTTCGTTAAATTGTATGAATTAAGCGGTTTTCAATCTTTTGTACTTAAGTGCCCCTTGTTTAACATTATACAATTTCGCGCTCCCCATTCAGGGATGTGAGTTAAGAGCCAACACATAGGAATTTAAATTGCACTAATGACACGACAGTAGGCAATGCTGTCTAGCGCGCCGAAGATGCTGTCGGAAAGTTTGCGTCGGGTATCGAAGATTGTCTGTAGTAAAGCAAGCGATGCGACTATAAATAAAGAAGTGCATTTCCGGTTGTTGTTATCATTTCAACGTATGTACTACTGTTACACAAGAAACTTTTAAGTCTGTTATTCTAACATTAAGCATTGTAAGTATGGAAAATTTTTGGAAACGAAAATTTTAGGAGAAAAAGGCTTGTACATTCATAAATTCAAGAAAACTGTCTTGATATGTTTTCCAAGTTGTGTAAATTTACGCAGGATTTCCCAATGGAAGAGAAGCAAAAAGCTGTGATGATAAGAACTGTAGGAGGTTATTTAGAAAATTTAAGAATTTCAAACGATACTTCTTTGCAGAAGATGAGGTCAAATTGTCCGATTGGAGCTGGCTTTTAAATCCATTTGATAGTAGACAGTCGGGCTAGCACTACAAAAAAAAAAGAATAACTGATAGATGTTTCTTCAAGCACCTAACAAAAATCAAATTTTATGAACAAATGACTACTACCTTATAAAATCCGATTTGGATTCAGTTACCTTTTGATGCTTCTTATTCTCGTGAAACTCGATTTTCTGCTCTTGATGCCTTGAAATCTAAATACCGAAATAAACTTCAAGTAGAAAAAGAACTAAGAGTGACCGTCTCAAACATAGAACCGAATTTAGAGGGGTTGTGTGCCTTAAAACGAGCGCATGTTGGCTATTAGTCATTAGTCCTTAGATAGAATAAGCGTCTTTGATTGTTAAATAAAATTTTAATAAAGAAATCTTTTACATTTTTTTTAATTTCCACCTAATTAGATTAAGAGGCGACCTACAGTTTGAGAAACTATGGTATATATTATCAAAAGACTATATATGTTTCAATAGACCCTTTATTTCAAAAAACAATTCATTTTGTAGAATCTTAAATTATTTTGGAGAATCTTAAATTATTTTGTAGATAAGAATAAACAATGTTATAATGTTGCTTTGAAGCACCTCTCAAATTGTTGTTTAAAACACTTGTAGTCTTTTTTTATATTTGATTGTGTAAAATCTTTAATCTGAACCGTTTATCGATTCCGTATAAATAAGAAAAATGGGGAATATTTTTCCTACATTTTCGATCGTTTGAATACAATAAATAAGATGTTTTAAAAACAAAACTCCCAGACAGATAAAACTACTTAGGAATGTATTTATATCAATTCTCAGATCGATAACCGTCGCTTTTATAGGCCCGATAATTTTGTGTAAGACAAACAAATTTAATATAACAAAGTGCCGGTATATGTTAATCAAGATTATACAGGGTGTTTCATTGGAAAGGGAAATACTTATGTATTTTGCTAATTTCTTCCTGTCGAACTACCCCGTATATTTTTTTTATATTTGGTAAATATGTTTCTACTAATCACAAGAAAAATTCAAGTCCGGATTAACAAAAAATTAGAAAGCATTGTATCCTCGAAATAACAAACACCAAGTCAAAATTGAAAATTTCAAAATCAAAAAGTTTCGTTAAATTTTTGTTTTGTATTTTTTTTTATATTTCCTGTATCAATATATATTAAAAATTAGTATTGTGATAAATATATTTTTTAATGTTTTAGTAAAAAAAATGGAGATAAATTAAATCGGTTTTATTCCAATTAACGCAATTTTATAACTATGAATTTCACTAATTTTAGAATATAATTCAGTTATGTATTAGTCAATTTTTTCAAACAATTAGAAAATACAAACGATTTCATTTCCTTTAAAATTTGCAATTAATATTATTACATTATAAAATGATATCTACTGACAAATAAGTTATGATGGAGCATAAAAATTTCGAAGTGATTATTTGCTGTATGCCGGAATTTACTGAAACACAATCTGAACGTAAATAAATGAATCATACTTCTGTCATAACTACACCACATTCTGAAATACACTGCCGAGCATAAAATTAGGGCCACCCCGTTATTTGAAACTATTTTAGAAATTTTGAATTGTTTTGGATTTTTTTCGGTTGTAACATAGTTTACTCACGTTATGCGACGCTTTTGTCGTGATTGCTTGAATAAAAAAAAGTTTTTGTGGTTCTCTTTAGAGTTTATTTAAAGTAATGAAAATGAAAATTTGAATTTGTTCAAACAAAAGAAATTTTAAGGAATTCAGTAGCGAATATTCCTACCTCTGACAGTGATAACAGCTTGCAAACGACGAGGCATGCTTTGGATTAGATTTTGGATCACATCCTGCGGAAGATTTTCCCATTCCTGCACCAGTATGTCGCGAAGCTCTCTAGAATTTCTGGGAGCCGGCACATGTCTCCGTAAACGTCTTCCCATCTCATCCCAAACTTGTTCTATGGGATTTAAATCTGGACTGCGAGCAGGCCAAACAAATCGTGTGATTTGAACCTCGTCAAGATAGGTAGTGACTACCCGAGCAGTATGAGGCCGTGCATTATCATGCATAAAGGTGGCGTCTTCTCCAAGAATAATCATGAACGGTACAACATGGTCTTCTAGAACCTCGGTCAGATACCTATGCGCATTCAACGTCCCATTCTGGATAAAGACTAACTCCGTACGAGCTTCGAAAGATATGCCTCCCCATGTCATAACTGAGCCTCCACCAAATGGAAGTCGCTCGGCAATACACGCTTGTGCATATCTCTCGCCTTGTCGTCGCCATACTCTTACACGTCTATCTGATCCCGTAAGACAGAATCGCGATTCATCGGAAAACAATACGCGACTCCAATTCTCTATTGTCCAAGGCAAGTGTTCTCGAGCAAAATTCAATCTTGCAATCCGGTGTTCACGGGAAAGTGGCGGTCCAGTAGCTCTAGTTCGAGAAGACAATCCAGTAGCATGAAGTCGCCTTCTAACTGTCCACTCACTTATGTTCACATTTCTCACTTCTTCCAGATGATTTCGAAGGAAAGTTGCCGTGACCGTCCGGTTTCTCAAAGCGCTAGAAACGAGAAAGCGGTCATCTCTGGCTGTTGTAGTTCTTCCTCGTCCTGAACCAGGTCTTCGAGTGAGCAAACCAGTCTCTTCGTACCGCTGAAATACTCGTTGCACACTAGAGAGACTGACATTAAAGTTTCTCGCAGTTTCACTCTGACCGTGGCCATCTTCTATAGCCACCACAATTCGTGCCGCAACAACAGGATTTATGGCCATTTCAATACACTGACAATGAAAACACTACACGAACAATCTGCAGTAGACAGATAAAACCACAGAATGAAAAAATATGCTGATAATAGTTTTTGAGAATTTGGGTGGGAGGACCTTTTTTTGTTAAACGCTTATCGGAACCACAAAAACTTTTTTTTATTCAAGCAATCACGACAAAAGCATCGCATAACGAGAGTAAAAAAAAAATGTTACAACCGAAAAAAATCCAAAACAATTCAAAATTTCTAAAATAGTTTCAAATTACTGGGTGACCGTAATTTTATGCTCGGCAGTGTATATGAATGAATCCGAGCAATTCGTCTAAATACCTAAGTCAGAAAGTAAAAACGGTTTTTTACTGTTATGCTTTATATTTCTACCACCTACGAAACATATTTCGATAAACATTCCAGTTTAGCGGTTGTACATTATTTTGAATTAAAAGAAGTTATATACTTATGTATAATTATAACTATAAATTTAAAAATAGTAAATATAATTTTGAGCAAAAAGAGAAGGACCGAATAGAAATAGAAGTAATATTTTTTTGATTGGATTTATTTAAATTACCGATATATTGATATTCATGCTTGTTCAGCCTTATTGCTTTGTGTTTTATGTTCTTTTTTATTTAATATATCATATGACGCAATTAATTTGGTTTATATAAAGAGGGAAACACAGAAACAACGAATGAATTGTTAAAGATCACCTTTTGTATATTAATTAAGAGGATAGTTTTCAATACTAGGCTTTAGCTGTTCATTATCCTACTAGATTTCGCCTCTAGAATAAAAGTAGAACCTCATCTCCTAGGCAGGTAGTCAATTGTATACTTCCCTGTTACCTTATGTATATATACCTATATTGTTACGATAGTATGTCTAGGAATTTAGTTAAATATATATATATATATATATATATTAAATTAGAACATTCACTGTTTATATAATATTACGTGAGTGAAAGTTTTGGGGTAAGTTCGCGATCGGATAACAAATAAACATTTTTGTTAAAATCATCAAAATGAATAAACATTACATCTTCTTGGTTGGGAAAATAAAAAACGATTAGAAGTCAAGCTTGGGATTTAGGATGATCGAAAAGTCTATAATGCCTACCCCTGCGATTAAGAGGCAACGATGCTGCATAAAATATTAAATTCCAAATATTTCCAAAACGGATTGAGGTAATGAGATTATTCAAAAACTAAAAGATGCAGATTTTTACACCAAAAGGGGGAATTATTCCTTTTTTTTAAAATTGTAGAAAATGACAAAAAACTATCAAAACAAAAAAAGGAATAAGTACCCTTTCATACAGACTTTTTAAATTTAAAGATTTAATGCAATATTTTTTTAATTTCAACCGCTTAGGAGTAAAACAAAATTTCAAATATTGGAAAAAATTAGTCATTAGATTATGCCTATACAATAGAAATATATACATCTATAATCTGGCAACAGTGTTCACACATTTTGACAGATTATGCTTTCACTCCTGACGTTGACTGGGGATTAGTACAGGTTTTCGGGAAATTGTAAATGGTTTGAGTCAAACTTAAGTAATCATGGAGCATACTTGCACCGAGAATGATAAAAGTCATAAAAGACGTTTGTCGTATAAACGAGTGAATTCTCGGAAAAGAGCGCATAATGCCATTAATAATAGGGAAGTGCTTTTTATGTAAGAGTTACTAAAAAGTAATATGTAGTTTTAATTAATGGCGTTTTAAATTTTCATTGCTAGTTTGGTTATGTCCAATGGTAATTTAAAGTTGTTAAGTATATACATTTTTAAGTTGAAATTTCTATTTTGATAAATTCAGTTTTTATTTAATATTTCCAAATAAGTTCTAAAAAATGGATCTATCAAAAATATTGAAATATATAACATTTTACGAGAAACTTTATAGGAAAAGCTTTATTGTAACGCTTGAAGGAAACATATGTTACTCGGAGTAGAAGGCTCATTATACGTTTCGCTCAGTTTACACAGCCTCAGCTAGCCCCTCGCCTCAACAAATGTTAGCCTTTTACTCTTAGTAACATAATACATTATTTTTTATAAATATTTTATTGTGTATTTTTTATTGCCCTAGGCTCAATTATTTAAATTTTTTATAAAAAAATAACAATATATTATTATGATTTTGTCGGAAGTATATAAATAAGGAAACTTTGTTTTAATGAAAATGTATGAAACACTTTTCAGAAGAAATCACTCGTCCTCCGTTTGTTTCATTGTTAATTGAAATTTGACTGAAAAAAGCCGGCAAATATTTGTTATATAGTTTAAATTTTTATTATCATTAACGTTGTGATTAAGTCATTATAGATAAATGACGCACATTTCCAAATTCTAGAATTGCATTGTAGTAACATTTAAAAAATGGCATTTTCCAAATTACTGCACATGATTCATTCTTGGAAACTTTCTCTTTAAATCATTTGTAATGTACCACCTCTCCATAAATTTAACCCACTGCAAAAATATATTATACCCTATCCATTCAAATGTACGCCAAAAAAATTAAAACTATTTTCTAACAGAACCGGGCTTGTATAGTATTTTAGTGGAAAAGCTATGTTGCCAAAACAGTTTTGTTGAAATTGTACTCGTTTCCCTTTTTGTTTCATGTAATCAAATCGTGTTTTCCATTAGAATGTTTATAGGTCTATATTGACTATATGATCTATAAGGAGACCAATGTTTTTAGTCGGAAAAAGTCACGTGATGATGTTGGATCTTAAATGTAATTGTTTTTTAAGGATGTAAGTTGCCCTAATATTTTGTAAAACTTGTTTTCATTCATAGAAAAATAATTATTAAAATGAACAGAAAAGACTGAATGTACAAATATTGACATTTTTATTTTTGTATTGTAAGCTTACAAATTCACGGAATTAGCTGTAGAACACAGTTCCTTTACGAAGTTATACATATATAAAGTAAAAAGTAATACATATAAAAATTTATAGCTAAACACTTATTTTAGTCATTCAGACAAAACCACAATAGCATATATTTATGTAACCCCTTTTAGAACGGTGTTTAGGGCATTTTCGAGTATCAATGCAGGTACCATTTTCTCAGGATGAGGTGTCACTCACAATTGAGCAACCCTATATAAAATGCGACTACCACAATATACGGGATAGTTAGTTATTGTTGTAATTAATGTTTCTTGGGTCATGTTTATTACCATGAATAATTTTTTTCTACGCTGTTAGGTGAGGACAAATAAATGGAACTGACAAATTATGGTGCTGTCAAGATAGGTTTTCATTTTAAGTTTCTCTTTATGTAAATACTTTTTTTTTGTTGTATTCCTGAATGACCTGTTTAGGGACCGGGAGTGGTTTGCTTTTAAGTTTAAATTTTTCTTTTTTCATAATGATCTAAATATTTAAAAAGAGACAACATATAATCATTAATTAAACTTATAAGTTTTTAGTAAACATTATTAAATTGCCAATTATAATTGATCTAATACACAAGGATTTTTAAATAAAATAATGTAAACTTGACAAATTAGTCATACAGTGTTTACTCATTAGTTCAAGTTTTATTATGCTTGATTTACCTTGTTATTGTAGCCCCAATTTAAACTTTAGAATACTCTGTATACAAACTTGTAATTTCGAGTAGTCAAGTCAACTTCTTACTCACAGTAATATCTATTTGGATATGATGTGATGTGCTGTTATATGTTATATAGTTACTTATAGAAAAGGTTTTTACACGTTTTAAAATGAAACAAAATAGTCAATACAAAATAAAACGCTTATTTTTTTAAAATCTAATTACTTTCGTTTGAAATTCAATCAATAAATAAATAGTCAATAGTAAACATAAAATTTTCTAAAGGCTACAAAACAACTTCTCCAAATTTCTTCGAAAAATTATCTAAAATCAATTACAATAAGAATTGTAATGTTAAATCTGAGATTTAGATTTAGAGCGTCTTAGTTCTATCCATCCACTAGAAAGGTCATTTTGAATCCCATTGTAATACTTTCATTTTTTCATCCTTCTAGTTGGTCTTTTTTCTGTTAAATTTTTATGTTTTCATTCAAATAAAGTAAAGTGTTTACTCGCGTGTTACTATTTCTGCCACACATCCAGTCTTCCAAAGGTCTATTACAGCTGCAAAGGTTTCATTTGTGCGGAAAAGTAAGTAGGCTGTAGTTTGCAATATTGAAATGACAGAATTCAAATAGGAGTATGAATGTAAAGTAACTCAATGTCCTTCAATTCGGTACCAATGTATTTTGCTTCGATTTGAATTACATATACATTTCTTGAAGGTTTTTGATATAAAAACACTGCTTCTTTAACTAAGTTTATTAAACATTATGATTTAAATTTTAATTATGCAAATCAGATAAAAATAATTAGAAATAGAATTATGATAATGCGAATAAATCGGTTTCTTCGGATATTGGAAATAGAATATCAAAATTCTTGTTTCTCGAGTCGAACTAAATGATCTGGTTATCTATTTTGAGTTATGTATTATGTACCATCGTTAATTATCTATTATTATTTATTTATTTTATTTGACACCAAATGAATTAATCACTCGAGACTTGAATAATATTATTTAGTAATTTGATATTTTGAATATTGTCCAAATAAGTGGCTATATTACATGAGGTCGGCTCCATAAACTCCAGATTAGGACAGCAAAGTGCTTTCCGCTTAGATGCTCACAAAATTTTAACGACAACTCCATTGTAAACGCGTAATTAAATCAAGCGTTGAACGTTTAAAGAAGAAGAAGAAGTTAAAAGAACAACAACTAACAAGGTTAGTTTCTAGCTAATTTACCGACAGTTCATCTGGAAGTGATATATTGGACTCTACGTCAGTTTTTGAATTTTTTTGTTGGATTCTGTCATTTATTTTTCGGACCGAGATTATCGTAAAGCCCATCTTTTCAGATCAAATTTTAAGACGGTAAACAATGTTTTTTCAGCTTCATACTGTTGATTTTGCTAACAATAGTAAAAACGCACTTTTTATCGGTTTTTGTTTCTGGTACGTTTATCACGAAAACTCATTTTCTATTTTCTACGTACTGACGTACTGAACTAGCATGTTCATAAGTTCTTGTCGTCGACACCTACTAAATACACCAAATATTAATGCAACTTTGTTTATTAACCATGTCTCATTCGGTGCCTCACAAATAAATTTTAAAACACCTTCTATAGACAGAACTTTGGACTTTTTTGGGTAGTATCCTTTTTCTCCTTGCTTCAAATATTCTCTTAAGTCATGGTAATTAGCGATGTTAATATTCTTATTTAGCACCAAAGTCTTCTTTAGCATTGAATACTTGGACCATAGAAAACTCGGCAAGAATTTTGTGTTACATTTTCTGCCTTTTTTTGTAATTTCGTCAGGAATTTCAAAACTCTCCTCCATTTTGACTTCTAAGTTTTTTCCTAGCAACGATAGCAACTGTGATAACATGACAATGTTATAATCAAATTGAATTTTCGGATTTTAAAAAATATTTAATTATGGATAACGGACTAATATGACATAAAAGTTTGTATGCACTACAGGTAATAAGCAGATCTGTATGCCTTCGAGCGACTTACAAACCATCAGGCCAGAGGCCCTCGTGTTTGTAAGATCATCGCCCTCAGGTCATAAACATCTACTTGATACGTAAATCACTATTGCAAATCAAATTCAAAATTCTTTTGAACATGATTATCTTACCCTAACTTCATTAATACCTTTATAATATGTAATAGATCCATTATTAACTCGTTTAGACAAAACTAAACTGACAGTGACAATCATAATGAAGATTCAGAAAGCATTATACTAATCAGATTAGAACTTTAAAATTAAAAAAGATATTATGTTATATAAGGTAGACTAGTTTTGATAATGTTTAAACAGAAAAATATTTTCATAATTAAGGCGGGGAAAGGGGACCAACAAACTATGAGGTATTGTTTTGAGATAGTTTTTAAAAATAATAATAAGAAAATAAGCTTTTAATTATGAACAAAATGTCAATTCTCTTGGTGACTAAAATTCATAAAAATTGTGTGGTATAATTTTAACAATTATTTGCTCTATAAAACTATATAAGAGGTATAATAAACTATTAAAAAATGATACTGTACTTACAGAAGAGAAGTAGTCATAAACGTAATAATTACCTGAAACAAAAATAAAATTTAATAACTTATTGATGTTACATTAGAAATTAATAATAGCGTAAATTTTAAGGTGGTTACACAGCAGCCCCACATTGACGAGCCAAAAATTTAAAATAAAATACCAATTAGGACTAAATGCACTAAATTAAATAAGAGAAACAAATCTTTTATAAGCTATTTAAATAACTCATTCTTCGAATATCTTCACAGAATTTTAGAAGTAGGAATATTTCCGTATTGATTTAACTGAAATAATGTTCAAAGACAGTAGATATATCTAAATAAGATGGTATTCTTCTAGTCTGATTTAAGTTGCATATCTCTGTATAACAATGAAATGCCGTTTTAGAGTAAAACAATGTCAGTTACATATAAAATTCCTCTTGGGGGAAATGTCAAACGTTCGAGGACGTCGCTTTGCCAAAATGCCTATAAACAATAGACCGAACAGATTGTGATATATCGTGCTATCCTAGCAACGGTAATTATTAGATTTTATTGCCTTGTAAATAACGTCGGTTGCTTAGGAGCTGCCTCATACGCATTATAGAAACGGAAAATCTAACAAATATTTATATGAATATAGCACTCAAGAGATTAGGACCACTTTTAAATAATATAGGTGTGGGCACACCGAAATAATTTACAATCTAAGGAATTATTTAAAGTGAAAATCAATTATGTGAAGTATTTTTGTTAAATAAACATATATAATTAAAAATCGGTTTAACTATCACGGTTTGAAACAAACGTTATTATCATTTACGCCAAATTCTCAGTGTATGTAGAAAGGGTTTTCCAAGATAAGGCTATTGAGATCCAGTTAAAATGTTAGAGCTTTGCTACCTTCTATAGTATTTTCGCCATCAGGAGAGAGTAATAAAATGGGTTTTGATCAGTAAACCATGGTCATGCACATAAATGTATAATATTGAATTAAGATGAGAGGCCCCATTTATATTACCTATTTAATAATAGAATATAAAAATATTTATAAGTAATGTCGAAAGTGGGTTAGTGTTTTGTATATTGTACCTGCCGTGATAGACGAACTGTGCTAAAAAGTGTCCGTAAAGAGAAGATAGTTTTGTGAAACGTATGAAAGATAGTTCATTATCGGTAAACGAGAAAATTCATCTGGAACTGTGGAAAACGACATTAAATATGTCGGTGTGGGAAAGTCAACTATATATAGACTACTTAAAGAGCAAAAATTATGAATTGTGAATCCACCAAAACAACATAACGCATGTAAAGAAAAACAAGAACTTCCAGTAGATGTCAAAAGAGCGATCAGAAGGAAGGTATATCAATTTTATTTAAAAAAAAAGACCATAAAACAAACAAAGCTTTGGCAAACACTTAAAGGATTAAATTTTACGTGGTTTAAATGGATGTACTTGCATATTTAAACGTAATTTTTAATTCTGATCAATTTTTGTTAGTAACATTTTTCGATATTGTCAAATTTAAAGGTACTTTACTCTTGAGTAAAACTCATATTTTTTGACAAACCTCGTATACCACTGAAAAAATTTGATATTTGATGACTGTATTCTAGGTTTTAGATAATGCAGAACTTTTTATGAAGAATAACTATTTTTCCTAAGATTAATAATAAAAAAGTTTTCCATATGGTTCCAACTTAAGTAGACACACTGTATGTATTGCAAATGAAATAAGGTTTTACAAAACATTGTTTTTTTAAAATATATAAAGACCTCCAAATCCAAATATAAAGTCACCATAACCACAATATTAACAATACCAATAATTATTTCCCCTTCTATTACCCTCTCTCTCCCTAGTTATGATCATTTTCTCTCACACCCACTCGGTCCAGAGATTATATATAGTCTAAGAGAGTATCGAACAGAAAAAATGAATACCGCCTTTGTTATCTGTAACCAAGTTGTGTTATAATAGATAAAACAAGAGAACCTGCATTCGCAATTGCCATCGAAGGTGGGAAATTGTTCTGTAATTGGTTAGATAAGTCAAGAACGAAAAGGTTTTTTCCAGTTACGTTACTGATAATTAATTAATTAATTAATTAAATACTAAACTTCATTACAATTAACCGGATTTGTGATAATTCTTGAAAATAACGTAACGTAAATAGTGACTAACAAAAATATTCATTGAAATAAAACACTGAAGCTGATATTTTGAATATTGCAAGATATTTGTTTTCCGAAAATTTAATTTAGCGTTTGTAAATGAATTTAATGAAAAATTATCTAGTATCTATCGAAGTGAGTTCATTTTTTAAATACAGAGTGACTTAATGACCCCTTGATTTTACGTGTAACCAATATATCCAGAAAAGGAAGGGAGCCATTGGATTCTGTTTCCTTGGTGAATTTTATATGGGGATGTTGATTGTTGAGGTGATTTAGGTTCCTTGCTCGTGTGGACAAGTCTACATTGGTAAAACAGGACGATCAGTACAAACACGTATCAAAGAGTACCGTAGATACATGAAATCTGTCCTTTTAACACATTCTTCAATCGCCGAACACCAGCATCAAACAGGTCACCAGATTTTCTTCGATAATACGGTAGTACTAGCAAAAGCCCCACACTTCTACTATCGGAAAATTCGGGAAGCAACAGAAATACAAAAACACCCTAATAATATAAACAGAGGAGATGGATACTACATCTCTCCTATTTGGAATATAGTCATTCCCGTGTCCCTAGTCCCGACCTTTCACAGACGAGTGACGACACCACCCTATAAATTTCGTCCCTAGCCATTTCCAATTCAGATGTGTTTCGTCTCTTGGCTACGTTAAGTAGTTGGGTTGCCGTACACACCTCCCCTCCTGAAGAAGCCGCTTATAACAGACGGCGAATTGTTGAGAAATATCTCATAAAATGACGTGGTCCTACGGAAGCAGTAATACTCAATATTTCCTTTAACGCTCTAAATATTTTTATATCAAATTTCATAAATGTATGTATATTCTCCGTGATGTTTAACGAGGGAATATCCAGCAACAGAATAATATTTAGGAATGAAGAAGTAGTTTAGGAATAGTAATTTTCTTATTTTAAATAGAAGACCACTATACCAAACTTTGTCCAAAGCTGGCAAGAAATGTTGTAGGCCCTATTCAAAGAGTATTATTATTCTGGATATGTTTTCCTATAACCGTGGTCATTAAGTCATCACTGTAGCGTGACCCATCTAAAATGGAAACACCACCGTAGCATTTGAAGTTATTAACCGATTTTAATATTTATTTTTTCTAAATATCATGCTTCAAAAACAATATTTGGAGGCAAGATTTCAAAGAGTTATTTCAATGCTTAAGGCACACTACGATATTTTTCCATAGTCAAATATCCAGAAATGTTATTAGCGACTGGACTTAGATGGCCCCCAAATAGATGTGACACAAATGTTATTAACAACAAAGGAATCACTTCTTCAGAAAAAATATACTCTGACATGTTCTCAGTTGCCAGCAAATGAAAACTATAAGCTGTCTAATATTTTGAGACTTTAGAGCAAAAACACGATAAATAGAATTCAAGTTTACTACTCATTCTAGAACACTTAACTGATTCTTTCTGCTCATTGACAACTCTTTCTTCTTGAATGCATTATTTTAATGTAAAAATGTTTACTGGCAAAACTTGTTATTATTAAACTATAGCCAATAAATAACATGAATAAAACGCAGAGCATATACGATGAACATTAACAAGGTAACTGAATTAAATTAATTGTTTCAACAGCTACTTTA
This sequence comes from Hermaeophaga mercurialis, assembly GCA_951812935.1. Taxonomy (NCBI): domain Eukaryota; kingdom Metazoa; phylum Arthropoda; class Insecta; order Coleoptera; family Chrysomelidae; genus Hermaeophaga; species Hermaeophaga mercurialis. Next base: position 3,358,169 of record OX638366.1, on the reverse strand, counting down.
TGAAATTATTCATAATAAATATGGAAAGATAAATAATACTTATCTTGAATTTCCACACTCTTCCAAAGCGTTTTAATAATATTCAAGTCTATCTAGGTTTCGGTATCTGACAATACCATTTTCCCAGACATAAAGAAGTTTGACAGATCTTTTTTAAAAACGTAAATAAATTTTATGTCATAAACCTGATACCCAAGCAGTATTAGGCAATATTCTTTTTTTTCTGAAAATATATTTGGTTAGCAATATTTAGCTCAAAAGGTAATCTAAGATAATTGAATTTCCCAGGTTTAGTTGTTCATTCAATACTGTATATTGAGGATATTTTAGGTGTTTCTTTATTTCATATTCCTCCAAAAAATCAAGTTCTTCTTTCTTGTCACTTATGTGTAGTACTTTCACTGTTGTTTCCATTGTGTTATTAAGTGTAAGTTTGTATAAGCTCGTAAGTGTTCACAGTAGCGTATGTTAAAATTTCTTAATGCCTGGCCAATATAGATGGCGTTACAATCCGGACAATTTAATTTGTAAATACGCGATTTTGACAATTTTTTAATTTTAAGTTTTATATTTAATAAAAATGAATTTACATTATTTCTTACTTTAAAAGATATTGTAGAAAATGTTGTACGAGATATAATTTTTGATATTTTGTTTGAAATATCTCCAAAATATGTAATTGTTCTGTATGACCCGTCATCTTTAGGTTGTTTCGGAAAGATCAGGTTAACGACAACCTTTTCTTCATTTTTATTAATCAACCTATTTGTTAGACGTAATGGATAATTATTAGAGGTAGCGATTTGTTTTATCATATTAATTTCTCTTTTAAAATCATCCTTACATTGGTATTGAAAAGGCTCTATGTATCATTGAATTATAAGTTGCTAATTTATGAGACATATGGTGATTTGAGTTATAAGGAATAGTAAAGCTAGATAGACTTAAATTTCATTATTAAAGCACTTTGAAATACTGTGAAAATTCAAGATAAGTATTATTTATCTTTCTATATTTATTGTAACTGAATTAATCAATAAGTTAACGTCCCTAGCATAAAATGACTAACAGATCCGTCAGAGAAGAGATATTAGCGTGTCTATCTACACAGCCTCTCCACTATTGTTTTGTTAGAAACGGATAAATGAGTTTAAATAATCAGAAGATACGACAAATTAATCATTTATAACATGGAGTAGCGCCTAATGTAATTTATTTTTTTTTGCATGTTCAATAATCTACCATCTTCATATAATAATGTACTGGTAAAATCGCCTAAACTAATTTACTACATTAATTTGGCTAATACGGAATTCGCGCATACAGACAGCTGTATTATAGAAGCTGCAAAACATTTTTAACTGCACTTAACCGATTCTACCAAATTACCCTCAATATACAGTGTGACTCACCTAAATTATAAACACCACTGTAGTATTTGAAGTTATTAACCGATTTCATCATTTTTGTAAATGTTATGCATCAAGAATTTTATTTAGAAACAAAGTTTCAAAGACTATTTTTTCATGGTCAAAAATCCAGTAATTTTATTAGCTGTTTTTTCATCATAAAATGAGTTCGGCACTGGATTTAGATG